>OY735202.1:38889402-39241902 GCA_963457665.1 Thysanoteuthis rhombus | reverse complement strand
TACAATTTACTTTCGAACAGTTTTGGGGCGCCTACCATAGCGCAGTACCGAGCAAGCTTGTCTCGCAGATCAATTCGTTAGTGCAACGATGTTCGATATTCACTTGGTGCTCTACTAATGGAGATTTGTATCAGACCGAACTGAATTTAGTAAAAAAACTGTAGAAATGTAAAGAGCTTCTCGATAGTGGGGTGTTTGGCGGCTTATTGCCTTCCGTACTCTTAGAAATATCGGCCAGGTTTTTTTCGTCTATGGAAACCCGAGCGTGATCGCTTTTGTTGGCAAATATTGACAAAATGATTACACGTCCAAATTAAAGATAAATTTCCATTATGAGAATATCAAAAGGAAGTTATTATCTACATTTGAAGTTGCTTTTTTTTTTATTATTATGCCGACCATCCTGAAAGAAAAAGAAAGAATTAAAGGCGGTTATTGTGTTGTACACTTCTTGCTATAATGGTTCATAACACGCTAACGTGCGTGCAGACACACACACACACACACACACACACACACACACACACACACACACACACACACACACACTCACACACACACTCACTCACACACATATCCACAAAAAAAAACACTCACGTACACAAACAGATACACACACACACACACACACACACACACACACTCACTCACACACATATCCACAAAGAAAAAAATATTTTACACACTCACGTACACAAACACACACACACACACACACACACACACACACACACACACAACTACACAACGCAAATCGCAAAACATACGTTTACTTTAATCGTATCATGTTATTGAACTCTTATGTACATAAATGCGACAATGGATTAATATGTCAGTAGCCTATCACGTTGCTGAATTTCTTAACTCAAATGTTCAGTGACATCATCTTCGATCTATATGTTTATATAGTTAATAGCACTGAAAAGGAATAAGATTATGTTAAAAAATAGTATTTGTTGTGCAAAAGTCTTTTTTCTTCGTAATCAGGCTAATGACTTATTGATATACCTTAGTATACGTATGTAAACATTAGCACCAATTACACGATAATGAATCCATTCGACTACTGCTTTCGCAACAGTGACTCCAACAAAGCCCCCATCAGATTCTGATCTCAGGATCAGGCATGGTCTCTGAGACGAAGCATAATTACCACTAATCTTGGGCGCCCGAGCTGTACTCGGCGATACTACTAGGCTTTGTTGGTTCTCTGACACTTCACGGGTGTATCAGATCCATGCACGCACAGTACCTTTCCGTTCTTAGAGTCTATCTTCTTTGATGAAGATCATATTTGTCATGACCGAAATGGCAACAAAACCTCAACTTCTGACAACAACAGCCAAACGTTTTTCCTTGACATAAACTAGATGCGACCAGTTCATCATATCAAATAACCGACTACCATGTGCGTGTATGTGTGTATGCGTGTGTACGCGTGCATGTTTTACCGAATTGGCAAAATTGCTTAATTGGCGGAATTTCAACTTTTTCACCAAAAAAAAACAAAACAAAATACGTGGCTTTAATCTGATCAAATGGTTACATAGTCAAAACGAGGATATGAAACACTTACCTTTTTACGCTCAAAGGTTTATGGAATCGTAAGTAAAGAATATCCGTCACCAACAGTATCTATCCTTCTTGTTCGTCTTTTTTCGCGAGTCAAATCATCTCTGTCTGTCTGTCTGTCTGTCTGTCTGTCTCTCTCAATCTATCTATCTTTCTCTCTCTCTCTCTCTCTCTCTCTCTCTCTCTCTCTATATATATATATATATATATATATATATATATATATGAGGATAAGTCAAGAAGTATTGCTACTGGTGTTCTAGTTCATACATTAACGTATCTATTCCAAACAAAACAGGTTTAAACATGTCCCTGGGATAAGTGAATGGCCACAGAAAAATTATCTCATTAATACGCTTGTCCCTCTCTCGTTAGGATGCATTCATAAAGAAGATACTTTTTGTATCATGGAAAAACGATTTTGATGTCAGGACTAATCAATTTTTTTTAATCAAAACTTTTGTGGAAACCTTTCCAAATCATTGAAATTATGCAGCAGGTTTACGGAGATGATTCTTCTCGTAGAGCTGTGTTTTTTTTTCTCTCTTGATGGATCAAAGCGTTTTGATGAAGGTTGGGAAGTCCTCAGTGAAGAGTCAAGAGGGAGGAGACCATCAACCTTGACTAAAGGAGAAACTATGGCTGAAGTCCAGGAACTGGCGGAAGAAGACTTTTCAAAATACAACAGAGATCTCACACGGTACAGTATTCTCAATTTCAAGCAAATATTTTGGCCTGAGCAAGCTTTTGGTTCGAAGAGTGATTTATGGAATCGTAACCAGAGATAAGTCATGAATTTACCAATACAACCCAGAGAGCAAGGCCCTTTAAAAAATGTATGACAGAAACATTGCCTCAGAAGGTAATGGCGACGTTTTTTTCTTCATCCCAAAGCGGTAATCTTGATAGATTTTCTCGACGGACACAGGGGACTTATTATGAAGACGTTTTTTAAAGAAAACTGAGGAGAAGCATCGACGAGAAAACGGCCAGGTAAATTGCACCAGGTAATTTTTTTTCCATCGCAACGATGCACCCGGTCATTTGAAATGAGTAGCAAGGGTTGTCCTACAGGAATTTTGTTAGGGAAACCTTACCCCATCCACCCTACGGACGTGATCTTATCCCCCGATTTCTGTCTGTTTCCCAAACTCAAAGAATATTTCAAAAGAACACAATCTGTGTCTTCAATGATGCCAAAACTTTTGATTTGATGTAAATCAAAGCGAACAATGGAGGTCGGGTTAGAGAGACGGGGACATTGCCTTCAGAGAGTATCGACCTAGATGGAGTAAATGACGAAAAACAATTGCTATACGTATCGATGTTCTTCTTAAAGAGAGATTTCCATGATTGTGTCAATATTTTTTGAGTCATCCTCGTATCTCTTTCTCTCTCTCTCTCTCTTTATATATATATATATATATATATATATATATATATATATATATATATATATATAGCGGATCAATAAATCTGTGGATTGACACAATCATTAATACTTTCAATATTTTTTTAATCTATATTATCTATCGAAAATAATTGAGTGAAGCGCGTTGATAAAGAAAGGGATTTAGTTGAAAAATAAGTACTTGTTTTATGAAATGAATAATTATCCTCATTGGACCCTGGATTTATTGACTAACCTATATATACACGCACACACATACGCACACACACACACACACACACACATATATATATATATATATATATATATATATATATATTTATATATATATATATATATATATATATATATAGAGAGAGAGAGAGAGAGAGAGGGGGGGCGAGAGATACATACATACAGACAGAGGTACGCATACGTAGATACACATATACATGTATAGCTTTCTCTCTCTCACTCTCTCTCTCTCTCTCTATATATATATATATATATAGTCTAGGAAGCTTTACAGCTTTAGACACTTAACATTGAGAAAAAATATTTCAAGGGATTTTTTGTGTCACTTCAGTCATCTATTTCCCCAAAATCTGTCAAGGCAATCTATGTAATCTTTAAAAGTGTTTTCTCTTTGTTTCCCCTATACTTTTTACAATGTATGAACTGTCTCTTGTTGGAGTCATCAGTTGTTTATAATGTCCGTCACGAAAATAACGTATTTATATATGTATCTCTGAATGTTTTAGATGAGGTATTATTATCATTTCTATTATTATTCGGACTATCCTCATCTTGGTTGTTTTCCATACAACGTTTCTGCTGTTGTACTCTACAGCCTTCATTAGGTATCATCTGGTAGGTGTGGGGGAAGTAACAAACCGAACCCTTTATTTAACCAACGAGGCTATATTGACCGCACTCCCCTCTTAGCATTAGTAGTATTATTATTGTCTCACACTTGGATTGAACCTGTCGAGAAGTTGAAATACAAATACTTCAATCTTCCTACAGTAGTGAGTTCGATCCATACAAAGTAAGGTTTGGCACATGAATATATATTTTTTATTACATAAGACAGACAGGCATTGATCAATCCAAAATGCTTATATCATCTGGGTATTGTAGATTTTATAAGTAAAACAGATGTACGCATTAGAAATGTAAGTGTCGCTAGAAAATCATCTTGCATCAGTCGTCTCAACGCAGATAATCTGCCTGCGTTGAAAAATGGACGTTCAAATTCATTGCTTTTTACCTGGGATGAAATACCCAAACCCAACTATCATGGCCATCAGATAGGCTCTCTCGGATTGGCAGGTAAGTAGATTAAGAGAGAGAGATATGTATATATATTTGGGAAAATTAAGATATATGTGTATATACATATATGTGTGTGTGTGAGTGTGTTTGTATCATATTATTGAATTAGGAATTTGCAGTTAAATCTAATTGTGTAAGTATTGAATTAACCTGTTCGTCGGTAATTTTATTTCTGTTTTATTCTAGCGTCTTGCATCTTAATTGTCGCTGGGCTGAAAATTCTGGAGAATTCCGTTAATTATATCAAAGAAGACTTTCATTTTTTTCTTTTTTCTTCCTCGAATTCTTGGGTAATAATTCATTTTAATCGATGGTGCTAAATTTGTAAGACGAACAAAGAGGAGAAATGCTTAGTGCCTAGGCTGGTTTGACTCAGGAGTATAAAAAAGAGAGCTGAAGATAAGAGGTCTAAAGCTCATTTTGTAAGGACCTCAATGCTTTGACTAAGCTTTCTCAAGCAGGGTTCCGCGGAAAACCTATGGTACTGCAAGACGTTGTTAGGGGTTCCGTTAAAATTTCATACATGCGTAAAAAAAAAAGCAGATTTTTGCGTCAGTTGAGACTTTTTTTCACTTAACGAATAATAGTCCTTGTTTTGATAAGTTAATTTTTGATCCATGGTAAAAGCCAGGATTTTGAATCATGATGTCCAAGTCAGACAAACAGCGATGTTGCCAGGCCACATACATAGAGGGGAGGTTGTATTACGATAATTTTCAAACATGGAAAGCTCTTCCGTACTTAACGTAGTAAATATCTAAATAGCCATGAAATATACGTAGGCTGTTTCTATTATTATTCGGACTATCCTCATCTTCATTGTTGGATAGTCTGAATAATAATAGAAATAATAATGATAATACCTCATCTCAAAAATTTCACTTAACGAATAATAGTCCTTGTTTTGATAACATTTGAGACTAGTTGTATCAGAATTTTTTTTCAAGGAAAAGATCAATGGCTGTCATTTTTTACAATCGTGATAAATTCCATTTTTTTTCTTCAAGAATTCCAAAAAAGCTACAATCTCAGATAATATAGTAAAATACTTATAATAAAGAGTTTCAGGTTTGGGATATTTATAGACTTCGGTCAATTCATATTTTTAAGCAAGGCTTCCTTGGGATATGAAAGTGATTTCTTCCCGTCTAAAATGGCAGAGTAAGACTGGCTGGAACACTTGTTGGATAGTTGTGATTGACTCCTGTTCAGAATTTCCAGAAATTTTCCTGTGTCGAAAACTATATTCTGACAATCCTACGATTCTTTTCCAAATCAGATATTTGCTAGATTCAGTATTCCAAAATAGATTAGTTCCAGATAATGGAACACAATTTATGTCGGCAAAGTTCGAAGAGTTTTGTAGTAATTGTGTCCGATCGCCCAGAGTCGAATGGACAGTCAGAAAGATTCATAGATACTTTAAAAAGAACATTATGTAAAATAAAAATAGAATTAAGAACATCGCTGTTTACACACTTCGCAACAAAGCTTACAAGAAAAAAATAGGACATCTAGTTTGAAAGCAAATGCAATAATAACTGCATTGAATTGTAATTGACGTACTTGAGTTTTTTTTTTCATGAAGTCTTTCTATTGAACAAACGTAGCAGGAACGTTATTGGAGAATCGATGATACTCTGTCTTTTTTCCCTTAGGGAGAGTCTACTATTATAATGATTTCATGGTCATCACGCATGAAAGAACTTTCGAACGCTTGACTAATTAACTGAGGCGTTGGTAGCTATCTCGTGGAAGACCCAGTCTACGTTCTACAACAAGGAGTAGTGTAATGCTTTATTCCCGTAGAATATCATTTGTAAAACGAATTACTCATCTTTGAGTTGGAAAGAGAAAAGAAAACGTTTCACATCTTCAATTCGATGCACTCCAACCAAACATTCGTTTAACCATTCGAAGACGCATTTTATTGTAAAATTTGAACTTTTCCCCAATGCTACCCGTCGTAACAATTAATCAAAATTTGCCCTTACATGTTCTGGCCTTTTTATCGGTCTGTAAGTCTGACGTGGGCTTCCGTTGGCACTGCAAACTGATCAAAATAGAAAAAATATTTTGATTTGTTTTCGAGATGACGGAAATATATTTTTCCGATCTTCACATCATAATTGCTGCATTCACTAAGAAATTTCAATTTGACACGTTGAAATAGATTCCTACTTTGAAAATAACACCTCGAAATAAATTTCCTATTTTAGTAAATGAATAGCTATCAGGAGAAAAAAAAGTATCTGATGTAAGTAAACCTACGCAGGTACATTATTAAGTCCATAGCCCGATGATGAAAAAAAAAAAAAGGATTTA
Source organism: Thysanoteuthis rhombus (assembly GCA_963457665.1). Taxonomy (NCBI): domain Eukaryota; kingdom Metazoa; phylum Mollusca; class Cephalopoda; order Oegopsida; family Thysanoteuthidae; genus Thysanoteuthis; species Thysanoteuthis major. The sequence goes on along the minus strand of OY735202.1, from coordinate 39,235,280 downwards.
TTTTACTCAACAAACATTCTTTTTTTAAATCCCATCTTCCTTTTCCATGCACTAGGGCCAACACGTTTCCATTGATCGTGTGGATAGAACATCATTATAATCATCATCAGTCTCTTAACGTCCGTCGTTGGACATAGACCTTCCCCAGGATTTGTTACAATTCTCTATCATCAGTGTTGCGGAGCCAGTATTTCCTGAATTTGTCTAGTTCATCTCTCCATCTTGTGTTCTGTCGTCCTCGGTTTCTCATGTGATCTCTGGGGATCCGTGTTATGAGTCATGATGTCCATCAGTTGTCTTTCATTCTTGCAACATGGCCTGCCCATTGCCATTTAAGTTTTGTAATAGTTTCTATGATGTCCCGGACTCCTGTTTTCTTCCTTATATACTGTGCTGTCTTGTGATCTCTCCATGTAAGGTTGAGCATGATTTTCTCATGTGCATGTTGCATACTCCTCAGCTTGCAGGTCTGTTTTTTGTTTAGGTTCTATGTTTCAGCTCCATAAGTGACTATCGGGAGAATGCATTGGCTGTATACTCTTCTTTTTAGGATTATTGGGATCATCTGGTTTTTGAAAGTTGAGCTTGCTCAGCCGAAAGCTTACCATCAGGCAACGGATTCAATGATCAGCCTTCCTATATCTAATCGAGAAATACAAACATATAAAAGCAAAATGTTAGATTTAATGTTTCTGTTGCATTTTTTTTCTACACAGTACAAGCTTTCTTCCAGCAAACGAAAATACCTCATAAATCACATTCAAACATTAAAAAAAAACGCGATTGACTTTATGCTTGATCATGATACACCCAAATAAATAACTGTTTTGTGTTTAATAATTTGAATCTTTCAAAATACGGATCTGTATCTACAGACTCGTCATGTGCAGGAGATGAAACGTACGTCTTTGTTACAGCAACCATACTCAAGTTGCATAATAACAGGTTTGTAAAAATTATGCATACACACGCCTCCTATGTAATGTAAGTCTCAAAGACATGATATTGGTTATGATATTCATTGAGCTTTCCATCGTACACGTATTTCCTTATGGGAAAACAGGATGTTGTTGTTGTTGAAAAGACATTTTGCAAGGGTATCTATTCAGGCTATGGGAAAAGAAAGAAAGATACATTAAAGCTTGCGGTTAAAGGTTGTGGCGGGTGAAAGAAATGTTGTCCATGGCGATTGAGCAAGACTAAAGAAAAAAAAACGCTCACGGTAAAGCATTTTCGTCGTGATTCTATGTCTTGGCGAACGACGCCGTGTTTTAAAACCGCTAAGAACGGAATGTTTATAAAAAAGAATTGTTGGAAGAAATCTGTGCTGGCAAAAGATGTGAAAATAGTAATGCTGGTGGTTTCTGAGCTTTAGTTACAACTATAAACAATCCACATGAGGATGATGATGATTAATACAGAGTAGGTTTAAAGAGGGCGGGAGAGAAGAAAAAGAGTGGTTTGTAACTTACAGTTTAGAGTGTAGATCTTAAAACAGGATTTACAATAATTGATTTGAATTTATAATTAAATTTCCTGGACTATTTTATCTTCGGGATACGATCAAATACATAAAGTCCTGAATGAAGAATCAACTAGTTGTGACTAACTTGCAAGATAAGCACTGAAACCATTGATAGTACTCAGATATCTTTAGAAATAAACTTGAAAGGACGCTCGCCGTAGGGTAACGATATCTAGCTAGTCATGCAGTTGGTTGCTAGAGCAGGGAATACAATCCTCACTGAGTGACCCACGTTTTTGGTGTTGCAGCTTTTTGGCTGGGGTAGTTGATATTTTTTTCGCCGGCGTTGATAGTCAATCTTTGATCTATGGTAAAAGCCTGGATTTTGAATCATGATGTCCAAGGCAGACAAACAGCGATGTTGCCAGGCCACATACATAGAGGGGAGGTTGTATTACGATAATTTTCAAAAATGGAAAGCTCTTCCGTACTTAACGTAGTATATATCTGAATTGCCTTGAAATATACGTAGGTTGTTTCTATTATTATTCGGACTATCCTCATCTTGATTGTTGGATAGTCCGAATAATAATAGAAATAATAATAATACCTCATCTCAAAAATTCAGAGATATACTATACGCAGGTTGGATGTGAACACTTTCAATATCAACGAAAGTAATAATATCATTGATTTTAAAGTGATTGCGCGTCTATAGCCTTTAATTTTGAGAAGAGCACTTAAAATTCAAAATACTTGTTCTCTGCAGACATATCTTGGAATGGCTGTAGAATGAATCGACCGAAATCACGTGGGAGTGAGAAAAGTGCTAAGATGAACGAGCTCTATTGTCCAGAAAACACTTTGAACTGCGAGTCTAATTTTGATGTTCGTTGGTGTAGGCCATCTTTGATAAAAGACTGCTCAACAAGGATCAAACATACACCCAATGGCTTGCGAGATGGTCAGTTAGCTACCGGTACCAGTAGGAGTACCTATGGAGCAAAGTTTAGAAATGCATTAATAAATTGTATTGCCAAATCAAACAAAGCTTTGTGAATAGATATCAAGGTGCAAAATTAATTATATATATAATGTCCCGATCTATCGGTACCGATTGCTTTGCTCCCTGACCAGTGACAATCGAGATCTTCTTGATTTCCGATGCATTTCTATAATAAAATCATTTGTGATGCCTTTAGCTTATACATATAACAACCTTATTTAATCAGTAACACTTGCCTTACTCCCTGGCCGGAGACAATGTTGGTCTTTCTGATTTTCAATTCACAGCATGCAAATTGAAAGCCGAAATTTGCTCGGACAAATTTCCAGTGCGAAATTCAATGCTAAAGCATCAAATTTTCCTTATTGGCAAACTTTTTGAGCTTCACAGTGCAGCCTATGCACTGAAATGGAGTGATGATTGGTGGAATAGCGACAGAGTTTAAATTCAGTCGGCCCCTACTATTGCCTATCCGGATATTGCGTTGATACATACAATGAGTATTAGAGACAATGACCATAGTCATTACCGGGGATTTGTAGGAAATGCTATATAAGTAGCATACGGAGCGTATCATGTAATATCCCTTCTATACCAGGTGAGATCCCTCATACATTCGGGATTATTGTCTCATTGACCCCTTGTTGTCGAAATTTACTGTGTCACTTTGTATGGTATGATTAGGATATCATTTTGACGAATAAGTTTGATAAGTTCTGCACGTGTTATCACGGATCACGTAGTTAATTCCAAAGCTCAACTCAGTTTTTGCTCAAAGCAATAATCGTGGGGTAACCACTGAAGATCGGACTCCCCACACAGCAGAGACGATCTAGTAGACTAGATCACTGGCCATCAATCACAGCGAAGCTCCGATATCACGGGTGATATAAATACCGTCTACTCTTGAATATAATGCATATGACTTAAAAATGGCCTCAAATCAGCCGTTCGACTTATAATCGGATCATTCAAGAATGGCCCATACTATTGCCTATCCGGATATTGTATCGATACATACAATGAGTATTAGAGACAATGACCGTAGTCTTCACTCGATTCATTACTGGGGATTTGTAGGAAATGTTATATAAGTAGCATACGGAGCGTATCATGTAATATCCCTTCTATACCAGGTGAGATCCCTCATCGTTGATAAGTATACCATTTATACGGGCTTGAAATAACGATCGATATTTTGAAAATATAGCCCAACTTTCGCGTGTTGGGGATGATATTGTCACCGTTGAGAATGATTGTTCTACACCATCTAAGTTTCTCAGCTGAATAAATACTTACATTAAGTAGCATGACTGTATATCTCCCGGAAGGAACGTCTCCTTCCATTATTCGACGCTCTAGCTTATCTGAGCCACGTAAATTTCATTAATTGTCTACAACGGATATCTGAAGCTTCACAGCGACCTACGCGTGCTTGCGTAATGAAATGATATGATACCGGAAACGCAAACGGAAAAAAAAAATAATTGAAACGATTTTATCTATAATGCATATTTTGTAATACACCGAGTGGGCTTAACTTCCTCTTATTTCTTGAGTTTACTGGCATACAACGAAAGATCGCCTACTTTTTTTTTAAAAAGAAAAAATTATTTATAAGTGATAATCTATCGCCTCTCTTCCAGCTCAACTTTTGCCCCCCTTTGGGGCAGTATTACCCCGTTGAGAATTACTGGTTTAGTCAGTGGATAACAATAGTCCCACCATTGTTTCCTTCCAGCTTTTTAAGGAGAATCTCACTTTGTGTGTGCTACTTATAAAGCTTACACGTATAAATTATATAAACATTATGTTTGGTTGTACTGCATTCACACATATCGTTCTACACATAATTGTGGATTCTTAGATGTTATGAGAGTTACTATAAATCTTCTATTTATTATCATCGATTCATTATTTGTCTTGAATCAGAAAAATTTCTTTCCATGATCGAATCCATTTTGAATTTATTCAAAAATGGTTCAGTGGATAGCGAAAAAATTCCCAGTCACAGACTTCCCTGCTTCTCCTCAAGACTTCGAAAAAAAAAAAAATAAATAAAGGTCCCTCTCGATCATATCCCCACCCCTCCGAACAGAACAAGCTGGTTTTGTAAGGAATGCTTCGCTTCGTCCGTAATAGTCCTTAAGGTTTTATTACTAGTTATGAACGTGTCCTCTTAAGCTGGTGTGCCTTTTCCCCCCCTTCTTATTTTCCGCTTTCTGCTTACGAACATATCACCTTAGGTCCAGATTTTCTTGGATGGCTATAATTCGTATAATTTGTATTCAAGAGAGGGAAAAACTCAGGCGAAAGTGAGGAATAAAAAAAAATAGTTTTCAATCTGAAGACATTTTAGCATTTTTTTTTTCAATCTTTTTCATCCTACAAAATCGAGCATGCCAGAAATAAATTGCAAATTTTAAACTTCGTTTGCATTTCTGTAGCTGTTTTGTGGATTTTGATGTATTTTTTATTTGTATATATATATATTTATATATATATATATATATATATATATATATATATATATATATATATATATATATATATATATATTTATATATTTATATATTAATCCTTTTCAAATATATATATGTATATATATAGATGTATTTTTTTTTCATTCTTCCCTTTATTTCTGTGGCTTGGGGGCTTCTGTAATCTTCCCATGCCTTCGAGGTAGCTTCTGACGAAGTGCTTTGCATGTTTTAGTCCTGTGTACATGTACGTACAAGCCAGAAAATAATGTGATAAACGTCGAAGAAGATAATAATAATAATAATAATAATAATAATAATAATAATAATAATAATAATAATAATAATAATAATAATAATAATAATAATGATGATGACGATGATGATAAAAGGAACTTAATACTATTTCATACGGTTCCTTCTCCTTTTTCTCCTTCTTCTCTTTCGTTTTCTTCCTCTCCTTCTCCTCCTCTTTCTTCTTCTTCTCCTCCTCCTCCTCTTCCTTCTCCATTTTGTCTTTCTTCTTCTTCTTCTTCTTCTTCTTCTTCTTCTTCTTCTTCTTCTTCATCTTCTTCTTCTTCTTCTTCTTCTTCTTCTTCTTCTTCTTCTTCTTTCTTCAAACGCTCTCTTTTTTTTCTTTTCTTTCCATGGAGATACTTTACCCGCCTCCGGCTACAATTTGCTGTTCTGGGGAAAATTCGCTGCCAGCCGCCAGGCAAACCGGTGCCTCCTCGTAAGCATCGCAGCGCCCCTTCTCCAGATTCTTCCTTCAGCTAAAGTCACTCAATTCGAATATTGACAAGAATGCCATAATTAGCCCAAGATTTTTACCCATGTTGTTTTCTCCCCTCTGTGAGACAATATTGTTTATTCCACGCCAATCATTTCCTCGTTTTTTTTTCTTCTTCAAATTTCTTTATTCTCAACTAATAAACTATTGTTTGTCAGGTACGAGAAAAATGAGCTTCTTTCACAGACGCATCGACAGCCAAAATGTAACATGCAAACTGCGAACCTCTTGGACAGAACAGCGTGGCTCCTCTTAGCTCAGGTTTTCACGATAATAACACGTGCATTAGGCCATACATTTCCATATTCATTCTAACATTTTGGTTGATATATATATATATATATATATATATATATATATATATATATATATATATATATATATGGTGATTGTGCAAGCAAAACAGAAACAGATAAGCCAAGGTCAGCATGCACTCCAAGTTTAGTGCACATATTTGGGCCTTATTCGTTAGTCCCCAATAAAAGCTGAAATGCAGAAGCCTGAAAAGAAGAAAATAAGATTGAGTTGTATAGCAAGAAGCGTAAAGGAACGCCTTTTCTCCATTTTGTCAGTTAATAAGGAACAAATTTACTACCATGTGGAAAATCAAGACTCTGTAATTATTTGAACAAAAACTTTGAACACATTTAATCTCTTTTCCATCATACAGGTTTATCAATACATTTAACTAGTCTGATCCTTAATGCTCATTGATTCATGAAGAATTCATAGAGTATAATCTTTCATTGATTTATGAAGAATTTATAGAGTATAATCTTTTGAATGAGTGTATGTGGACAAAATCAGTGGAGGTTTCTAACGGACTGCCTCCATTACCATCTTGCATAGAATGACATGTGCATTTATTACTGTTTCCTGGTTAGTTACATCGAAGTTTTAGGGGTTTGAAATTCTGCATACACGAAATGAATTTTATATAATTGTACTGCACTCTAAAAGTTTTTTCATAATATATAAATATACAAATGAAGCTCACACTTAGTTAACCCTTTATTCAAAGATAGCTGTGATAGTAGGAGCTTCATCTGTAATTGTTCCCAGATTGGGCATCTTCATTGGGGTCATCTTGAGCAAAATATGAGCTTTATCTGAGTATACATATATACTGACTGGTCGAAGCTGGTTAAGAGGTGAGTCTGTCATGATCAACCAAGAGTACCATTTTCGCGCTGGTACAATTAAGCTAAACAGCCGCTGGTAATGTATAGACCCCAAATTATGTATGTAACGATTATTGACATTAACATTCGAGTTTTGGAGGTAGGAGCAATGATGCATTAAACATAAAATATATATTTTATTCCGAATAATTACCAACATTTTTAAAAAAGAAAACTGAAAATTATTATATTTAATGACTTATGCAATGAAGAATTATCAAATATATTGCAAAAATATCACGTTATTTCTGGGAACCACTGGAAAGTTTGTACGTTGCTATACAGTAGCAAACTACTCAGGAAGAATATATTTTCATTAAAATTACTTCAGTCTTCTAAATCGAATATTAAACTGGTTCAAGTAATTTAATACCATTTCAAAGAGGTGGTGAGACTTGGTAAAAAATTAAAAAAAACGACAGTTTTCCTGTAGTAAGAGAGAAAGAAAAACTTCTATGATAAGATGGCTTAAAAGTAGGCTTTGTTTAAGTTCACAGCATTACTAGAATGTGAGGGGCCTGCACCCGCCTAAAAGAAATAGAAAAAAACATTTTTTGTGCCTAATTTTTGTGCTTTCAATCCATGACCTTCTTTTCGTAAAGGTTATTGAAAACGGATTTTTAGATTTCTGAAGGGGTTTCTATTTACTATAATTTCTAATTATAATCCGTAAATGATCCACTACTCTTCGCCATTCATGTACACGAGTTTCAATTATTTACTCTTGAAAAATATCTCTCTTAATCTAATAAATTATGTTGCATTTTGGACAATATTTATGGTTGGAAATTCTGTTGCAATGACGATTCACTTTCACTTCAGACGTTTTAACAGGGATTGATTTGTTGTTGAATAAAATAAATTATACTGGACTTGAACTTTGGACTCTATTTTTTTCTGATGCAAGAATTTTCAAATCGAAAGGACATAACTCCGACTTGTAATTTTTTTTTGTTCAACGAATCAAGTCTTATCATTGGTCACAAATGCTGGATCATATAAAATAAAATAATGTTTTTCCATTTACCTGAATTGTAAAAGAATCGCTTTTTTCAACTGTTATACTTAGCTGCAATTTCAGGGTTTTTTTTTTGGTCTTTTTCGTGGTCTTTTCTGACTGCAGTAGAACAACCCTATCAAACAACTGATCATCAAAAATGAATGCAAATCATGTAATTACAAACATTAATATACACATACAGATCACACACATGCAAATATGCATTCACATACATAAGCACGCTAATACAAACACAATGCTTACATGCTACATTCACCACTTTTGCGCATACATACACTTACATTCTCATGTAACACAGTCACACATATGACACACTTACTTGCCTAAGCATGTCACCCTTTTATACCACACACACACACACGTACCTATGTACACGCGTATATATGCACACAACTACGACATACGCGCTTGTAAGCAAGTGTATGTATCTGCTTGTGGCGTGTACGTGTGTGTGGATTTTGTGTCTTCCTCTTGTTTGTCATCTCTTCGCTGACAATGCTATGACAGATAGTCTTACACGTGTTATCAAAAACTTATCAAAAAGTCACCTCCCGGTGAGGTGTCACGAATTCTTTTGTTCTAATTAGTTTTATTTATGGTGGATTTGGAGATATTTTTGGTGAACTTCCAAATGTATCTAAGATTATATAGTTGAGGGGGTGATAAGTCTCAATGGAGGTGCTTGGTCCAACTACGCCTCCTTTCAGTTCTTTTATAGATTTTTTCAGATTATCTTCTTTAGATGTTCAGAGTTCCTCTGATAAATTGCGCCCCAGGGCCCCAGGGCCCCAGCGACCCGGCAGCTGCAGGGTCTGCAGCCTCCACGAACCGCCCTTCTCTCTCTCTTTTTCTCTTTCTCTCTCCCAATCTATCTTTCTCTCTCTACATATCTATGTATGTGTGTGTTTGTACGTAGACACTACTGATATATTAAGCTATTGACAAAGCTTAGCAAACAAACCAACAACAGAGGAGGATTCTGTGGGGATCGAACTGTGTGTACTAACATACACAGACACACATACATACACACACACACACACACACACATATATATATATATATATATATATATACATGTACATACATACACATATACGTATATATATGTATGTGTGTGCGTGTGTGTGTGTATGTTTTGCGTTAATGATTGCATCCTATTTAGTTGCATCGTATTTTAGGAGTTTGGAATTTTGCATACACGATATAGCACATATAACTGTACCCATACTCTATTAGACTGAGACTGGCTAAGAGGTGTGTGAGTAAGCAATGGCCGAGCAAACAGACATTTTTTTCACCACTGTCAAATTAAAAAGCACGGTGTCCTGAATGAACAGAGGGAATTAATAAATATTTGACTTTGTTTTACTTTTTCGAGATCCGGCTCAAATAATCAGATGCGTCGATCAAACGGTGATCAATTTAACTGAATTCAATTCTATAGGAAGATAGATATGACTAAATTGACATACATTGCTGGCTAGCTAGCTGGACAGAACTAGATCAAGATAGATCGTTAAATATGTTTGTCAAGCAATAGACGTAAATCATTAAAACTATCTGCGCTGATTCCCCCAAATCATTCAATCCAGTGATCGATAAAATTGTACACTACATCACTGAGGTTTCAACTTTGATATATTCTGTCTATCCAATTATGTGAGTTTAAAATTTAAAAAGAAATTCCCCCTGCTTTAAATTCGTTTTCATTTAAATGCTTAAAGAATACCTCTATAATCATCTCTTATACCCGTTTCAATAATTACGTTAAGATATTTTTCTGTCTTGATTCTCTCGTAGTATAACTAGCAGCATGAATATTATTTATTTATAGATTCTGATGTTATTTCCAGCTTACAATAAGTTAAGAAAATTTCAAAATAAATATTTCCTTCATATGTTACATTATCGATGAGTTTTTTTTGGAAAGCTCCTCTGCCCTGTGAATTATAGGTACTCTTATATTCCTTTATTATAGTTTTAGAGTTGATAGCATGTTTCTTTTTTAAAAAAAAATTTCTTTACGATTATATTTGGTCATCTGGCTTGAATATGTCGATCTCTATTTTCATCTCAGAAGACAAAAACAATTGATAATCAATGATATGGCTTCTAGTTCTTGCTCATACCATTTCAGTATGGTGTCGTTTAAATCATTTGCACAGTCTCTTGAATATGACTCTTCTTACCTTGTCACGCTCTTGATTTTTTTTTATCTTGTCAGTTTTGGCGATGATATAATACTGGATGCATTCAGCTCGAACTTTTTTTTTCCACTTTTATCTCTCGCAATCGGACATTATATTTAGACTTCTCAACAACATCTCCAGGTTTTTTGTCAAGCTAGGATTCTGCATTAGAATGATGTAGAAACTAGTTCCAGTCTTCTATGAAGTCAAGTTATTACCGCACCCCATAAAAAAATCCTTTCGTGTTTTTCAAATATTGAAATAGATAAATAAAACAAAAACTGTACAATGGTGTTTTTAGGAGATTCCAAGCCAAATCGAATGCGAAAATTCGATTAATAAATATACCTTACTCGCTAGAGTACCCGGTGTAGACGGGTAAGAGGTCAAAACTCGAATCGCAGCTGATTACAATAACAATTCCTCACTACTGATGGTGAGATGATGAATGTTGTTTCCGTCAACAAAACTAGAATTAAACTTTTTAATTGAAATATAATCCGTGCAGCCGATACGTATTAACATTTGAATTGTTTCATCTGAAGCAACAATTGACAGCATTAGAATTCCAAGTAAAACCCCCAAGAACTACATCAAAATCATGTTAAACTTGAACGCTAAGTCTTAACGTTAAAATGATTCTTATACATGTAAATTATCTATTGATGTTATCATAGAATAGTATGTGAAAATTCTTGTTGTAAGTTGCTTAAATATAATACTTTCTAGATTATACGACGATTAACTACAAAAGTGAGTTTATTTTTTATCACTGTTTCCACAGGAATATGTTTTCTCAAGTAATTTTATGTGATTTTAATCCATGAGAACTTCATAACGTCTGGAAGTCGGTAAGTTTTGAGAAAAAAAATTCATTAAAGTTTTTGGATAGGGCCTCTGTTTACCATGTATCTATAATGCTAAACTGGTCTCTTACTTCCTGTCTGTCGTACGAAACTGAAGATGTGATTCTCAATTTCTTTGTGTGTTTACATTTGTATGGTAGTATTTTTTTAGTTTTCAGATGATTCTGACCTTCATTTTCTTTCGGAAAACTCAAGATGAAACATGAAAAATGATACAAACAATTTATTTCAATCTTAAACTTGCTCCAAACTTAACCCTAATTATTACACAGTAAATAGAATGGAGAATACACAATTGGAATAACATAGATTTTTAATCCAGGAATAAGAAATGAATAACTTAGACCGTTGAATTCATATCTCCTAGTAAAAATGTATTCATTGAAAAAAACTCACTTCGACTTGAATTTCTAATTGGCGAAAGAACAAACATACTACTTATTTTTTTCTTTTTCAGGCTTCCATACATTTTGATATCTTGCTACAGTGAATGTAAACATAGTGACAAGTAGATCGTTGTTGCTAGGATACGCCTAAATTGGCCAAAAGTACGAAGATAAAAAAGAAAATGCAACAAGATCTATTTTCTTTTGAATTATGGACGTTAGTTTTCGGCCAGGCCCAAATATGTCCCTGGATCATGACAGATTAACGAGGCATTTTTTAAAATATAGTTTAAAACCTTCCCCAGTGAGATATCTTCCCCATACAACGCTTTTTTGTGCTACAAAGCAATTTTCTCGGAGTGGACCCTCTCCAGGGAACATACTTGAAGGTAATCAATATTTCAATAACAAGAAATTGTGGTTAATTTAATCAATATTTCGATTTTTCTTCCTATCATTATTTCTTCTATGATAATCAAATATTGATTGTCTAATTTTTTTCGACGTTCAGTTTCATAACACACACACACACACACACATACACACACACACACACATACATAGTCATATGCATACGCGCTCACACGGAGGTATATACATGAGTCCGTGGCCAAATGATGGAAAAGGCTTTTATTTTACACAGCAAACAATTATTTTTCGACATAATCACATTCCTTGTCAATGAATGTAAAACCAACAATTCTCTATAGACCACAGAAATCGATTATCATTCGGTGGAAATTTCAGATCAAATTCCAGCTAATAACTACTTGTCAGGCTACAGACTTCTTGATACCATCGTCGTATATATCACTTATCACTATTCACCAAATCCAGTCTGTCCATCTGTCTGTATGTGACAGCAATACCACAGAAAAGACACAACATATTCCCATCAAATTTTCAGAGTACCAACGAGATACCAGGAAAGTTTTCACTTATCAAATTGATCCTTGAAACTTTTTCTTTTGGGGGTGGAATGATTTACGATGTAAATTTATACAAGTTATGGACTACTTTTTGTGTCCACTTTTCCAGCTGAATCTATTGGGTACAGAGCGATTGGGAACATCCTGTCGTTCGTGTATAGGAAGAAAGAGTAAGGTGGGGGTGAGGATATCGCCTGCTGATTGGAAATACTTGATCTCGTTAACAGTGGGTACTTTTGTTTCGTCCATAGAGACGGGACTGGGAGTAAGAGGAGGAATAACTGTTGGTTCTTTTTTTATTTCTTTACTTAAGCGGTGTGTATGTACGTTTAACATTTTTCCCGAAGTTATAAAAGATCTTTAAAAGTTACAAACATCACTTTTTAAGAACGAATTAAATTAATCACTACCTGATTTCTATCTGACATTTTTCTATGTATCTTTTTTAAAAATTCACTTTTTTAAAAATCCTCTTTTTTATTTTTGATAATCTCTATCAATCTATTTTATTAATTAAATTTTTTGACAGCTAATTAGCCTGTCCCTCAGGACGGGTATTCAGCTCTTTTTTTTCATTCTTGGGGTATATCATAAATGGTTTATCAGTTTCACATGACGTTATACAAACATTTGCATGAATACGCTTGAATTCTTTTTTTTTATCGTCCATCGTTGGACGTAAGCCTTCCCCAGGATTCGCCACAATTCTCTATCATGGGCGTCGCAGAGCCTCAGTTTCACATGTGATCTCTGGGGATCCATGTTGTGAGTCATGATGTCCATCGGTTGTCTACTATTCTTGCAACATGACCAGCCCATTGTCATTTGAGTTTCCTAATGGTTTCTATGATGTCTTCTGTTTTTCCCATGATATAATGTGCTATCTTGTGATCACTCCATATGATGTTGGGCATGATTCATGTGCACGTTGCATGGTTCTCCGTTAACGAGTCAGTCAATGGGTTACGTCTCATATTTCAGCTCCATCGGTGACTATCAGGACGATGCATTAATTGTATAGTCTTCTTTTTAGGACTAATGGGATTTTCTTGTTCTTGAAGGTTGAGCTTGCTCTGCCGAAGGCTTGCCATCGTAGAGTGATTCTTTGCTTGAATCATCTACTTCTTACTCTTCCCTAACGCATTTCAGCATTTTTCTTCATCTAAGCCAACGAGAAATGTTATCGTTCAAAGTCTTCACTTTGTGTACGTATTGTGAACCAGCTTTTTTTAAAGCACTATCTTGAAGAGAGACGCATCATTTGCCCGTACACAACCATCGTAACTGTGTTCTGTTAAGTATTCAGAAAGAACCAACTGCAAAACTTATTGGTGGTTCCTTTTATTCATCTGTCACTGCAGAAAGAAATGCTCCAATTACAATGGAATGATAATCCACCACTGAGTTCTTTCTCTAATCTCTGACGTTCGGTATTTCGAAGGAAGCATTACGATTAAGGAGGGGTGCGCAGTTGTCAGTGGAACATATTAGTATCAAGAACATAGCATTAAAAAAAAAAAAAAAAAAAAGGCACCATTAGTTTTTACTTTCAATTTCAAAAAATTTTTGCGTTACACAGGTCTCTCTATCGACGCAAATGATGTGGGGGCTCATTATTAGATTGGCAGACACGTGATGCGCATGGTAGAGAGTATTATTAGAATATATCATGTTCGTGTGTACTTATGGCAGGGAGAACTGTTTTGCAGTATCGGTGAGAAAACTGAGAATGAGTAGCTGTAGTTTTTCATGCCTTGTTAGTTCATACCACGAGGATCAATTTGACAGGAAGAGTCCATAAAGCTCTGGGATTCTCTCGATATCCTTGCAAATCCAAAGCACTTCCAGTATCTGTGCAGTCACAACCCTCCCTCGAAACTATAGTTCCTTAAAATCTCGCTTCTGGTGTTTTTGACGATTCCAAGTTCAGGTTACTCTATATATAGAAAAGAGCGTTCCTGGATTAAAAAAAAAATCTCATGCCTGAACGACTTAAAGCAAAGAAACAGATATCAGTACTTGGTATGTTGAAATTCTTTTGAGCGTTCCCAGACTCAGAAATGATGATGATGGTATGCTAGGCTGAGTCGTCGAAAGTTGGGTTGGTTTGGGGTATAGGAGACTAGAGTCTGGTATCTTCATCCTGTGGTCTGCTGGTACATCTACGTCTCCAATCTGTCAGACTTTATTTTCTACGATTTGGCAAACTTTCCTTTTCTTAGACTTGACACCCAGACCCGGCCTTCTCGGAAGGATGGAGTGGTTGATATCGATTTGAAAATCTTAGAATATCTTGTTTTACTTTTTCAGCTCATACCATGTGTCTGAATAATAGAAACCAAGTCATTTGCACAACTCCAAGTGTATCACCATTCCTACTCTACCGTGTCTATTTTTATATATTATCCAGTCGAACTTATTGAAGTCATTTTTTGCTTGTTTTGTTCTTAAAATTGTTGTTCTCATTATTGTTTAGAATATTGTGCTTTTATTTTTATTCTGATTGTTATTCTTACGATTTGGGCTAATTTTACTCGATTGCTGTTACCATTATTATTTTTGTTGTGATTGCAATGGGGTTTGGCGTTCTTCTTATTACTTGCATTTTCATTCCAGTTGCCTGGTGGTCACCGCTGGCGACTGAGTGAGTCTTTGCAAGTCTTTAACCCTCCTCTTCATACCCTTACTGTCCACAGCAGTGTCGTCGATTGTGGTTTAATACCAGTTGCCAGGTGGTTATCGCAGCAAGCTGAGTGACAGTAAGTCTCATCAGTTCTCCAGCACTCCTCTCATATTGTTTGCACCCGTCACAGTAGTGCTGTGATTTGTGGCGCCTCCATCATCTCTTTTTCTTGACCATTGGAAATAGCTGGGGTCATAAGTCTCATATTCCCTGCTCTCTCTTCCCAGTATTCGTGTAGTCCCGTGGAGTGCTGTGGTTTGTGTAGTCTCAATTCTTCCTCTTATCCCCAGTTTCTCCTATCTCGCTTTCAGTTTCTTTGGTATGGTTCTGAGTGCATCCACTATTACTGGTGCCACATTGACTTTCATGTTCCCTTGCCTGGTCCTGGTATTTTCCGAGTTTTTCACTCTCTTTCCAATTTAATCTGTGATCCGCAGATACAACTGCGTCTCTTATTTGGTAGGTTCTCCTCTTCTTGTCCACGATTATCAGGTCCGGCCTTCCAGCTTGGATCGGGTGGTCAGTTTGGATGTCAAAGCCCTTGTGTAATTTATGGCTTCCATTTTCCAGAGCTATCTCCCGTTTGTGCTGGTACCACTTTTCCGCATGGTTGAATCCCATTCGTTTGCTCAGTTCCCAGTAAATCACTGTTGCTACCATATTGTGTCTTTTTAAAAATCCTGCTCCTGTGTATCTTACTACCAATACAACCCATGTGTTTATTCCTACTATCAGATTCCTGCTATTTAGTTTGGTATCTAATATTTTCCTTATCCTCCTTTGGTATTAATTTCTTATTTTCTCCATCATTTCTTCCCGTTTTATCGCGTCACATTCGTGAACTCCCAGGTACTAGTATCGGTCCTGTGTGATCAATGCTCCGATCATTTTGGTGTCCGTAATTGTTCGTTGCAAAAAGTTCTATGTCGTCAATGTAAATTTGGTGGTTGACTTTTCTGTTGATCGGTATCATGCTTAGAACAAATAGTATAGAGGACACATAGTCTGACAGGAAGGTTCCCCCTTTTATTCTCAACTCCGCTTGGTTTTCTCCTGTGGCTGTCAAGTCTACTTTCCAGTTTTTCATAGAGTTGGCTTTGAATCTCACCACAGGTTCACTGATCTTAAATATTCTGAGGCATTCGAGTATCCAGCTGTGTGGAATCGTGTCGTATACTTTTTTTCATAGTCTATCCATCCCATTGCAATATTCTTCCTTTTTCTTTCTTTTTTAGGCTCGTCTGGTCGATGTAGAGCAAGTCATTCATCCTCCTAGGTTCCTTTCCTGCATTCTGTCTGTTCTTTTGGTTACAGTCCTCTTTTCCATGGAGTCTTATATTTTCTCTCTGCTACCCATCCGGTCAGAATTATCCACTATTATTTGCATTTTCACTCCAGTCGTCTGGTGGTCACCGCAGGAGACTGAGTGACAGCAAGTCTCCTCAAGTCTCGAGCCCTCTTCTTCGCACTCTTACAGTCCATAGCAGTGTTGTCGATTTCAGCTCAACACCAGTTGCCCGGTGGTTATCGCTATTGTTGCTGCTGCTGATGCTATTGGTATTTTTCATTATTGCTCATAATATCGTTGCCGTAATAATAATAATAATAATAATAATAATAATAATAATAATAATAATAATAATTTTCACTCCAACAACGGTGACCAGTGGATTTCGCTGGAGATCAAATGACAGTAAGTGTCCTCAATATCCCCAGGATTATCCTCAGTATCTTATTTGATCTAGTAGTACTACCGTCTGGATTCCTAATTCTGTCAACTTCTTTGCTAAGCGCTTCGGAATTATTCCTGGAGTCCCAACAACGATTGCTACCTCTGCCACCTTCGTGTTCCATTTTTTTCCAGCTCTCTGGTAACGTCGAGATATTAATCTAGTTTTTCATTTTCCTTGAGTTTCACCGTGTGGCCTGCAAGAACAGCAAGTTCCACTCGCTTTTTTTTCCCTTTTTAATACAACAAGATTTAGGCTTCTGGTCTGGAACTGGTAATCCGTTTGAATCTTAAAACTCAAGATGATTTTATATGTTTATTTCTCCTGGACAGATTCTGTCCAGTGCATATGCCATTTGTCAGGTTAAAACATTGCCATGGGGAATAATACGTAACGTGCATATAAAGTCTAAACAAGCGTCCACAATTTTCCGGCTGATTGAAAATAGTCCGTCCAATTACAAGAGTTGATGCGAACAGCACTGCATTCCGCAGAAATAGTCCGTGTAAAACTTTTCGGTAATGCCCTAATATTGTCCTCAGCCTCAGTAGAGAAGGTCTGCTTCTGTTGTCACCGACGCTATTTCTCGCTATTACTAAATGTGGCTTGCTGGATAAAATTTTTCGACTTCCTCTGGTTCCTTATTGACAGACTCTCTCTCTCCCTCTCTTAGACCCCACCCTCTCTTTGCTCTGCCTCTTCTGGACGCATAGCGAACGAGTGATGAAAGATGATATCTTGCTTTCCTTTTACTTTTTAAGTGTTTTTTCCTTTCTGTTCATCCTTGATCTCAGTCTTGCCATTTTTTTCTAAGGACTTAAAGCAAAGGAAAAATATTCATTTATTCATCAGCTTATTCCGTCTTCGTGTTTATTTTTACTGGATAAGATTATTTCTATGCGTTGAAGAGGTTTTTTTGAATTTATTTATTTACATTTAAGGTTGGTTCCTATTTTGTGCGATTGACAATTCACTGTGTGTCTCTTTTTGAATTTTAAAAATCTAGTCTTCTGGTCTGGATTTAGGTATTTTATCGTTTCCACACACAGTCTCCGAATTAAGTGCGTTTTTTTTTCTTTCACAAACTGATAAACATTAGTATTTGTACTCTTTCCTTTCGCTGACAGGTAAACAGTTGTAAGTGAATAAACGCTTACACATCAGTACGTCTTATCTGCTTTTGAACTCCGCATTGATTCTTTTTCAAACAATCAGTGATTACCTGCGCTTTTATTTTACCCTTACGTACAAAGCGTTTTTTATTCTCTTTGAAAAATTATTACATTCAATATGAATCGATTTTTTTGCAAAAGCAGAACAAAACAGTGGCAATTGAAAAGGCCACCAAATGCCCCTGAGATATCTTAGAATAAAAACGCAGAAGCAGTGATTAACAAATTACTGTCTTAAATGATTACTCTCGGTAATGAGTTCGATCCTCACTTGGCACCTGCCCTTAAAAAGGAATTTTTTTTAATGAATCAATTTTCGGGTATTACGGATGAAAAATGACCTGAGAAATTCGCAATAAGCACAGATAAAATCTAAAAATATCTATGTATAATTGCCAATTAATAGAGAGATCAATCTTTACTGGGTATTCCACACAGGATCTGGCGTCACCCTAAACTAAACTTGAAACGCTTCACTGTGGAGTAGTGGTTAGTAGTATAGTTTTGCAGACCACTGCTGCCGTAGAGAGTTCGAACCTAGCAAGTGCAATGAAAGAATCATGCTCAACCTCACATGGGCTGGTCATGTTGAAAGATTGACAGTCAACCGATTGACATCACGACTTACAACATGGATCCCCAGTGATCACATGCGAAACCAAGGCCGGTATAATACAAGGTGGAGAGACGAATTAGACAAATTCAGGAAGTATTGGCTCCACGACGCCCACGATAGAGAGGTGTGGCAAATCCTAGGGAAGGTCTATGTCCAACGACGGATGTTGAAAGACTGATGATGATGATGATGATGATGATGATGAGTTTTTGGAGCGTGTACGGTTACATGGAAATTAAATCTACGAATTTTAGCAATTCTTTTAAAATCTAGCAACTTTTATTTATTGAGACTTTGTATGATTGGCGTATACAGTTACCTGGAAATTGAATTTACCTAACATTAGCCATTTAAAAATAAATCTAGCTACTTCTAGTAGGTGAATCTTTGAATGAATAAAAGAATGATGATGATGATGATGATGATGATGATGATGATGATGAGTACCCCAACAGTGCAGAAAAATTATGGTGTTGAATGAAATACAGTAGCCTATTCTAGTAAAAAGCCGTATTCTAATACAAAGCCATATTTGTAGATCCTGATACCAAGCGATATTTGTAGATTTTGATGACAAAATCCATCCCTAATTTAGAGATTTCGTAAGAAAACAAAACAATACTTGTGGATTCTGACGCCGTCATATTTCTTGCGAAACCAGCTTGGCCCCTGGAACTACGACAGAAAGTTTCATTCATGTTTCTATTTATCCTTAATCTCCCTTACACACGCATTGTTTCTTCCTGCGATTTTGGAAAACATCAACTGATACTGTCACCGAGACTGTCAAAACATAGGTTTCCTCAGGTTTTAAGTTGGTCTGGCTGGTTATATACGGGAGTAAACGGGCTAAAATCTCTAACTTTGCTTTTAATATGTCTAGGAAAAATCCTTTTCTAGTTTTTTTTTTTTGAAAATTCCCTCTCAAATAGGTTCCTAGAGGGGTATCGAATTCACGATGTAAGTTCATGATCAATTGGACCCTCGATTTTGTTTGTGTCTGGCTGCATTCATGCATTTTTTTTCGAAAATTCAGATCTTTTTAGTGATCGCTAGACAAGAAAATGTTACTTGTTACAGTTTTTTAATTGATCATCGCCAACATGGCCATCTACCAAAAGATGTGTGACTGTTTCTATTGAGTGACTAAACATTGTTTTCCCAGTTGACGTTTCATTTAAATTGAGTATTATTATTGATCTTCCTAACAGTTGGTAAAAAGATAGCCGCAAAATGATCTTTTATATCTATCTATCTATCTATCTATCTATCTATCTATCTATCTATCTATCTATCTATCTATCTATCTATTGCAATCTTCTCATATGTATATATCTCAGTCTGTTCATATTTATCCATCTCATACTGTTCATATCTATCTATCCTTTCCATCTATCTATCTATCTATCTTGGTTCATATCTATATATCTATCTATCTGTTCATATCTATCTATCGATTTATCTTTCTATCTATCAATTGCAGTCTGTTCATATCTATGTATCTCATTCTGTTCATGTCTATCTATCTATCTATCTATCACATTCTGTTCATATGTATGTATGTATGTATGTATGTATGTATGTATCTATCTATCTATCTATCTATCTATCTCAGTCCGTTCATATCTATCAACCTATCTATATATTTGGAGTGATGCGAAAAATGATCACAGTTAAGTTATCATGATATAATATTTTTTATTCCATATTGACTAAAAATAATTTTTAAAACAAATACTTAGAATATCCACCATTTTGGTCTCTGCATCGTTCATATCATTCCTAAAGTAAAAAAAAACAAAAACAAACAAACTGCGAAGCATATTTCAAAAAACATTTTCAATGTTCTTCTGAAATTCATTCGCCAAATGCTGCCGACGTTTTGGGTCTCGTTATTTTTCACGCAGAATGAACAGCAAACAGCCAAACTACTCAACCATGGCCATTTCCTTTCGATGAATCAACCGAAAGAGAAAGCAGCAGAATATAAAATGCCACTCCTTGCAGCATTCACCGACTTTAAGACGGCCTTCGACTCGGTGGAAATTCCCAAGGTCATTGATGCTATCTCTGTACAAGGTGTAAACCCCAAGCTGATACATGATGAAAGTGAACCAGATAAGTAGACTTAAATTTATTCTCTATTTCTCTCTCTCTATTTTTCTCATTTATTTCACTCATTGTTCATTCATTCAGCTTTTTTTCAAATGTGTTACTTGACTGTTACAATGTTTACTGTACCTTCCCCCTAATCTTTAATCCTGTATATGTTAGAGTACTACAACATACATACCGCCACAGCATCTCCTTTATCAGGCTATGTAAAGACTCAGATCCCTATCAGCTCCAAATAGGGGGGAAGGCACTTGATCCAAACTCTTTACGGCCTGCCTCTAGATGATCTTCTGTCTAGTCTGGGGAGAATAAAGGAATCAGAATAGACGGCGAATACCTCAGCAGGCTCAGATTTGTCGGCGACATCGTTCTTCTCGCAGAAAACTTCCATGACCTTTAACTAATGCTGGACAAACTGAATGAAGAGTGCAAGAAAGTTGGCATTTACATGAATTTCAGCAAAACAAAGGTCAGGTACAACAAAATGTCGGAAATAAGCACACAACGATCAAAAATCGAAAACGCAAAACTGAAGAAAGTAGACCACTACATCTACCAAGGACGACGAATCTCCATGAAATTCTCAGAAGAACAACAAATCAAGGGAGGGATCACACTAGGATGGCAAGCTTTCGGCAAAACAATCTCTACCTTCAGAAAATACCATTAGTCTTAAAAAGAGAGGTGTACAACCTATGGAGCTAGAACATAGAACTTAACCAAAACACCGACCTTCCAATTGAGAAGCATGCGACGTGCTCATAAAACAATCATGCTCAACATGACATGGAGAGATCGCAAGACAGCACAAATATTACAGAAAAACAGGAGTCAAGACATCATAGAATCCATTAGAAAAGGCAAATGGCAATGGGCTGGTCATGTTGCAAGAATGTCGGACAACCGTTGGACAACACGACCCACAACATGGATCGCAAGTTATTACGTGCGAAACTGAAGCCTGCAGAATGTATGATGGCGAGATGGAGTTAAGTTCAAAAAGTATTGGCTCCACGATACTCATGATAGAGATGTCTGGCGAATCCTGGGGAAGGTCTACGTCCAACGACGGATGCTAAAAGGCTGATGATGAGTAGCGAACTTCTACCAATTTAGTGTCCTGAAATGTCGTCATTCAGAAGTTGACCATTTTGTGGAAAATATGATGTTTTGGTAATTAAAAATAACTATAGAATATAGTATAAAACGATTGCCTTTCTTGTATCACCTGATATATTCTACTATTTAAAAAGGTTTTATTGGTCTAAAGTACGAGATTACTTTTACTTAGAAATATATCTTTCGCCATTAAAGGTATCAAAACTAAAATTTAACAGATGATAGAATCATTTATTCATCAAAAATAATGATCGTATATATCTTAAACTTTTGCACCATTGAGTATGCATAGGTATTCCAAGCTTTTGAAAAAATTGCTTCCTGCAACTTTTTCATCAATAAATAAAGTCGAAAATCAGAAATAACTGTTTGCGTTTGTTGTGCAAGTAGTCATTATAGTGACAGTGCAAACACTGACCATATCTCTCCCACATTCCAGTCTCCTGTACCTCTCACCACATTAAACTCCGACGACTCTGCCTAACTTACAATCATTACCATTTATATGGTCAGGTACTTAAAAATCTCTCCTATGTGAAGTCATGTTGATTACTCTTTCACTTCATACCATTTTGGTTTACGAATTTTTTTTAACAGAAAGGTTCTACTATTAAACATTAATTACACAGTCGCTGTGTACCATGTAAAGAAGTACCATTACAGAGTAACCTTTGGAAGTTTTGTACCGATCGTGGTGTGTATTCCTGTTTTCTGAAGCCACCAGAGTTAACGATAGTCGTTCCATTCAAATATTGTCTTACCTTTGAAAGAGTAGTTACCAACCTTCCCACATTGCACACCATACGATTTTTTCAGGTGGAGATTTGAAAAGGGTTCCGTGTTCGTAACACCCCTCCCATGTAACCTCTCGGAAATGAAAGGACGCACCGTGGCTAGTGTGCCTAGTGTCGGATGTCGACACACTACAAAGGGTCTGAAATTAATTAGTTTACAAGATTGACATTGTTTCGCTTGTCACGAGAGTCTCGTATTGATTATTTATATGTTTATGAAAAAGACATGAAGAGTTGAGATTAGCCACTCAATAGAAACTTACGTGCGACCAATGTATTCAGGACACATGTCGTGTTGGGGGCTATCAATTAAAAGATCCTAAAAAGTAGCTACCAATGAATAAGTTATTTCTATCGTCTTTTGTTGAACAGTGATCAATAAAAAAAGAAGTCGAAATTCCCAGAAGACAAGCGTGAACCCTACCGGACACAAAGTAAGGGTCTAATTTAACATAAACTTACTTTGCAAGTTTAGACCCTTCCAATGAAAATCTGTTTTGAGGAGAATTTTCAAAAAAGAAAAAAAGAAAAGAAAGATGTCCTCAAGCATAGCTAGGAGTAATTGTTTAAATGTTCAACCCTCTAGCTCAATTATTGTAGCCTGTACTGGTGAGTGATACATACATATATACATAGCCAGCCAGTCAGGCCAACTTAAAAACTGAAGAAACTTATGTTGACGTTTTCTAATTGCTGCTTACTGTATGCCATTTACCAATCTTAATCACTATATAACATTGCTAAGTTAAGCTTAGAATGGCACAGGGCCAACTGGGTTCGGATGGGAATGCTGCGAAGTAGATTCTGTTACGTCAGTCTTCCGAGTGGGTTAAAGCCTGGCTGTCTACAAAATCGGTATTGGAAATCCTGGCCTTTTCCTGGGCTCGAACACCGACCCCTGACATCGGTTGGAAATACGTAACTATTCCCGCCACGTGGCTTCGCCAAGAAAGAAAATGTATCGAGAGTGAAATGGAGAAGAGAGAGTAAATGCAAGACAATGACAAAAGGATAAAGAAGAGAAAAAAAAGGTGAAGGCGTGTCGGAGAGAGAGAGAGAGAGAGAGAGAGAGAGAGAGAGAGAGAGAGAGAGAGAGAGAGGGGGGATAAAATAGGGTTTCTGGGAAATATAGATAGATAGATAGATAAATAGATAGATTGAGAGTATAGGTGGGAGACAATGACGAATGAGATGAATATGTATTGAAAATGTGACGAGCAGAAAACGTGACGTGTGTCTGCGTCCATGGAGGAGTAGGGAAAAGCAGTGAGAAATTCTGCTTCATACGTAGAATCCTAAAAGTATGGGCTTTACATTGTGGAAAAGAAAGTGATCTGAGGGAACGGGGCTTCGGTAACGAGGCAGTTGTAATCGGCTTCAATGTGAACGGAGAACGCGCACGGAATTGGGAAAGCGATAGGTTTCATTGTAGGTCACTCGGTGCATTGTTTATAGGAGGGCGACATTTTTTCATTCGCATACACTCACATACATACACATGCATAAATATGAATGCACACACACACACATACATACACGCACACACGTGCGCACGCTTATTGTTGGGACTAACAAACAAGGTTGAAAGATGTCGATACAAACACACGAGATAAAGCTGCATGCACGTAAATAAATAAATGGAAAAAAACTCAAACAATAACGCACTATCACAACGTCACACACACACACACACATACACACACATTCATACACACATATCTCCATTCATTTCCTTTCGTACTCTTTATCTCCTTTACACAAGCATTGTCTCCCTTAACACCGCTTCCTTTCGAATGTGTTAGCTGTTATCTTTCTTCTTTTTTTTTAAATGTGTATTCCCTCACTTCCACTTTCCTTTGATAAAATACGATTGTTTATTTCGTAGTAGTTTTAATGTATCCCATATACCATTTATCTATCATTTATGAAAGAACAACAGTGATGATTTCCAACCACAAACTATCTAAATGCTTCACACGTATTGATAAATCGACTGCTACACAGCGTTGATCAACAGGTAAGTCACGCAGACCATGGCCACTGAATTTGATCCTCATCGAACACCTATAAATGTTGTTTTTTTATATGCAGAGGTTGGCTTAGTCTGATAAATACCTACTGGTAGCCGAGTGAATCCATGACCCCCCCCTAAAAAAACAACAACGAACAAAGCAAACACTTTAACCCCACAAAAATGTTACAAATGTACTTTTAATATTTTGTTTTAAAGTATCAGATTTGCTCAACAGCATACTAGAAGTCCGCCACAATCTGACCACCGGAAATGTATGATTTTCAAGATCGCATCCAATATGCCAGCCGAATCTTTCAAATACCCAGTACTCTTTCATTATTGAGCCTAGACAAGTTTTTCCAACAGTTTTGTAGTATGGGGTAAGATAAATAGCATGTCTGAAATTTAACTAAGTCTGATTCCTGGAAAGCTATAATTTTCAAGATGGCGTCTAAGATGGACGCCAAATTAGACGGATGCATTTAAGATAAAAACACCCTCCCCTAAGATTGCAACAAAATGTTTTTTGAAGGTCTTTGAAGTATCAAGGGTGCTCAATAACATACTAAAAGTCTACCACTCTCTGACGACAGGTAAGATATAAGTTCAAGATGGTTGCATAATCCTCGATCATTATTCATCCAATCCATCTTTTTCCAACGGGTCTTTGTAATGCCAGGTGTGTAACATCAGAAATCTACCATAAGGATCACTGGAAAGGTAAGATTTTCAAGATGGCATCCATGATGGCTGCCAAATCATTAAATGCCCATTAGTTCTTCATTATTAATTCTAGTCAAGCAATATTGGTGCCTAACTCCATGTCTTTGGGATCTGGTAATCCATATCTAAACTATAGTGAAGTGATTGCGATTACAAGAACAGTTGACCATTTCACAAGATAAAAAGAAGGAATTTCTGACAAGTACAGATTCCGTACCATTTGAGAATCAGTACCTGAAGAAGAAACTGAACGAACATTATGAGGACGATGCTCATTGTGTGACAATGAGGGAGAAGAAATCACCGATACTGAGATCTTATTTGAACACCCAAGTGAAATACTAAGATCAGAGAAAAGGGGGATCAACGCATGTTCTTCCAACAGGTCTTTGTAATACCAGGTGTGCTTGATAAAATCAGAAATCTACCATATTAACATCACGGGAAAGGTAAGATTTTCAAAATGGCATCCAAGATGGCTGCCAAATCATGTCAAAACAAACGATGTGACCCATTAAAAGTGATATCTAGTCCAACGTGCTGTCTCTCACGAATCACCATTCAAATGAAAAGCCGATCAAGTATATTTCTGCCCTTTTATTTGATCCTGTCAATCTGTGGTCATTTTTGGTCTTTTTTGTGGATAAGGATGAGTAAATTTCTGTAAGGTTGCGAGAATAGGGGTCGCGATTGTCAAAGTAGTTATAGCACCCCCACAGGTTAGCCTTGCAGTGTAGACGTATAGTTTGCTTTGGTCGCGATTCCTCTTGGATATCCTGCATGAAACGAGATTCAGTTCTTCTTATAAAGAAATGTAGCGTTCTGAAGAGGGTGCAACGGATTGTAGTTCCTCAACATACGCTAGCGGATGACATTGATTTGGTAGATATGACACTCGCCGGTGACAACAGTGACTACGACATCATTACTATCAATTGCAGGCAGGGACGGTCTCCTCGGAATGGAGATCATTTCTCGATGCAAATTAAATTTCTGGTTCGCGAAACGTGTGCACCAAACCATCGTGTTCGAACAATTCGCAGCATTAATAATTTGTGTTGGGACAATTGATGTACTGTTGGGGCCCTCATTAAACTTCAAACAGGAAACTCCTGTATGGCAGAGGATATTGCACATCCTTCATCAAGGATTGTAACACCCACGCCAATCATCAGTTGTGGTCTTGTGTGTGATTGACTTGTACCCTGGGGACTGCACATGTATTCTGTACACGCTGGATTTCGTTTGTGATTTCGCTATCAAACACCTTTCTCTATTCATTAATACATTCGATCAGTTGTCTTTCAGAAAGTAGAAGTTATTATTTAGTAAGGAATAGGATCTTAGCGAAAAGGTCAAATCACAAAGAACAAAATTGGGGCCAGTTTTCTATGAACTCTAAACAGTGGCCACTGTGAAATTCAAAACTGGACGACTGTGGATGTATATTTCTTTCGATTAAGTTATTGTGTATGGATTCGTCCCAAAATCTAATCACTTTTTGAGTTGAACAAATTTTATTATAGTTCATTGATAACTTCGGAGATATCCTTTGTAAAGCCTGGATAATGTACGAAAAAAAAAAACCCTGCAAGAATATCTCTCAATCAAAAGCAATTCTTGGATCCATACCTACATTTAATCACTTATTCCTTGAAATATGGCACAATATTCCACATAATTTAATTGGAATTCATCGCAAACTTCTAGATATATCGTGTGGACAATCACCTGGTTGTTTAAAGATCACGACAGTTCAAGTCATCGGTGGACTCAGGGGGAGAAACGTACTCATCCTTGGTGGCAAAAGAAACGACCTCGAAGAGTTCTGTAGCATCGGATATGTTGATCCAAATCAAAGAGAAGATTGACATGAAGAAGGCAGAATTTAACACAAGGTTAAAAAACGGGCAATTTCGGATAACCTATCAGATAATTCTGCGAACTGCTCAAGTGATTATCAAAACAGATTGCGAAGGACCAAGGAATGCTTACTAGTATCTACTGTCCCTAGGCACAACAGCTATCTGAAATCGGTATATCTCCACGTCAAAGACACGTGCCAACTAGACACCGGACATCCTGATGTGCATGTGTAAATTTTAAAGGGGTTTCCGTATTACCCGCTGCAGTAACCAATTCTGGACAGGCCCAAGCTCTAACCTTGTCATCAAGCAAACACAGATGCAGTCTTCGAACGGAAGGGGAGGCATGGGAAAAGAATTACGCAAGGAATGCACGTATCATGGACCATGTTCACAACCATTGCGTCTGAGAACGATAACGCCGTGCAGAGATTCATTGACCTAGTCCACACGATCAGCGACCAACGTCGAGAATAAAGCAAAGATAAAACGATACCACTCTGGCCTAGAAAAGATCGAAAGAAAAACTTCCCACTCGCACGTTTTTCTCTCAAGACCTGTCTCTGAGAAACATTAGTATCGGTGTAGTTACCAAAGGGAATGGTGAATGTGAATGATTTCGGGACCGTCGGGAGCAAAATCGTTGGAAAAATGGAAATACTGTTTTGGAGTTCTTATTCAAACGGAAAGCCTGGGTGAAATCCTTGCAGACGAGTCTGCAACCCACATCCCTGTTTGTAAGAAAACAAATATTTTGTAAAGCTGACAAACCTGTACCAGCTCATACAATCGCTAGGTTTTTTTAGCAAAGAATCCCAAAACACTGTCATGGATGATATTCCAACATAACATGATGTTCCTGACAGTGACTCCCTCGTCGATAACTTGCCATGGGTAAGGGTAAACAGTTATAGTGCCATTGCACGGTCATTCATCGACTTCACCGTACGACATCAGCGTGAAGCAAATGTAGTTTTCGATGATTACAGCGAACATCTTTCGGTAAAAAAAAACAAAAAAAAACAGTATGCATTAGCATGGGCAAAAAATACTCACCTGAACGTTAAGTTCAATACAAAAACTGAGTTTGTGTTAAGAAAGGAAGACTTCCTTTTTTTTATATACCTTTTAATAAATAAAGCCATTGGTCTTGCGACAGAAAGGCTGTTGAAGGGTTGCACTGTTTTCAATACATCAGGGAATGCAGAAGTACACAGAGTCACGGATGCGACACAGTCAACAGAGTGTATAGTCGAAGATATAGACTCATTCATTCTTCTTCTCCATCATCCCAAGACAAACAATGGGGACCTCTATTTTTGTTCAGATAAGTCCATGGTTCCTAAGCGAAATAAAACAAGTCCTGAATAGCGATTAGTGTTTTCAGTTGCTGTTTATTCACGCTTCCAGGGGGTATGATACTTCACTCATTTACAGAGTTGGCAAAAGGTCAGCGTTCCAGAAACTAGCGGATATTGACTTGACCAACCAGACCTGTGCAACGATCCTGCCCGCAAATCAATCGAACAATGGAGACGCTTCGGGGGAGCGGGTGGCGGAACTTATGTTTGATGGCAAGAGTATCGATTGGGATGCCTCGTTGCGCAGCAGTCTTTTTAGCAAACAAATCGTTTTCGCCAAGTCATTTGTCACCCCAGAACGTCTCTCTCTCTCTCTCTCTCTTACCGAATCGTCAACTAAATATAATTGCCTTAAAGCGCATTACCAGATCATGGCTTGGATTGAAAAAAAAAAAAGAGTGAATTGAATCGGATGAATCGTGGACGGTAACAGGAGAACGATCTCTTCGTGCTTACTATGATCAAGTTAATCGAGGCACCATGAAAGCCTATTGCAGATGTTGGACTGCGATTGCATGGATGCCCACCGAACATTACGCTCTAGGTTCAGAGGGTAGGGATTTCCACGCCCGTCCGCTTGTGGACCGTATCAAGTCGCAAAATAGTGTGAATTCACATCGTCAACCTTTGCAGGATGAAGTGTGTGACAATGACCATTATCCAATATGGAGCAGATCAAATGGATTTTTCAGAAATAAGTATAATGCGATTTTCAGTTACTTCATTATTGTGATCACTTCATATTAATTAATTTAGACATGTTAATCGGATCCCTAGATCACCAAAACATGGGGCTAGGTCCCAGGATTACTTGTCTAGGATTCATAACGAAGGATGACGGGTATTTTTAAGATTTGGTTGCCATCTTGGGTGCCATCTAATTATACTTTGGTTTGACTTGGTAGACTTTTGTTATGTTAATTATCATGCTTGATACTACAGGAACAATTATGAAAGTTGTCTATGATGAATACTGAAGGAGTAATTGGTATTTTAAGGACAATTTTGAAAATTACACCTTTCCAGTGGTCGAACTGTGGTATACTTTTAGGATGTTACCGAGCACACCTGGTTGTTTCAGAAACAGTTGAGAAACCCTTTGTAGCAATTTGTTCTGGATCAAACAATAAATGCATTCGGTTATGTTAATCATGGCCCTCTTTATTCGTTAAGAGGATAGCTCCAAGATAATTGTTTGAATGGGCGAGCTTTTACTTATGAGCACATACAAATGTCCTCTCTATTTTAGTCGTTTTTAAAAAAAATCAAGGGATGCTTTATAACCCATAATATTGTCTTACTTTCTTTCTATCTCCCTTTCTCCTCTACCCACCCACATACGCACACATGCACACATTTTTAATTCATACCAACATTCCTACTCAATTTCGTTCTTGTTCTCTTGTTCTCTCTCTCTCTCAATCACACTCACACACACACACACACATATAACATATTTCTATGCATAAATATGCACTGGGGGGCCAATCGTTTTTCAGCCACTTACAAATAAGAAATTCTTTTCATTCTCAGGCATGCACGGTCATTAATGCAAATCCTCTTCTCAGCCAAACATAACTAAATGCAGTGTATAGTACTTAAATTTTACTGGTTACTCATTTTTTTTCATTGTATTGGTTTAGTAATCATAAATGCCTTAAATAACACAAAAGCACACACGCATACACACACACGCGCGCGCGCGTACACACATTGTTGGAACCAACAACGGGGAGTGAAAGATAATGTTATAAGCACACGGGATAAAGAAGTATATATGCAAATGGATAATAACTCACACAAACCCTATAACACACTACCACATCGACACACACACACACACACACACACACTCTCTCTCTCTTTCTCTCTCTCTCTCTCTCTCTCTCTCTCTCTCTCTCTCTCTTATACATATCTTTATTCATTAACTAGCAAATCACAAATTCATGCAATACTACATACGAAGCTTTACCCAGTCTGGCACAAGGCCACAAGCTGCTGAGAGTAGTTGATGTTCCCAAGAGGTCGTCTTTCTAAATGCTGACCAGGCGCGATGCTATTTAACTTGGATCAGAGGAGGATTGCTGATGCTTTCAACACGACTTGAAAAAAAGCCTCATTCACATACTCACACACAAACACGCACCCTATACTTGCCATCTAGAGCCAGACTGAACTGAGATCGGTAAATAACCAAGGGTGGATAGCCAGAAAGTAATGGCTAACGAGCTAGTCAAGCAGACAATTACTACTGTTCGACGAGTTCGATCCTCACTACGAGCCCTACATTTGTAATCTTGTGGAAAACTAATTTAAGCTTTGTAAATGAGTAAGAAATCATCGACTAAGTAGTAATAACGAGATATTACTCCAATGAGTTCGATCCTTACAGGATGCCCCACACTTGTTGCGTTCTCTCAGCTTAAACCAAACTTGGTAAACCAAAGACACCTCGAGTAGAGAAATGGTTAACGAGCTAGTCTGGCGTTTTAAAGAGTTCAATCCTAGCCGGATGGCTGAAACTTTCGGCCTCATGTCAGAGTGATAAAAGCTTTAAAACACATCCTGGGTCAAATTGGTGGCTGAGATTGTTGCTTATTCGCTCCAGACACTTGCAGTCAGTATTTCCCGGTGAAAATCCTGGAAATAGACTCATAATCTTGGAAGATTGATGCAAAACATATTCCTACCCCCACAACAATGAGTAGATTAATGTATTTTTTAAAAAAATCTGCAATATACTTCTTGAACAAATATCTGTTTTCGAATATAGGTTTCACTTGCAATCCAAAGGCACAGCATTCCTATGAAAACATTTCGTGAGAATCAATTCCCATTAATTTATATGGGAAAGATTTTGAGGGTTCCCAGAACAAAAGAATGGCTGTGGTGTTATATTAGTCAGTGGTTAGTGTGATAGGAAGAACAAGAGACTGGAGTATACGAGAGAGGGAAAGGCATGTACTGCCTTTATAATGGCTCACTGCAAAACAAACGCTGAACTTCAATTTTGCTTTCCGCCTTCATTTCGTAAAAGCGAAATGGTTGCGTAAAGCGAACTTCTGAATAGCGACAGACCCCTCTATATCTATTCGTAAATGCCCACATTTTAGCAAATTGGAGTATCCTTTTTGTATGCTTGTGCCTCAAAAAAGTTCTCAACGAATTACAAAGGAGTTCTGTGGTAGGTTATGATAGAACAGAATTATCGCGTACGTACACAATCACCCTCTGCTCAATACACGATCAGTTGTTTGTTTTGTGTTTTGATCACTAGTAAACAGGTGGGCAGGGGGATACGTTACCATAGCCAATGGGTTTTTACCCCATTGGGCGTGGTACTGCACTGTGTAGTCATGTCTAGGGGTTGGGGGCCCCAGGATTCGTCCTGAGACCTCAAAATCAGCACTGTTATGTCCTTGCGACAATAGCTGCGAGAACTGAAAAAATTTCATAGATATTCCTATCTACACGTTCACGTTTCTGGTATTCTCACATTAAATCGTCCTTTATATCACATCCTGTTTTCGTGGGGGTTAGGGTAAATATGCATAAACAGATATTACGTATTGCCTGCTTGGTAAATGAAGTAGTTGGGTATTTCCTGCCAGTGCTGTTTGACCGTCTGGACCGCTAATCGAAAAATACGACGCGCACAAATTAAAACGTCCAGCGGACTGAATCTATTCAGAATGTTTCAAGCCTAGGTAGAAATCCAGGAATTTGAATGCTGATTTTTCTAAGAAGGGAGACCCTCGCAACTTGGAACATTTGGGTGGCACCGTTTTCCTACTGTAACTATCAGTAGATTACCAATGTATAAATGCATCTCATTTACGGGTAAACGAACTCACGGACATAAGCACGCGGCTTGAATCATGGTGAGATCACAAGATAGCACATTATATTGGAAAACTAACGGGTATCGGAGATATCACAGAAACCTTTCAAATGGCAATGGGCTGATCACGTTACAAGAATGTCAGACAACCGCTGGATATCATGGCTCACAACGTTGATTTTACATGAACATTGGGTTATGGAAACATGAGTTATACACGACTATCTACACAGAGGTACATAGATCTGCAGCCAAATGATGCAAAAGCATTTTGTGTAATACAACAAACGTTTATTTATCAACATGATCTCTTCTCTTGTGAATGCATTCAACTCAACACTCCTGCATTTGTCATCGAAATCGGGCATTATGCAGTGAAAATTTAAATTCTATTAAGTCTGCTAATAATTACGCGTCGGGTCACAGACCTATTGATTCAACCTTTTGTGTGCATGCGCGTTTGTGTGTGTGTGCGTATTGCTTGTGCTTGAAGGTGGTTCTGGGAGAAGATTCAGTCACTCTCTTCTTCATCAATCATCGTGACACGCCAGCCACATCTTTGAGTTTTTGTCAAAATATCCAGCGATTGGACATAGCTTCATACCTTTCCCAAGGACATTAGCTAACTGAACAAGTTCAGCCTCAGCTGAATTTTGAACCCTGTTTCGCGCTAATAGTCGTTGACCAACCACTTGACCAACCAACAGACCTATCTACCTACCTATCTGTATACCTACCTACCTATCGATCTGTCTGTATATCGGTATACCTACCTACCTACCTACCTATTTATTCACCTTCATACGGGTTTCTTTGCAAGGGAGTTTCAAATATGGCAACCAAAATTTAGAATCCGAATCAAAGAAGCATTCAAACTAGCTTTTTCTTTGTTCAACGCAATTGACTTTGATTTCGGTACATTGGAAATAAGTTCACAGGGAATTTGATTCTTCGTGTTTGATTCAGGATAATCTCTGAAAAAAAAAAAAAAAGAAAAAAGGCGACTTATATTCAGCTAAAGTCAACATTCGAACGAATAGTAAGTTTGAAAATGAAAAGCTTTGTTGATACCAACAATAATTGGGATCGGTAGATTGAGCGCAGAGGAAGTCATATAAAGTGGATTCATTCTTTGGGTTAAGGGGAAATTCTTCTCTTCGTTCAAACATCCGCTTCGGTTGCTAAGCATCAACAGACGCTTAAAAGTGCAGTCGACGCCACTCAATCCCATCGCCATTTTGCCCGTGAGACCAGACAGATTTTGACTTCAATCTAATCTTACTTCGGTCTATGTTTCTTTTTTTATCTGACTACTAATCTTGTATAAAAATATTTTGGGAACTTGAGTTGCACCGATTTTGAAAGAAATTTCTAAGCTGGGCTTTAACAGGGTCTGAGCAGTAAAAACAAACATGCGATAACTTGACGAAGAATATATTCTAAAGATGTCTCGAACAAGGCTGTTAACAAAGAATGGGTAGCGTTTATCTTCTTTTGAAATCCATAACGTTAAACGTTTTTTATTAGAGCTAAAAATATTCTTGATATTTACTAAGCTTGGCTTGGTATGGCACAAGGACAGTCAATTTCCTTCTTCAATGCATATCATTAATTACTGAGCTTTCCTTTGTCTATAGTAACTATCTTGATAAGACTAACTAGCTAAACATTGCTCTACTGCAATACACCGAAAAGAAATCGTGTGGATATTGGGTATTTAAGGTTACTCCCCAATACAAGCTAACGTTCATAGTTTTCAAGTACAGAAGCCTAAAAAAAGATCAAGTTGCTGAAATTTTATCTTGAAATATCAAAACATTTCATAATTTCTCCCGAATGCTCAATCTTGTATATCTTTTTTTGTCGAGTCTCAGATCACTCAGTTTTTTGCAGCTTTGTCCGAAGAAGAGGCTGATGCTGTCAAAAGTTAGAAATAAGTAAAAAAAAAAAAGAAAAAAAAAGGCATTTAGGGGCGTTTCCCTCTCCACCAGACCAAAATGTTTTGTAACCAGTGGGAAACGGTATGTTTAGTTTATTTCCTTAGCTCCCCTCAGGATTAGGCGGTTCGGGTTAAAATTAGGGTTTTTATTTTCCCTTTTGTGATGGAAGCTAACGAAAAACACTCAAGACTTCGGGTGTTTTCCGACGCAGTAAAGAAAACTATCTGATTCTTTTTTTTTTCCTTTTCAGGCTCCCGTACTTAAATATTATGGACGTTGAATTTCTGTATGGACTGACAAAACACGGTAGATAGTCATTGGGCTTTGTTTAATGCAGTGACACAAGCGGGGGATATCCAGTGAGAATAACCCTCACTGCATAAGTAATAGTCTGTGAAACTAAGTTGTTAACCATTTATCCATGGCAAAGCGCCGTGAAGATTTGCTAAGCTTAGCTTAGAACGACACAACTTCACAGTAGTGCAGTACATACTGAGCGTGAAACCCAATGAAATAGTAATGATCTGCTAATCTAGTTTATTAATTATTGAGTCACACCTTGGTGTTTTAAATGTCTACTTAGCTTAGGTTAGTCTGGCACAAGGTGACAGATATTGGGCACCCAGTGGGGATTGGAGTCACTGCAGTAGTAATGGTCTGCTAGTTAAGGTATTTTATACCAATTGCTGAATGCAAGAGAATATAGGCCTCGTTATTTACTCAATAGAAATCGTCACGTGACCAACGCCTTTTGTCGGCACGCTGTGTGGGGTGATCAATTACAAAATTAGAAAAAGGGTTGATCAATGAAGTTACTTTTCTTGCCTTTGATTGGATACTAAAAAGTTTGGATTTTCAAAAAAAAAAAAAACAATAAACAAAACAAGCGGGAACACAGCCGGACACAAACTAACTGATCAATTCATCATAAACGTATATTAAAAACTGGACCCCGACTAAAACCCTTTTTTTTTCCTGGACATAATAAGGCATCCATCGGTGAAGACTGTACGTACACGAATAGATGTATGAATAAATTCACAGCCAGTCATACCAACTTGAAAACTGAAGAAACCCATGTTGAAATTTCTTAGGTGACAATCTTGATTGAAGATTTCAAAACTTCATACACTAAATCAATCAGCCGAGGTATCATTTTTCTCTATCTTCCTACACGTCTTCCTTCAATTAAATAATAATCATCGGTCCGTCCAATTATTTTTATTATCGCGTAACAGAAACGAGCACATAAGCCCACACGTCTTCAAGAACGACCAACTATGTAGAGTTCAAAGATAGAGTCGCTGAAGTGCCTGCTATTGTTGGAAGCCTGCTCTCGAGGGAAAACGGTCTTATGGCCATACGCCATCATTAAGTGAGACTCAAGAACTCGTTTTAACGCGCTTGGCTTCAATTCCAACGAATGAATGGACTGGAAAAGGCCTTAATTGGAGAAACGATCCATAATGACTAGCGTCATAGTCGCTACTGAGCCTTTCGCTACTATTTCTTGTAAATGTGAACGTGTCGCGTCGTCGGGTGTGTCGTCAGCAAACAAACGGTGCAAAGGCGAAAGACAAATATTTTCAAGTTTTAGAACTGAGGTTCTCTGACTGGATTTTTCCACGGCTTTCGGGAACAGCTTGTCTAACACAACACCACCACCAGGTGGCGCTCTTAGAAACTTGAAATATGCTTTTTACGACAGCAGTTAATTGCTTCATTACGCCAGCTTCAGTTGGTAAGTAATAAGGAAATTAGTAGTTATATTTGGTATGACCGATATCAATAAGGATTATTTTTAAAAAATTGATATTCTCGGACGTGACCGCATTTTTCATTTAGGCGTTTGTTATTCTTGCCGAGAAGAATCTCTTTCTTAGTTTATGGCCGCGTTCACTGGTTTTACTGTGATGAATTCAGTATTATCTTGTCAGGGCATTTTGAGAAATGATCGTCAATATTCACTCTATGTAGGCTGTTTCGAATTGATTCATCAACAATCGCTCGATGTATGTTGTTTCAGATTCCAATAGATCAGTATGTTTTCTTCTGTATTCCAGAGTCTACAGATTAAATCGTTTTAATCTTCCTGCGTAAGATAAATCTCCAAGCCTCGGAATGGCCTCGGTGGCTCTCCCCTGTACTCTCTCACTGAGGCATCTGATTTGTACTTCAGGTAAGAATTAAGAATTGGTTGCTTTGTTAAAACTTACACAATGGCCGTGAAATAGATTTAACCTGGGTGCCACACCGTGAGTAATGGTTAACAAATCAAGCAAACCTCGCAGACTATAGCTACATCTTCACTGAGTGTCTCGAATACTCGGTCTTGTGTCTAAGTAAAGTACGGCTTAGTAGTTATTTATGGTTTTAGACTTATCGATGCTAAGACTGTAAAAGAAACTTCCAACCAATATAGTTTCATTTAAAGCTTGAAATTACTCGTTTTATTTGAATGTACGTAGCGATAAAAAAAAAAGTCAGTACACTGAACGGTTATTATTTGTATACTTCATATTTTGCCAATGCGAATCAGAACCGCTGTTATATTTCGAAAGTTTCATTTTCATGCAATACATTTTCCCGAGAAAATTTAAAGTTATGGTGAGCAAATTGAAAAATATGTTAAGTAAGTTAAAATTCAAGCCACGCAAAGTTTGAAATACGAAGAACAAATTAAAGAGTATGATCTACAAATTGAAAAAAAATACTGCAAACAAATTGAAACGTCTGGACCGCTAATCGAAAAATACGACGCGCACAAATTAAAACGTCCAGCGAACTGAATCTATTTAGAATGAATTTTAATCTGCTAGCCAAATTTTATATTTGCCAGGGGAAAAAGTATAGATCAAGCCCCTTCAATAATGTATGTATTGGTTACCAGTGTCGACAACGGCATAAATATCAGACTCAGATTGTAAATCGATTGATCTGCGCTGCTTACTAAGTGCCGTAAACTGACGGACTGAATAAGTTGCGATGAAAAGTAATTGAAAATTTAGGATAAGCTCAACGAACATGTAAATAAATAAATAAAAATCACGCTTGAAGCAATCTCTGAAACTGGTATTTGGAATGGAACCTTTGACCTCATCAATTCCATTCCCGTCAACTAACATTATGAAATTTTTTTTTCATTTTGATTTGAAAGAAAAAAGCTATTCCTTTAATGTGATTTTTTTCAGAGCAAATCCGCATCTAACCTCAGCCTTTAGGAATAACTTATCGGCATTAGTTACATGTTCCACCGCCTGAACTACACTTCTCTTCGTTCTTTAACCATTTTATACGAGGTAGATTTCAATTCGGATAAATGGTCAATATGCAGAGATCAAAACAACGCTAAATCACTGATGTATATCAAGATTTTTTTGGTACAAGATGAAATAGAGAAAAATGAATAAATTTTGCTATGAACGACACATTCAAATGTTCTGTGAGTGTTATTAAACGCAATGTAGTCATGCATCTAGTTCTTTGATATAACTCAATGCTTATCGGATAAAGGCCCCACGTCGATGAAAAAGGCTAACTCACTATTGGGTCTAAAAATACTATTTTAACGCTGTGTAAGCTTACGACATCGCAATATAAAACTGCGTAATGATACTGCATAATTCTACCTTTTCATATCAGGTGAATGGTAGCACAATGATATTCGATTATTACATTTCTATATTATAAGCATGTATAATGCTTTTCGAACCCACTAACACTGCCTTCGTATAATACTTATGTTATACAGCTATATTTAAAGTATTACAACATTATCATTAATTTTGACTAGCTTTTTCTCTTCATCCTAATTTTCAGTTGATTTCTATTATAACTTAGAATCAAACTATATTTCCTACGGCATCGATTTAACCGTACAATCGGAAAAAAAGCAACGGTCAAAGAAATTTACCCAAGAATGAATTTGAAAGAAAAATATGTATATTGTTTTATTTAAAAAGACTACTAGGTCTTAAATGTAAATAACAACCAACGTGCAGTGTTGGATGCAAGGGATTAGGTTTAAGGCGTAAAATCAAAATCAGCTTCCAATTAACTATTGAAGCCTCGTGATTGAATGGTTAGCAGGGGACAGGCGTATACTGGACCCCCCCCCGGCTAGTAGGTGTGATTTCGATTCTCACCGCAGGCTTGCTCTTTATTTTTCATTTGTGCTGTTTGACCGTTGCCCTAGAATTACGGTCTGATAAGCCACTGAAAATTAAGATGAAGGGAAAAAAACTAATTAAAACTGATACTAACATATATAATATTCTTATTCTTTCAGTAACGCTTCCATTGATTCTTGAGAGCCCACAATCGATTTCTTTCTGATCTTCAATACTTGTCATAAAGATTGAGAACCAAAAGCTACTAAAAATAATTCTAAGTGTTTCTACCCCAAGAAATATTTAGTTTTTTTTTGTTCAGAAAATGATTAAAGCTGAGCGGAGGAGTGGTGCTGCCGCGGTAAAGTCAGTCGGCCACAAGAAGAAAATCTGAAAACCTTGCCTCCATCTACCAGGTTAAAATGCAGTCGACATTAAATACATATAATACATTTCATGCATTTTAGTACTAAATAACCATAATATACATAATGGCTAGAGTAAAGGGAAGTTTTTACGTATTTTATCAATTTCTGCCCGTGATATAAACATAATCAGCTTCACATCTATCAATTATTCAGAATTCCGACCGACTTTGTCCAGTATTACCGTAGATTACTGGTTCATCAATAGATTTCTAAAATAATACCTATTCCACTATTATCTCTAGTTCCATTTGAGTCGATTCTATAAGCCATTATCAGATTTTATGGCTTGCTATAAGAAGTTTTCAAAAAATGACTCGTGCGAAAATTCACGAGTGCCTGCTTTGTTGTCTTAAGCGTAATTCTGTTGTTCTGATTTTATCAAGAAGCAATTCGATTGTATTTTAACCATTTGTATTCCTGGTAAGAAGGCGCAGATTCAAATGGACATTCGTCGTTGTCATCCAAAAGTGGTATTATTTTCTCCAAGAAGCGCTGCAGAATAATAAGCAGAGCGGTCCTGTTGGATACCACCTGTGTCTCTTTTAGGGTCAGAACGGAAAGGCTGGCTTCAAAAGTGTATGCTCCCGATTATTAGTTTTATTGAATTTCACCATCACAAATTTCTGTGTGACTAAGATAATTTTAGTCCACGTCAAAAGGCATGAGCAATCGAAATATTTAACGCAACAGATATTTGGAGAAAGGAGGGAAGAAAGGAAGGTTGAATGAATGAAAGAGAGAAAGAATGAAAGAAGAGATAAATTAACGAAAGAACGAAAGAAAGAACGAAATAATAGATTCATTGAAGAAAGAGTTCAAGAACTGTGGTTGATATCATTGTGTATTTCCCATCCGAGCCTGAAGTCAGTGTTCATACTCAGGTAAAAATCAGGATGTAGAATGCTGATTTTAAAAGCAGGTAGTTCCCACGGGTTGGGGATAGCTTAACAGTCTATCAACCCTTATGGTTAACCCTCAATTGTACCGCATTAAACTTAGCTTAATAAACATCGAGAAAAAAAAACACGAACGAACGAGAAATAGACGGACTGACAGAGAATGCCATTTTGAAGGCAGGGGATGTGATATACTTCTCAAATAATGCAATTAAATATGAGAATAACTACTGAGTCTTAATATTATACACATGCACATTCACAGAATACGAAAAAACATCTGAAAAAATAGTCAATACTTTCCTGTTTCTCGTAAGGAAGAAAACTGAATAGAAATGCTTGGCAAAATATTGATTAAGACTGAAGAATGACTCTTCTCGAAATATTTGTGGTGTGTTAGGGTAACCGTCTTAATGGTGTTTCTGGGCAAGGAGTTATTAAATCAAATTATATTTCCAAGATCACGCCGATCGCTTGCTCCAGTAGACACGCAAGCAAGTCAATTCACTGGCTAGTTTAATCTATAAAATCTGCGTAAATTACGAGTGATTTGATCGCAGCTGTGGGCATGTGAACGGAACCAAGGAAAGGCTATGCGAGATTGCCTCAAAGGTTGGGCAACAGAGAAAGTGTTTGCGTATTGTAAGGTCAATGTAAATGTATACAGCAGACAGCCGAAATATGCACATTTCATAGAAAAAAAAAGACTATTACAGAAGAATCACTTTGGTTCTTCATGTGCATGCTTTGCGATGTGCTTAGCTTTTGATGGTAAATTATTCGATCAAAGGATATTAGTTCATCTAAATAGACACAAAATTATTATTATGGAATCTAACAGGAGGTATACTGTTGCATTAGGTGGAAATCATAAGAAAATACAGTAAACATTCGATTTAACAGACTAATGGGTGGGGTGCCCATTAATGTCGAAAGTCAGTTAAATCTTTATGCAATGAAGAAGGCCTTTTTCTTTATCATTTTTTATATTTCTTCTTGTACGTAGAAAAAAGCTGTAATACTACGTACAGTAATGTCCAATATAAAATTGTTATATCATGATAACGAATGTTTAATATTTACTCATTTTTTGATAGTGTACTTCAGGGGTTCTCAACCTTTTCTTCAGAGGGTGACCAAAAATCTTATCTCAAATCTATCATGCAGACACGTGTTCACATAAATAAGATTTATTTCAAGTATAGTTTTGAAAGAATATTGGTTATTATGAAAAGAAATTAAAAGGTGATTTCAGTTTCTTTTTATAATGATCAACATTTCGAAAAATGATAAGCATGAAGCACTCCATTAAATGACCCTCGAGTATCATTACTTGTTTTGTCTTACAAGGATAAAAAAAACAACGTCAAACTAGGTCCATTACAGAGATTTTATCAATAGTTTTCTTTTAGAGTTTTATGCACGCACGTGAAAGGTGAATGCTTGAAATTGAGCCTCTTTGGCTGGAGAATCGAACACTAAAGAGTCCGTCGGACTAAGGAAAACCTACCTCTATAAAACCAAATATGTAAGCACATCTCTACATTTGATTCACGTGCAAGATTGAGGAATCAAAGGTTTCAGGGTCACTCCCCACCTTCATCAATAATATAACTAGTTTTCCTCCTTTTCATACCTAAGTTGCAACAAAGAAGGATTTCGAATGATTGTTTGATATTAGATTGATAGTGAGATTAATTTGATCTTAGAAATGTCCTGCCATTGTATTTGTTACCCGAAAAAAGCAAGCGAAAATAACTAGGAACACATCATTTGAAACCTCTTTTGACAATGGGGAATATCTACAAATTTAGTTCTGTTTGTCACAAGGAATGGATTCTCTGCAGGATAGTGATGGTTTACTGGATTAGCTCATTAATCATTACCTCATGGCCAGGGAACCTAAGGGAGTTACTTCATTTACTAAACTTTGCTAAGGCAAAATAATCTGGTTCGATGCATGTGTTTACTAATCTTAGCTTAGTCTGGTAAAAAGCCACAAGTATAAGATACTCAGAGAGGATCAGACTCACTTCTCAAAAATAATAGTCTACTTGACTTTGCCCAGCATACACACACACACACACACACCCTATTCAGGGTTGAGCACTCGTTCATTGTAAGCTTATGCAGTGCTCTTCCATAGGGATAGAGCACTCTGGTGATGGGGGATTATAAGATAAATAAAAATATATCGCTTAAAATTCAGCTTTACTGACCGTCCAATTCCGTGGAGTAGAGGCAGGATACCGGCCTCTGGGTCTGAAGCGAAGGTTTCAATCCAGCCTCGTTGCTGTAATACAACGAAACAACTGTCTGTGGATGACAAAATAATATATATATATATATATATATATATATATATATATATATATATATATATATATATATATATATATATATATATATATATATGTGTGTCAAGGGGGCGAATGAGAACCGTACTCCCTGTCACACGTGGTAAATTTCATCTGACCAATACTGACTGTCAGTGTCCTTCTCTCGGATATTGCACAATTGCCCGCGGGTGTTGACTTTGCCCTTGGGTGCAGAAAACCCTTGCTACATCATTAGTGTGTATGAAAAGCTACATATAGTGAAAGGTGTTTCTGTGTCCCACAAATTGGATCTTATTGACGGAAATACGGATTGGTAACTCAAAAAGATTGCAAGAAAGAAGTGAATTTGATAACACGGATATGCAGTAACTTTTGAAAGGAAACTTAAGACAACTCTGATTACATCTTGAAACAAGAGAACGCGTTGCTAAATTCCTAGGAATATTTACTACATAAAACACTGCTAAGTCTCAAGTGTCGTGCATTCCTGCTTTTCTACGTAAAAAATGAGATAGCTCTGTAAGTAAATTTCTTTG
Organism: Thysanoteuthis rhombus; assembly: GCA_963457665.1. Classification (NCBI taxonomy): domain Eukaryota; kingdom Metazoa; phylum Mollusca; class Cephalopoda; order Oegopsida; family Thysanoteuthidae; genus Thysanoteuthis; species Thysanoteuthis major. The sequence continues at coordinate 39,192,683 of OY735202.1, read as the reverse complement.
AAATTTAGTTTTTATTCATTTTATCTTATTTCTTCCGATTCTATCTCATTTCGCTCAACATGCCATTTTTATGAATATTTGCATCTTACTTTCAAAGACTTTCGATGGTCAATGATAGGAACCAAGTCACAACAACTCTCCTGCACTCATTTCAGTTGAACAACCGTAGCCATCAAAGATGGCAAAGGGTTCTATCCTTCATCACATGCACAAATGTTTGCGTGTTTGTTCATGAGTCAGTGTTTTCCAGAGCTCCTGGTAACATCATTTTCTTGGTTTACAGACTTAAAAATTGGCATCAGTACTCCACTAAACCCCTTCTGAAAATGTTTTTATTCTTAATTTTCCAAGAAAAGTCTCTTTTTTTTTTACCTGTTTGGGGCCTTATTTTTACGGCTCTATGAATAACATCTACACTCTGAAGAATCTAGATGCTTCTAGATATTTTCTTTAAACTCTATTTTAGATATTTACGAATGGAAAACGACAGTGATGTCGTAATCAGAATATATTCTGACCATAATTATCCTTCATTTTTATTATGTCAATTTTATCTTTTCCCTTTCCTTTCAGAGGTAGTTGGTCGTCATAGATGAGAGTGAGGCGAAAGAATCTTCAAATCACCAGCACTTGTCTGAGTATTATCAATCATTATTGCAAAACTCCAAAATTGGAGTTGAATTTATTTTTCTACCATACAACAAGAACAATCTTCACCAGAATTAGGGGTGTTAACCGATTTGGGAAATTCGCACCCCTCACAATGATTTGAACTCACGACCAAAAGGTGGTCTTACTGATTCGGTTAAATTGACTAATCTTCAATAATAACGATCATCCTTAATACGCACGGACTTATTTCATTCAGATGAACACATTTATACAAAAAAAAATGCATTTTACATATATTTTTTTAAAACAATACAATCGTGCTTGGGGAGTTTGGGGAGAATTAAGAAGCAAACAGCAATCATCTCCAATCGGAATGAAAGTTAGAGTGGAGTTAGACCCTGCAGCAGCAATTATTATTATTATTATTATTATTATTATTATTATTATTATTATTATTATTGAAAATTAAAAAGTATAGTAAAGTGACAGTAAGTCTCCTCAAATTTCTAGCTTTTTACTGTTCTCGCCGATTCCAGCAGTGCCTGGGTCTAGATCATTCCCCTTTTCCGGATCTCTGATATTTTTAATCTCTTTGCAAAGGTTGTTGTCACAACTGCCAGTGCTCCCACGAGTATAGTTACTACCTCCACTTTCATGTCCAGTAATTTTTCGCAGCTCTCTGGCAAGATCCCGATGTTTATTCCTCTTCCTCTCTTTCTGTTTCATTCTATGGTCAACTGGGGGCGATTACATCCATTATTTGGTATATTCCAGCCAATCCTTTTCTTTTTTTTTTTGTTCTCAACGATTACATCTGGTCCTCTGGACTTCGACTGAGTAATGTGTTTGAATCTTTTATTTTTATTATCCTCAAGGACAGTTTCTGGATTGCGTCGATATCATTTGTTTGGCTGGTTGAGCTCAAGTCATTACTTATGCATGAACAAAACTAAACCAACATAACACTTTCATATAATTTATAGATATATATATATTCGACTTTGCCTAGTTTGGCACAAGACAACAGTCGTGGAGCACCCAATGAGGACTAAAGGTTGCTGGGCTAGCGTTCTTATCATCGGTTCACACTAGTCGATACCATTTTTATGTGAATAAAAATATAATTTTTTTGTGTATATATTTGTCACACAGACGGTATTTATTTCAGGATATGCCAACCTTATTCTAACACATAAGCATAAAAGTGGGTACATATTGATGGTCGAACTCATCAGCAATGGTCTGCAAGATAAGCTTGCTCATAATCGCCCCAATTCATTTTATTTATATGCGAGTATCCATAGGCAAATAAAATCATATATTGTACGTGTATTTGTCTTGATTCGAGCATTGATTTCTTTGATTAAAAAAATATCAGGTATGCTTACAAGAGACCCTTTAATAATATCTGGATGTAACGAAGTATTTTTTACTGCAAGCCTGTAGAGAAATATTTACACTCGTGTGTTATTTTCTTGGACAAAAACCTTTTTTTTTATATACTTGTAGTTATATTTACAGAACATGACGTAGGCTAAAATGAATTTTCACTTTACGATCATAACAACAGTTCCTCAGATATCCTGATACAAATTTATTCATTCTTCAATTCATCATATCTCATAATAAAGCCAACTCTTTTCGTAACTGGAAGTTTCATTCCGTGAATGCTACTATAAGTGGAACCTAACGGCACCGGCACACATGCACATGGCTTCCCCAAAACTTCCACACGGTGCACAAGCATTTACATTTGCCTCTCTTTGTATAGCCCGATTGGTAACTCATTGTGAAGAAACGGGTCGCGTAATCCACGTTTGGAGTCGTACACAGGTAGGGAAAACTTGAATATTTTAAAAAGATGGATTTGGCAGTTGGAAGGGAAATTCCTCTAACTCCAATCTCACTTAGAAATCCTGGAGCCATTATAAAGGTTTATACGAACATTTACTCTTGGATTTTCCCAAAGTAAAGCAGCATTTCTGACAGCACTTGTTGTGGGTGCTTGGTGCATTTTTGGAAGAATCAAAATGCGTAGTGCAAATGTTCAGAAACTGCTTTTACTCGTTCAAAAAACGTTGAATTTTCAGAAGTTTTTTTGTGGGGGGGGGTCAATGAAAATATCGATTGTAGGTTTATTTGATTTTGCTTAAAACAAAATCTGTTTTATCAGAAACCATCGATCGAAACCCTCAACATAAGTGTCATCAGTTTTCAAATTGGTCTGGCTGGCTGGCTGGCTACGTATGTATATATGTGGAAAGTTCCAACATTTGTTCCTCATAATTTTTTTTTTTTTTAAGAAAAAAATTCGTTTTCTTTTTCGTTTTTTCTCAAAATCCTCTCAGACGTTTTTTTTTTTTTTTCAATTAAGGGTTCAATTTGCAATGTCAATTTATGCTGAATTGATCTCTTAGTTTGTGCCCGGTAGTATTTACACTTACATTTTTTTCAAATTTTCAATCGATCACCCCCAACACAACTCGCTGCCCAAAGGCATGGGTCACGTTGCGATCTCTTTTGATTGTCTAACCCGACCTGTTATGAGAATTATTTATTCAAATTTGAAAAACGCAACGGTACAAACAGGTTGCATTTTGGTCGTGGGATATGTGACGTTGTGGGAACTTTACCAAAAGGTTTCAACTAAGTATTCTTCTGAACTCAAACTGTTTGCACACCCAGACGTCGCTACAACGTTATAATAAAGTTGCAAAGTGCTGTAGCTGAAAAAGTACTTTTCCTCCTCAACTATAACTAGAAGTATGAAATTGAAATTTCTTCAAATATTTCTGTAATTGAGAAGCGCTAAATCAGATAATGCACGATCTTGTAATTTCTTCGTGAAATTTTGAATAAGCATTGTCAGCAATGTCGTGGGGACGTTGTGGGGAATTCAACAAAGAAATCTCAATGCAACGTTACAAGGTCTATGTAACGTTGAAGGAACGTTCCTGAAACGTTTATTAGCTGGGATGTTTCATACTAATCTCTTAATGCAAAAGATTTTATCGAGCCAATCTTTTTTTTTGAAAAACCGCAAGTGGAAGTCACAATGCTTACTTGAACACGTTTCGAGAATGATTCATTCCACAGCTGCTCAAGAGAGAGCTGGAGGCGTCAGCAACTTTTCAACAAGAAAGGGACCGGCACATATTGCTCTCAGGAAAATCTGCGAATGAAAAAAATTGCTGGATGAGAGTTCAGACGCAGAATAGACGTGTCATAGTTTTAGAGAAGCTCTGACTTGACAGCTAAGATGTAGCGAAAGAGAAGATTTTGCTAATTCGTGTGGGTGTTTGCTGCCATTTTTCTATGGAGGGGTGTATATATTCCGGTAGGGGCAAAGCATATATTTCCAGGGGCAACCCTGTTACACGATAGGGATTCCACCCATCATTTTTGTGTAAGCAAGCGCAACCCTTTATGATGCAAATGATGCTGTACTTGACCGCTGACAGAAACGCACGATTTGATCCTGGGAGTGACACCAGCTAATAATCATAATAGTTTTCTTATTTGGGAACATCAAGTTGGGGTAGCAAAAAAACAATTTTACTGCACCATGATCGTTTATTGACTATAATGTTCCAACTTTCAAACCCCAACGACTTCGGCGAGAAGGCCTAATCCAGGGAGAAGGGCAAATGCCCCCTTGCCTCTCCAGCAGTCGCCTATAAACCAGTGTGAAACTGAAAATGGATATATGTTTGATCCATCGTGTAACGTCTGTAGACGTTGAAGATCTCTCAAAGGACGTGGAGAATCATTCTGTTCTGTGCTGAGAACAGAAGAAAACATGACGTCTTATAAAGTAAACGTTGTTTATCTTGGTATCCGGCAGTATACACCTGAAAATTCGTTCTGTTTAATAAGCAATGATGTATTCATCTTTGATTACTGCAGATTACAACTTTTCTTTTCTAAACCTCTGGTAAAATGGAAGCTGATCTTTTTCGGCCATACATCTTATAAGGCATTAAATACACTAACGATGGTGAATTAGCAGTTATTAATAGAGATTCACTTCCTTGAACTTTTACCACGATCGGTACGTTATAAAATCTTCACGGACCAATGAACTATTAGCTGACGATAAGCACTCTCAAGGTAACATTAGCGATGTCCCTACGCCATCATAGCGACCGGAAGTTTAAAATTAGACGGATAAATAGCCAGACGATAGTGAATAAACATCGGGGAACGGTTGCCTTGGAAACCAAGGAAGTAGAGCCTATTGGAAGCGGGTAGGATTGGGGTACAAGGTTTGGGAGGGTTCGATGGAAAAGATGCAGATGGGGTCCGGGAGGTAAAGTGAGGCGGAGAGGAGAAAATGGAGATGTACGCTATCTGGGATTTAAATCAGATGTTCGTGTACATATTGCCAGATCGGAGAGTACTTGTGAGAAAAGAGTAGGAGCTGGACTGAAGCTTGTTGGTTGATGGTAATGGTTGTTTTCGTAGATGAGACGTAGAGAAGATGGGGGGGGGGGTAATGCAAAGATTTGAGAGATGAAAGAAAGATGACGATCCTGATTATCAGTATAAATCGTTAGAGTTAGAGAAATAGAATAATAAAAAAAAGAAGAGATTAAGGAGAACTAAAATTAAGGGAGAAAAAAAAGAGATAGAAAGTGAAAGGGAAGATGATGCTTTCGAAGAAAGGAAAGTGAGAAAGAATAGTATTAGGAAACGAGACGTTGGAAATAAGTAGGAAATGTAATAGCAGTCATAGAAGAAAAGGAAATAAACTTTTAAACTAAAAAAGAAACAAGGGGAATTTTCATAGAATAGCCTGGCTTCTATTCTGATTGAAGATGATTACAGCAACTTTTGTATTGAATATATAATGGATGAAAATTGATATATATATATATAGATGTATATATATATTTATATATATATATATACATATATACATATATATATATATACACACACACACACACACACACACACACACACACATATATATATATATATATATATATATATATATATATATATATATATATATATATATATATATATATATATATATATATATATATGTACTAGTATAAATGTATTTATTTATAAGAATGTAGTGATCCCTTGTGTATCTGTAAGATAAATTTTGTAGGTATGCAAAACTTATCAGTTTGGCCCAGACGGTAAGAGAGCAGACTATCACTTTCTTTGTCATGATTTTACGGTAGGAAAATGTTAATTTTATAGATGTATCTATTCATTAGAATGAAAGAAGCCCGTGCATATTTCTTGCATAAATTTTGGTGCATATGTCAATTTAGCTCAGTCGGTAAGAGGCACGACTACCAATCAGATGGTCATGATTTCAAATCACTGTAGTGGAATGTTAATTGTTACTCCCCCGAATCTGGTGAGAATTGTTCTTGATATAGTTGCTACGGTAGAAAAATTAATTCCTCTCCAGTTTGGGGCGGGGATTTGACGACATCAAAGACAAGATGTGAGAAAAGGAGAAGAGGAAATTTAGATATTTGAACGGAAAGAAGAATGAAAAAGGGATGAAAAAAAAATAAGATTCGCCATCGCAGTCAATAATTGAACAACTGCGGCATCAGAATTTGAGGTCATGTAAAATAATCCGCGGAAGAATGAATACAGTCAGAATGAATTCTATGTCTGAAACACTGGCGTTTTCCACTGGAAACCATCTAAACTAAAAAAAACCCAAACATCTCGAATCCGTAGATTCTAGATGTTATTGATAAATCTGTCAAAATAAGGCCCAATCTTTGATGGCCACAGCAGTTCAAAAATGGGAGGAAGTTTAAGGAACAGAAAAGAGGGAAAAGAATCAAGAGAAGAACAAGCAGGTCTGCTTAGTCACTCAATAAAAACAGTCACGTGATCAAGGTCGTTTGGCAGCATCCTGTGTTGGAGGAGATCAATTGAAAGATAGGAAACATGTGCGATAAGTTATTTTTTTTTTCGCCTTCAGCCATAGCCACCTGACAACTTACGTGAAATTGGGATCTGCAGCGCCGCTGTGGATTGTGAGAGTGCGAAGAGGATGGCTGGAGACTTGAGGAGACTTGCTGTCACTCACTTTCCACCAGTGAACACCAGGTAACTGGTGATAATAATAATAATAATAATAATAATAATAATAATAATAATAGGTGAAGTTTCGGAATGGATGATCAAAGGACACTGAAAAAGAGAACGAGGCAAGCAAGTATAGACCAATAACGTGCCTCTCACTAATGCAGAAAGTCCTGACCCGACTAATGGCAGAGAGCATGTACATCTTCATGGAAAGAAGAGGACCAATACCAGAAGAACAGGATGGATGCAGGAGAGGAACCCAAAGTGTGAATGACTTGTTCTACATTGACCAGACGATCCTAAAAGAAATAAAAAAATGGCGGAAAAATGTTGCAATGAGATGGATCGACTGTATAAAAAAATGCATATCACATGATCCCACAGAGCTAGATACTGGAATGCCTCAGGATATTAAAGATCAGCGAACCAGTGGTGAGATTCATAGCCAACTCTTCGAAAAATAGAAAGTTGACTTGATAGCTACCGGAGAAAACTTAGCAGAGGTAAGTATAAGCGGGAAACTCCTCCAGCGAGACTCTCTGTCACCATTACTATTTGTTCTAACTATGATACCATTCAGTAGAATCTTGAAGAACAGCATAGGATACGAATTCTCCAAAACAAAGGGGAAAAGTCAGCCACCTCATTTTGTTACAATACGACGGCTGATGGGGGACTATTTAAAACAATACTTCATTTTCATTCTCAAATATTTTGTTTTATTTTTCAATAAAACTTTTTGTTGAAGATACTTTTTGCGTGGGTGTATGCGAACCAAACTTACATACTTAGTCAAAGATAAAATAGTTGCAGGATAACCCTTTCCAGTCGTCAAAACGACGATAGAAACATCTTTATTGGAACTTGGTCACTGGGAACTCATGCAGATAGATTGCCGGTCACAGCCAGATAATTAAAAAGTCATTAGGAGAAAGTGAATTGTAGAAGGATTTTCAAGTGAGAAAGATAGACGGTAAGTTTAGTGGCGTGAGAAACGAAAAAAAGCAGGAAGAAGATAGAAGAGAAAAGGGTAGATAATCAGTTAGTTCCAGTACCAGGTGAAAGAAGAGGGTATAAGCTTCATAAAGAGAGAAATTGATAGAAAAGGGACTCTTGTCTGCAAGTTAGCAGTCCAAAGGTTGGTCACCGGTAAAGTAGACGAGCAGATGAAAAGCAGAAGAGTAGAGTGGTCAGGTGACTACAGACGGTCCCTGGCCGCTGGCAGTTGAGGGACTGATATTCTCCCCCCTCTCTCTACTTATGCGAATGTGGAATATATTTGATCTTCAACCGAAGACTATCGATGTATTTTTGGTCGACCGAAGGAAAATAGTAAAGGATCGATTTTGAATCCCGACATGAGTCTTGCGTCTTTTACTCCTTTCCTTGCTACCACTGCAGTGCCGCCAGAAAGGCACGTCGTCAGAATGCACACCAAGCATCAATGCACATGGGCAACATAAAACTATTTGGGAAGAGCACGAAACGTTGTTCAGCAAAGTGAAATAATACCAACGACCACATTGGGACGGAGTTCGAAATGGAACCCCCCCCCAAAAAAAACATGCACTAATGGTTATGAACAAAGGAGGGCTCGCAGCAGCAGAAGGAATCGAATTACCGGGCAACAACAAAATCAGAGCGTTGACCACACAGGACCGATATAAATACCTGGGAGTTGTCGAATGTGACACGATAAAACGGGAAGAAATGAAAGAGGAAATACGAAGTGAATACCTTAGGAGGATGAGAAGAATATTTGAGACCAGGCTAAATGGCCAGAATCTGATGAAAGGAATGAACACATTAGCGGTATTGGTTGTAGGATACACGGTTCCATTCCTTGGATGGACAAAGGAAGAACTCCAATCGATGGATCGGGAAAGCTTATGACAATGAACAAAGCCTTACAGCCCAGAATGATACAGATAGACTGTATGTGAAGAAGAAAGAAGGTGAAAGAGGAATCATCAGCATAGAGGACTGAGTCCAAAAGGCCAAACAGGATTAGAAAAGTATGTACAAGCAAATAGAGAAGACATTATGAGAAGAGCCCAAAGCAGCGCAACGGACAACAAAAAAGTGGCAAACGAAGGAGCAGCTAAGCAAGCAAGAAAAGAAAATTGGGAACAGAAAAAAAAACGGTACGGAGAATTCAAAAGACAGATACAAGATGTGGCAGACGAGAGATCATGGACATGACTACGTAAAGGAAACCTGAGGAGAGAAACAGAACCGCTCATCATGGCAGCCCAAAACAAATGCATCAGGATGAACCACATCAAAGAAAAAATCGATAACCGCCTATGTGGAGAAAGGGATGAAACTGTAAACCACATAACCAGTCAACTAGATTGAAAGAGCAGCAACGGTGATATACTGAGAACTGAGCAAACGAATGGGATTCAACCATGCGGACCAGTGGTATCAGCATAAACTTGAGACAGCCTTGTAAAATGGAAGCCATATATTACTCTGGGACTTAGACATCCAAACTGACCACCCCATCCAAGATCAGACCTGGTATTCGTGGACAAGGGAAGGAGAACTTGCCAATTATAGATGTGGCCGTGCGTGCAGATCCCAGGGTCAATATGAAGGTGAAAAACTAGAGAAATACCAGGGCCTAGCAAAAGAACTGGAGAAGGTGTGGAGCATGAAAGTCAGGGTAGCACCAGTAATAGTAAGTGCACTCGGAACTGTACTGAAAACGGGATTGAAGGAACTTAGAATAAGAGGTAAGATTCAGACTATACAGACCACTGCTCTATCGGGGACTGCACAATTTCTTACGAGAGTGCAGGAAATATGAGATCTACGACTCCAAGCCGTAAAAGGGCATGGTGGAGATGCTGCAAACCACATCGCTGCTGTGGTAGGTGGGGACGACATGAGAGGAGGGCTGGAGACCTGAGGAGACTTACTGTCCCTAAGCCTTCAGCGATAACCACTGGGCAACCGGTGTTATAAACTGTTATCTGCAACGCTGCCGTGGACCGTGAGAGTGCAAAAAGATGAGCTAGAGACTTAAGGAGACTTGTTGTCACTCAGTCTCCAGTGGTGACCATCAGGCTATTGGCGTGAAAATTAATAATAATAATAATAATAATAATAATAATAATAATGATAATAATAATAATAATAATTATCGAGCTTCCATGTGTACCGTTTTCCCTGTATTTGTTGCTAGCATTTGGTGATCATTGTTCCCCTCATGCATAGACATACGCCATAAAAATACCCTCCCATAACATGGTCCAACTGGAATACTTATAACTCTTTCATTCCTACGCACCTGCATTAATATTTGTTGCGAATGCCTCAACGCTCTGGCGATTACCGATGAATCACGTCACAGATATCCGTGTCGTTTCTATGTACTTATAATTGCATGCCGACGGCGCCCATCTCCTCTCCAGTTGGGTACGTAGATCATCCGTGTTTCGGTCGGTGTAAATGAAGACGTTTACATGGATTGGATTTTTACAGTCTTTTTCCCTGAATTTTTGCAGAGAAATAGTTCATTTCAGTAAGAGGAAGGGAAATAGATCAGAGCAGAACTTTAACCGTGTTTAAAAATATCTTGAGGAATAATAATAATAATAATAATAATTGTTATTTGACCAACTGAGAAATTTGGATCATTGAACAAGGGAATAGATGGTCATGCATAAAGCCTTGGTTCCCAAAGATGGCATTGACGTGAAACGAAATGAAGCATTGGGGATTGCATCGATTCTGTTATTGAAACAATTGAAGACTACAGAAAGCAAAGCAATAAAAAGTCGCAGTAGAAGTCCTGAGTGGACAATTGTTTGTTGAGAAAAACCCAAAACTCATCCCCCCACCACCACCAAAAAAATGAGAAGACGAACAACTGCATGGTCATTTTAAGAAACAAATAAATGGAATCATAGATGAAATAGCGTATTTGCGCAGGGGATATTTGAAGAGAGAAATAGAATCCCTACAATTGGCGGTTCAGAACTATGCTATTAGAACAAGCTACTGGATGGGTGAAAAGAAACTGCATGTTAGAAATTGATGATAACTATATTATTTCTTGGTCGATTGTTGTCAAACTAGCTTTACTTTTGATCATACTGTGACAGAATTTGGCTGCCGAATTAAAATTCAGCATTGTCACCAATTTCTGTAAGCGTTTCGGTATTGCAGGAAGCCCGAAAGTCTGTTCGGCCATGACTTGTCGAATAGACTCCTCCAGTTTGCTGTTCGGCGCTGTATACTCCCTCCTCCTTTGTCCACAATCACAAGAAGAGGTCACAAATATAGAGCTATACTTACAAAAAGTTACACATAATTTATTATAGGATGTTAATTCTTTCCCACCCTGTTTTAATTGTGTGGTATACTACGCAGCAGAACCACAATTGTCACTTATGCAGAGATAGAGTGGGAATTGTTAATCATTCCTGTAAATACAGCAAGATGGCTCGGAAAGAGTTAAAAGCACGAAACGCGAACTGATAGGAATCATGCAATCGACTTAGATTTGGCCCTGCTAACCAATGATATACACACAAATCCACTTTCCTAGAGAATCATAATATCAGAATTCAACGAGTTTCAAATGAATCATCCAATCCATGCCAGAAGACCAGATTTAGTTATCGTGAACAAGAAGATATGTCTGGCAGAGGATGTTGCTATTCTAGCAAAGCACATAGTAAAGTTGAAAGATAGTAAAAAGCTTGACAAATATCTATACCTTAGCAAAAAGCAAAAAAAAAAAAAAAAAAAAAGTAGAAAAAGAAATTTCATTATTGAATATTCTAGAACAGTTCTGACAAGTCTGGCAAACATAGTGGAAGAAGTTCTGAGGAATTGTAATTATTCAACCAACAACATAATTAATATCAGCAAGAATTCTGAACAGAATGGCGGAGTATTTGGAACTTGCTGTTACAATTCCCCAAACCACGCACTGGTTATAATTCTCATCTAATAGAGTATATCTGAACAGTTGAATGGCCACACGTCAAGTCCAGTGCTTTGATTAATCACTTCATATTTTAATCAGGAATAAAAGCCCAAGTCACGGAAGACAAAACTAAAGTTGGATGATTTTCCTCAGTCTGGAACAAGTCAGTATAGAGTAATGATTTCCAATCTAGTCTCACAGAACACCTCTTTGTAGTGAATTTGATTCTCACTTGGTGCTTCGTACATGTAGCCTTATGCCAGACTAAACTAAGACTAAACCCTTGCTCACTGGATACTAAAAACGTTCAACATGAAGACTTCATAATACTATCCCCTTGTGTGGATAAAAATGGCAGGATTTTTCCATTTTTTCATTTCCTGCTAACTTTCTTGCCAAAATGTTATGGTCACTCGAAAAGGCGCTCTACAAAGGCCCGTAAAAGTATCATCATTCAATAATATATGGGCGTTTTTTCTTCAATATCATGTTAATACCTGATCAATATGTTGTATAATTATACTTCTTGTAGTAGGAATTTTCGAGCTTACTTGACATTTTTAGCTCTAAAATTAGCTCGAAATGAAACAACGAAAAATATAGCCATTTTAACAATCAAGGAGTGTAACTTTTGACTCTCTTTACGCTATTTTAGTACCGAATAAGCAAAGGCTGTAAAGATAGCACACATGGATATGAATTGGTGCCTTAAATATCGAGAAAAAGTTACCTACTTTGGTGGCTAAAAATGGCTGAATTTTCCCATTATCAATTTCCAGCTAACTTTAACAGCTAAAAATGTTGGGTTCGCCCGAAAATGTAATTATACTAATTGTTTTCGTCATTCATTGGAGCCTTTGTATGAATTTTCGAGCATACTAATCAATGTTAAGTGCATACAAGGGCTCTGATAATCAATGCTTGAGTTTTGATAGTTTTAAAGTAATGCATTTATCAAAGTAAGATCAAAACATCCAAAGATTTCAGGGGCCATTGTATGTTTTGACTCGACATTTTTAGCTATAAAGTTAGCTGGATATGAAAAATATAAAAATCTAGCCATTTTAGCCACTAAGGGAGGCAACTCTTTTTTATATCAGCGGCAAACAACAGTCTACAAGTCACAACATGAGGATTACAGAACGAGCTTAGTAAATAAAATAAACAATTAAAGAAAACTGGTTTGCCGCCCTAAAATAGCGTTACTCTAACCATCGAGCTAATCAGCTGCCGATTATGCAAAGGCCAGAATAACTGCTTTAATTCCAAATTTTCATTTTGTTCATTCACGGTCTATGTCTGTTCTACTTGTTTCTTTCAACACAGGCAGCTATATTATCAAGAGATGGATATCTGAAAACGACTATGAATTGCGTTATATTACATTAAAACTCTATTTGAAATAATCTCCTGTTATTACACGGTGAATGTATCATCTGGCCAAGACAGCCCACATAGAATAAATAAATAATCTTAGAAAGTACATATAATTGGGGATGAGTGGAGTCACGAATAATGTTGCAATTATTATTGCACCAGAAGCTCCGAAACCAGTATATCCATGTGCTTCCATATCTAATGATATCCATGCTGAGTAAAAATGCCATTCTCTCGGTTCCTTCCTCACCTCTCCTAAATCTGGTAAAATCAGAGAGCTGCCATAAGCCAAACCCACACTCTAACAAACGGACAGAAATCCCCTTGCCTCGTTCTAGGTACACTCCCAACCCACTTCTGGCAATGTTCAAACCTCACCTCGCATGCCCAACAAACAAGTCTTCCAAATCAGAAACGAGGCCGGCCTAGTTAAATCATAAGTGCACATTGTCGGGGTATACGAGGGAACGAACGAACGAGCGAGCGAACGAGCCAGTTAGAGAGAAAGGAAGTGTGGGAAGGATGTTAACAGAAGGAAGAGCACTTTGCCGGTTGAGCCGTGACCTTTGGCCTTCCAGACGTGACATGGTGATAAAACAAAACCATCTGCCTTTTCAACAACAACACCACCACCACCACCAAATTTCCATCCTACCATTTCTCTTGTATTTATTTCCCCTCACTTCGTTCGTTCGTTTGCGATATTTCTCTTTCGTTTCATCTTCTCAATTCTCTGACAAAATATTCCATTTTCTACATGGTAGGATCCCAGACACCCGCCCCGTACTTACGGTTACTTCACTCGTTTATTCTCTTTTAATTTACTATACCATGTCCTACTTCCCTGAGTTCTCTGCTCGTACTGTCAGAAAGAGACTTTTCTTCCTTCTCCACTAGAGTCCACAATCTGTTTCCTTTTTTATCGTTCATCAACTACAAGTCCCTATTCTTCTTCTCCTTCTCACTGATTCTTTTGCAGTCTCAGTATTTTCAAATGTCTTTTCTCATCTCCTAAACCTTTCATTTTTCATATTCAGCCATTCCACTTTTTCTGTTAGTTATTTTTCTTTTCTCCATCTTATTCCCACTATTTTTCATTCCCCGTTTTCTACTTTCTCATTCACTTCCTCTGTCTTCCTGTACCTCCTCTTCCCCCACGACTTTTCTTTATAGTTTCTTCCTCTCGTTGTCTTTCTCTTCCCGACGTCCTTTTTTTTCATTCTTTTCTCTAATCCAAATATTTCCTTCCAATATTTTCTCACACTCAAGCTCCCAGACATTATCAAATAAAAGAACAAAACAATCAAATCAATACGTTAGAAAAGAAAAAAAGAAGGAGAACAGTAAGGCAAATAAATATAATAAAGGAATTAGAAATAACAAATGAGAGTTTATCAATCTTTGAGAAATGGTAATTCAAATCAACGTGGTCACAGGAAGCGACAAACCATCGCAAGAACGTGAATGAGAGGAAGAAGGGGACGCTTGCCGGGTTTGAATCACATAAGGGCGGGGAGGGCTTAAGATCTGGACACAGTAGGTGGAAGCCAGTGAACATTAGGGATGGGAGAATGAAGATGGACAGAATAAAGAACATGAAGAACCCACGTCCCACATCAGACCTAAAGCTTACACCCCCATGTACCACCCCCAATCTAAAGTTCTAGCCACCTCAAAGAATATCCGATCAATCATGAAATGTTGGCTTATGTTGCAGACTCACGCTCTGCTCCAATGTGCAGCTCTACACGCTTTTTAAATTTCTTTCTTGTATACTTTTCATTCAATATATTTTTCGTTGCCCTCTTTCTTTCATTCGTTGTTTCGTTCTTCGTTTCTTTCTTTCTTTCTTTCTTTTTTAGTACTGTTTTATTTTGGTTTTTTGATCCGTTGGTCTATTATGTAGATCTTGATCAATCAATTCTTTTCTTCCTTTCTTTCTTTCTTTCTTTCTTTCTTTCTTTCTTTCTTTCTTTCTTTCTTTCTTTCATCCATTTTGACATTGCTTTTTTTGACGATTCAATCTTTTTATCTTCTTTCTTTCTTTCTCGATTGCTTGCTTTTGAAACTCCAGTCCCTTGCTCATCTTTCTGTCTTTTTGTATTCTTTTGGGCAGTTCCTTTTTCTCTTCTTTCTTCCTTTACATTCGCCTTTTCTCTTTCTTTTGATTTCTTTCCATGAGATCTTTCTTCATTTCGTTTTTTTCCCTTCACTCTTTGAAAACATTTTTCGACTCTCTCTTTTCTTTATTCATGTCTTGGAGTTTCTTTCATTCCTTCATATTTTTCTTCCTTCGTATTCTGATTTCTTGTTCTTTCCTTAACCTTACTTTTTTTCCTTCCATGCTCTCTCACCCCCCTTTTCTTTTTCTTCTTAAAATTTAGATGTACTTTTTCGCTCTTTATTCTCTTGTTCTCACTCTTTTCTTGGTCTTCCTCTCTTACATAATATACGTAAAAGGGAGAAAATAAAACAGGAAGAAAAAAAACCCAAAACAAAATAAAATAGAAATCACGAGACAAAAGAATAAAAAAAACAAACAAAAAAAAACGTTGAACAGTCCAACCTCTTTCTTGTTCCTCCAGCCAAAGATGGCCGACAGATTGCACAGAAAGCCCGGGGAACAACAAAATATTTGTCAAACACTAACGAATAGATAATATTTTGTAAGAGGAGGCGAACAAGGTCGCGTCATTCAGATACAATTCAGTTTACACGCTTAAAGGATGTGCCTTTATATTAAACCCGTCAGCTTTTTGAGTGTACGAGGGCGACATCATCATCACCATCATCATCATCATCATCATCAGCAAGACCATCCGTGCCATCATAATGATATTAATTTCTGCAAGTGGCAACAACAACAACAACAACAACAACAACTGTGCTTTGTTGTCCTTTTCAAAAGTTATATTTATCAACATCATTTTACCTTGAGAACACAGATTCAATCTTCTCCATGTTTCACAGTCTGTAACATTATCATGAGTTCATTATTGTTTTTGTCATTTTTATGTTGACTTTTCACACTAGTTGTAACAGACGATCAAGCTCCGTATTCTACCTCCTTAATACTACAGCACTCTCCTTAGTATTTTGGCTGATCTTTTAATTTGTGTCATCGTCAAGATGGTTTGGATTTGGGGCAAGGTCCAGGCATCATCATCATCATCATCATCATCATCATCATCATCATCCTCATCATCATCATCATCAGTCTTTTAACGTCTGACGTTGGACATAGACCCTCCTCAGGATTTGCCGCACCTCTCTATCATGGGTGTCGCGGAGCCAGTACTTCCTGAACTTGTCTAGCTCGTCTCTCCATCTAATATCCTGTTAGCCTCAGTTGCGCATGTGATCTCGGGGGATCCATGTCGTAAGTCGTGACGTCCATTCGGTTGTCCGCCATTCTTGCAATATGGCCAGCCCACCGCCATTTGAGCTTTTTTAATGGATTCTATGATGTCCCTGACTCTTGTCTTTTCTCGGGTGTACTGTGCTGTCTTATGGTCTCTCCATGTGAGGCCTAGCATAATTCTTAACTATTCCTTAAATCTTATTTGAAAAAAAATAACAACAAAAAACCCTCTTACTCTGTGGTCTGCTGGAACAGCAACCTTCCCTATCTGACATATCTTCTTGTTTACGATGACTAGGTCTGGTTTTCTGGCCTAGATTCCTGAACACCAAGGTGACTTGCAACAGTCGAGTGACTGCATTTTGAAAATGTTATTTATAATCATGACTGATAAGTAGGTAAATAGGTATATAAAAGTGCATTAGTGCATAGATTATTATTCAAGTTTTCACACCAACAATATTGGATGGTTCTCAATGATCAAATGACAGCAGGTCTCCCAATATCTCAGCATTCTATTTATTCCCTATTATGAGGAGGAAATCAAGCGAAGAATCACTTTGGGATGGCAAGCCTTCGGCAGAGCAAGCTCAACTTTCAAGAACCAGATGATCCCAATAATCCTAAAAAGAAGAGTATACAACCAATGCATTCTCCCGATAGTCACTCATGGAGCTGAAACATAGAACCTAACCAAGAGACCAGCCTGGAAACTGAGAAGTATGCAACGTGCGCATGAGAGAATCATGCTCAACCTAACATGGAGAGATTACAAGACAGCAGAGTATATAAGGAAGAAAACAGGTGTTTGTGACACCATAGAAGCTATTAAAAACTCAAATGGCAATGGGCAGGCCATGTTTGGACATCACAACTCATAACACGGATCCCCAGAGATCACATGAGAAACCGAGGCCGACAGAACATAAGATGGAGAGATGAACTTGACAGATTCAGGAAATACTGGCTCCACGATGCCCATGATAAGGAAATTGTGGCAAATCCTGGGGAAGGTCTATGTCCAACAACGGACGTTAAAATACTGATGATGATGATGATGATGATGATGATGATGATGATGATGATGATGATCGCTGGTTTTTACAATCACTGTAGTTTGGATAGTTCCAGATTTTCCTGGGATTTTCAAATCTCCCAGTCTTTTTGCAAGTGTCTTATACACAGCTCTGAGTGTTCCAGTAATTATGAATACAAATCGTCTGCTTCGTAGTTCAAGGTTTGTTTGTTCTACAGCAAAATACAGATTTTTTTTTCATCCATTTTTAGCTCTCTTTCAATTTTTTCTCTGTGGACTACTGGTTGGGAAAGCAAAACTCACCGTCTGAAAAATAGTCTTCTGCGTACAATCACAAAAATCCGATCTTCTGCCCAGGATTTGGGGATCTATTCAGATCCAATCGAATTTTGCGTTTTTTTTTTATTCCTATTATTGGAAAGTTTCTGCTTTTTGAATGCGCCATTGGCTTGCATGGTCCAATGTCGGTTGCTTGCATATTTCACTATGGACCATTGTTCTGACCCAGTCATGCTTATTTTTGTATTCACTTCTGAGTTAATTTGCTGCGTTCACTTATTATACAATTGGCAGTTTTATATTTGTCTGTGCAAAAGCTGCATTCAATATTCTGTCGTATCGTGTCTATCTTTGCCTTAATAAGTTTTTCTGCAATAAGTTTTAATCCACTTGATCTGGGCTGCTATTATCATAATTACGTCTCCATCTTCTAGTGTTCTCAGTGTAACTATGTTCATATCCATGTTCTTTCGTCTGCTATATTTTTTCGATATCCCACTTGTGCTCCCGTAATGTATGCACATGTGTCACGCGTACAAACCAGACTAATTGAGCCAGAAGGCTGAAAGCTTAAACATCTACTCATTATTATGTCAAGAGAAAATTTGAAAAAAAAATCCCCCCTTCACGATAGGCTTATAGAGCGGGGTAATCAATTTACATTTTTGAGTTATGGTTAAATTGATCCCTTAATTTGTGTCCGACTGTGTTCAAGCTGTTTTTTTTTTGTTTTTTTTTTTCAAATTCGAACTTTTCCAAAAAAAGTGAGAGAAGTAATTTATTCATTGATTACCTTTTTTTAGGATTTAATTTTAGATCACCCCTAACATGACATGCTGTCAAAAGATATGGGTCACCAGACCTGTTATTATTGTTGATCTTTTTGTTCTGTTCTTAATTTATGGTTTTCGGTTATTTTTATCTTTATTATTCTGCTAAGATATCAACATTGTTAGCATTTCCACTGTTTTCATGATTTCTTCCTTTCTGAGTTTTCACGTTAAGAGATATCATCGTCATCAGTCTTTTAGCGCCCTCAAGATTCGTCACACCTCTCTATCCTGGGAATCACGGGGAATTCGTCTGGCTCGTCACACCATCAAATTTTCTGTGGGATACAATTTTACATATATTCAGGGGATTCATGTTGTGAGTCGTGATGTCCATCGGTTGTCTGACCTTCTTGCAAAATGCCCAGTCCATTGCCATTTGAGTTTTCTGACAGTCTTTATGATGTCTCAGACTTTCTCTGATATACTGTGCTGTCTTATGATCTCTCTATATGAGGTTTGAGTATGATTCTCTCATGGGCATGTTGCATGGTTCTCAGTTCGAGGAGCAATCTTTTGATAAGGATCCATATTTCAGCTCCATGGGTGCCTATCGGGAGGATGCATTGGTTGTACACTCTTCTTTTAAGGACTAGTTGGATATTCTTGTTTTCGAAAGTCGAGATTGCTCCTCCGAAAACTTGTCAATCTAATGCAGCGAAGAATCATACAAGGTTGATAAACTTTCGGTAAAGCAAGCACGACCGTTAAGAACAGTGGTAGTGACGGGTAGCTTTCACTGGAGATCAAGTGACAGCATTTAACTCAATACTCTATGACTCTTCTTGGTTTATTTGAATTGTGCTTAATGGCTTCAGTTCTTCTCTGGATTTCCGTTTCTCCCAACCTTTTTTACTTTCATGTCCGTAAGACTAAACTCTTGTGCTCAGGAGTAAATATTGTGCTGATAGAAATACCCCCCGTCCATCATTAGAAAGAAGAGACTCTCCAACCGGAACAATATTCCCTTTCTTAGAAAATCGTACTATAATAAATCTGTGAATTTTTTCATGGGTTTTGACTAGTTTTGGTAGCGTATAAGTGCAAAAAATAACACGACTATCATTTGCAATCTCATACCAATTGCCTGGTGGTAACCGCGGGAGTTTGAGTGATAGCAAGTCTCCTTAAGTCTCCAGCCCTTCTCTCTTAGTTCACATAGGCCGCGGTAATACTGCGGTTTACAGTTTCACACCGGTTGCCCAGTGGTCATTGCTGAAGGCTGAGTGACAATAAGTCTCCTCAGGTCTTCAGCCATTATTATTATTATTATTATTATTATTATTATTATTATTATTATTATTATTTGCATTTGCAATTGCATTTGCATACCCGTTGCCTGGTGGTTATCGCTGGAGGTGGAGTGACAATAAATGTCCTCGGGTCTACAGCCCTCCTCACATATCGTACCATTCTCTGCATAGGAGGCATTCTGCTTGGGTTCTGTAAATATCCGCCTAGATATAGTTTGTCTTGA
The DNA here is from genome assembly GCA_963457665.1 of Thysanoteuthis rhombus. Taxonomy (NCBI): domain Eukaryota; kingdom Metazoa; phylum Mollusca; class Cephalopoda; order Oegopsida; family Thysanoteuthidae; genus Thysanoteuthis; species Thysanoteuthis major. Next base: position 39,172,697 of record OY735202.1, on the reverse strand, counting down.
TTCATTTGTTTTTGGGTGCCACGATGAGCGATTCTGTTTTTCTCTTTAGGTTTCCTTTGCATAGATATGTCCATGATCTGGGCTAGTTGACAACATTCTCTGGTTATGTGGTTTATTGTTTCACCCATTTCTCCACACAGGCAGCGTCTATGATTTGTTTGGGTTCTGTCGATTTTTACTTTGATATAGTTAGTCCTAATGCATTTGTTTTGGGCAGCCATGATGAGCGATTCTGTTTCTCTCTTCAGGTTTCCTCTGCGTAGCCATTTTCATGATCACAGGTCTGCGACATTCTGTATCCGTCTTTTGAATTCTCCGTACAGGTTTTATTTTTCTGTTCCTAATTTTCTTTTCTTGCTTGCTGTGCTGCTCCTTCGTTTATTACTTTTTTGTTGTTGCTCTTTGCACGGATTCAGGCGCTTTTTATAATGTCTTCACTATTTACTTGAACATACTTTTCTAATTCTGTTTGGCTTTTTGGACGTGTCCTCTATGATGATGAGCCCTTTACAACCCTCTTTTCCCTTTACGCACATCTATACGAGTCATCTCTGGATTTCAAGGCCTTTTGCATCTTCATGAGCTTTCTTGTTCGTCGGTCCATCGATTGGAGTTCTTCCTTTTTCCATTCAACGAATGGTCCTGTGTATCTTACTACCGATACTTTCTTTTATCAGATACCGGCAATATAGTTTGGTGTCTAATATCTTCCTCATCCTCCTAAGATACTCTTTTCTTATTTTCTCTTTCATTTCTTTCTGTTTATTGTGTCACATTGGAGGACTAGTATTTATTAAAGTCCTGTGTGGTCAATGCTCTGATCTTTTTGTTGCCCGGTAATTCGATTCCTTCTGCTGCTGCGAACTTTCCATTGTGCATAATCATTAGGGCACATTTTTTCTATACCGAGCTTCATCCCAATGTCATAGCTGTATTTTTCATTTTCAACGTTTCGACCCCCCCTCCCCGTTCCCTGCAATTAGTTTTATGTCGTCCATGTAAATTAGGTGGTTGGCTTTTCCTTTTGTTTTGGAGAGTTGGAATCATTTGCTGTTTTTCAGGATTCTATATAATGGCATCTTGGTTAGAACGGATAGTAATGGAGACAGAGAATCTCCCTAGAAATTCCTTCTTTTTTTTTAACTTACCTCTGCTAGGTTTCCTCTCGTAGCTGTCAAGTGTACTTTCCTTTTTTTTCATCGAGTTGGCTTATTTGTATTGTATTATTATTGAGCTATCATTATCGTTACTATCATTATCATTACTGTTACTTCCATTATCATTATCATCATTGTTGTAATCATCAACATTATTATTATCATTATCATTATTATTATTATTATTATTATTATTATTTCTGTTGGTATTTTTTCCTGTTTTGATAGCAACTTATCTCTTATTCCAACTCGTTATTTTGATAATTTTCTTCTCGTTGTTTTTACTCTACAAATTATATGAGAAAAGGCAAAAAGGGTGATGGTTGTCGTAGTCTGGATGGGGGAAATAGAATTGGATGAAATAGAACAGCCGGGAATCAGAAAACTCACAATCGAGGATCTGAAGGAAGAATCTTGGTCGAGTGGACCGCGATTGTATTGGTCACCGCTGCTGACCGTTCGGGTCAGGGGCAGTTCGTGTTATGTCAGCGATGAACGCTCATGCGTGACAAGAATCGACCCGGTGGGATAAGTAGGGAAAAGAGAGATAAATAGAGAGAGAGAGAGAGAGGGGGAGAGAGAGGAAGGGAAAAAGAGAGAGAGAGGGAGAGAGAGAGAGAGAGGGAGGGGGATGTTCGGATGGGTGGAAAGGGGAGGGGGAAAAAGTTAATTTTTCAGTAGAGACTGAAAAGAGAGACAGGTGAGGGCAAATTGAGACAGAGTGATAGATATTTATATCATGCGGGTATTGCAGATTTTATAAAAGCACAAATGTATTGTTCCCCCTTTCCCTTTAAAACCACTTTTCAAAATTCTGGCTTCTGCCTCGACTACGGCACCGACAACTGGCACCAGAGGGAAAGCTTCAGCATCCACACGCACACACACATACACGCGCACGCACACGCACACACACACACACACACACATATATATATATATATATATATTGGAGTAGGAAAGATACGGAATAAAAATGCAGGAGGAAACTGCAGCTATCTCAACCACCAAGTAGACCCGGTGTGGAGACACTAGAATATAATCAGCAATTACCCACATAGACCCATACACACACACACACACACACACACACACATACATACATACATACATATATATATATATATATATATATATATATATATATATATATATATATATATATATATCCTACTTCGTGGTACTGGATGGGATAATGGACTGTCTATAGCCATACTGAAGAGTTGTAATACCACAATTATTTAATTATTATAATATATATATATATATATATATATATATATATATATATATATATATATATATATATATATATATATATAAGTGTCTGAGATAAGTAACCAGAGTGACAAGATAAATTGTTCCATACACACATACATACATACATTCATATTCAGCTATGACAAGCGATGGGTGATTAGGGAATATATATATATATATATATATATATATATATATATATATATATATATATATATATATATAAAGAGTCTGAGAAAGATAAGTAACCAGAGTGACGAATAAATTGTTCCATACATACATACATGCATACATATTCAGCTATGACAAGCGATGGGTGAATAGGGAATAATAGATAGATAGATAGATAGATAGATAGATAGATAGATAGATAGAAGGGTAAGAGAAATAAGAGGAGATTGCGAAAGACTGTGAAAGAGGAAAGGGAGAAATATTTCTATTCATCCAAAGGGAGAGAGAAAAAAGAATACGGAGAAAGTGATGGTAATAAGCAAGAGAAAAAGGGAGGAGACATATAAGAATTTAATGAGAGAGAGAGAGAGAGAGAGAGAGAGAGAGAGAGAGAGAGAGAGAGAGAGGGGGGGAGGGAGAAAGGGGGACTATATAAATGAGGGGGGAAGGGACCCCTTTCTTGATCAACATAAGAATTGAGTGCAGATGGCAAAATATTTTGGTTGCATTTTCTCCTTTGTCAATGGTCTTTTCTCTCGGCTCGCTGGGCACCACTCAGCAGTACCGACCACCGATTCTCCATCCATCCTGTTACCTCATCTTCTTTTGTTCCGTATCCCCCTCCCAGTGACCCCCCCCAACCCCCGCTGCCAAGCTGTCAAACGAGCGGTCATCTATCGAAATGGCCTGGGAGGTTGTTGGTCGGAGGAGTTTTGTGGGTTGTGCAGCTTGATTCCCTCGAGATGAACATCTCGTAGATGGGATTACTGCAAAAAGTAGCTAATTGAAAGATAGAAATGGGTGACATGCGCACAGAGTGAGCGTGTTCTCTTTAAAGGCAATATGGGAATGGCATGTGAATATGTAGTTAAAGGAGGAAGCCTATATACACAGGAGAGATAGAGAGAGAGAGAGAGAGAGAGAGAGAGAGAGAGAGAGAGAGAGAGAACTAGTAGAATCGGTGAGAAGAAGAAGAAGAAGAAAAAAAGAGGACAACAGGAGGGCACTGGAAAAGAAGATAAAAAGGAAGAAGAAATATGTTGAGATTAAAGAAAGAAAGAAAGAAAGATAGGATGAAAGGCAGGTCCGGTCAGTCACTCAATAGAATCTGTGACGTGACCAACGTATTTTGGCAGCATGTTGTATTTAGAGATGATCAATTAAAAAATCGGAAGAGTTACTTCACTCGTCTTTTGGTGGGCAGTGATCAATAAAAAAAGTCTGAATTAAAAAACAAACGACAAAAAACAAAAACAAAAATAATTTAAAAAAGCGTGAATACTACCGGACACAATCTAAGAGATCGATTCAGCATAAACTTAGATTGTAAATCCCCCCGTGCCAAATGGGGGAAAATAAAAAATCTTTTCTTCCCTAGACATGATGAGGAATAAATACTTGAGTTTTCAGCCCTGTAGCACCATTGGTGCGGTCTATACGCGCAATACATGTATGCATAGGCAGCAATCCAGACCAGCTCAAAAACTGAAAAGAAACCAATGTTGACTGTTTTGATGAGAGTTTTGTTGGAAGGTTTCAAAAGACAGAAATAAAAGAGAAGTAGACAGATAAAGAGGGAGACGGAAAAGGAGTAGAAAAGGTGAAGAGAGAAAAGGAAAGGAAGACGAATCAACCATTCAAATGCTATGAGCATAAACAAGAAGCCGTTTAATCGATGAAAAAAACTAAGACATTTTGCAACTCTGAAAAGCAGATGGATCAAGACTAACAGAAAAGAACTAATTATTACAAACATAGGAAGGAAAATGTTCCACATAGGGGATATAGCCATTCCAGCTGAAAAGATCCTAAGATTAAAATATACAGGAGAAAATAGATGAATATCAGGATCTTGCTCGAGAGATGCGCAAATTGAGAATTATTGATAATCACCTGGGACGGTTGCAAAAACGGACCTGTCTTTGAGTTTCGTTTTCTGAGCTGCCGTCATTGTTCACAAGGATTCAAAATATAGCTAAAGGAGATGCATAACGAGCTTATGATCCCCAATGATCATCCAATGCTACCTGTAATAAGATCGAAGGAAAAGATAACATATACTGGAAAAGAAAAGAAAAAAGCAATATCCACATAAAAAAAAAATGTAAGAAAGGAAGAAAAGCGTTGATAAGGAGAGGGTCGATAGATATGATGACACCGACATAACATTACCAAATAGCAAACGAATGACACAGTAAATTTATATAGTTAAATTAATTACCGGTATTTCTTTCATCTTACTTCTATTGCATTTTATCGCAACTTCTAGATCATTATCCCGCAGTAGTTAGTGGACTGCGCTAGTAAAAAACAATCATCATCATCATCATCATCATCATCATCATCATCATCATCGGTCTTTTATCGTCCATCGTTAGACATAGACCTTCCCCGGGATTCGCCACACCTCTCTATCATGGGTGTAGTAGCGGAGCCAATATTTTCTGAACCTGTCCAGTTCGTTTCGTTGTCTCAGTATTCTGCCAGCTTCGGTTCTGTATTTGATCTCTGGGGATCCATGTTGTGAGTCGTGATGTCCATTGATTGTGTGTCATTCTTGCAAGATGACCAGCCCAGAGCCATTTGAGTTTTCTAATGGTTTCTATGATGTTTCGAATTCCTATTTTTTTCCCCCTAATAAACCTCTATTTATTATCCGTGCTACCTTCTGACGACCGTAGAATGACGACCTGGGGAGTGGTAATAAGAAACCAACAGAAATAAATGAAAAAATACGATTAAAAAAATCAATAACAAAAAATGAGGATAGTTCACAAAATCAATTAATCTAAACCCTTTAGGTATTTTGATAAGAAAAAAAAAGATGAATAAGTGAAACTCGCATGTGGGAATTTCGTTGTGTAAAATACATGCAGTTAAAATGGAAGGCACTGGGTGTTTTAGTCGACGCTTAAAATTCTATATTATGCATTGGCTGAAATTCTGCGAATAAACCTCATCATCAAGCAGAGAGAACCCATAACTCCATAAAAAAACGTTTGAAAGACGAAAAGGCATAAAGCGAAAAGAAAACAATTACCATTGATTTACATATGAAAATATTTTCGAGCGTTCCCAGACCCACAAAATCGTAATTATCGAACGTCAGACTGGATGGTCAGAAGTTGGCGTGATGAGAAAGAGATGATAAAGAGAAAGAGAGAATGAGAGAGAGAGAGAGAGAGAGAGAGAGAGAGAGAGAGAGAGAGAGAGGGGGGGGGAAGGCGGAGGTTAGAGAGGGGGATACATTGGCTCTTAGACGTACAACGCTATTTTCATCTTTCGCATTTTTGATGCAAATGCAAAAAGGTAGCGTAAAGCGAGTTCTTGCGAGGCAAGGGACACACATCTATATCTGTTTTTGGTTATTTTTCTTTTATAACAAAGTTTTTAGATCGATCAATTCTTCGATCATGAAATCAAACAGCAGGAAATCAGTATAACATTCCCCCCCACTCAAATACATAGATAGATGGATCGATAGATAGATAGATAGATAGATAGATAGATCGTTCTGTTTAGTGTAGTGCCAAATAGGAGATTGAGTAGTTGGGAAAAAGGGTTGTTATTTGTGTGTGTGTGCGCGCGCGTTTCTGTTCGTCTGTGTGAAAAATGGTATTATTCAATTCGATTATTTTGATATTTACTAAAAACCAATACAATCGTTGGTAGATCCGGTTAGTGTGTGACATCGCAGCGAGGACCAAGAGGGTGAAATCGAGGGAACATCAGAAGATGGAGAAACAAAGACGTCCAAGTTAGAAAAGGATAAACAGGAATTGCTCTCCTTGCCAGAACCAGTCAACCGTTATACGACCAGACTTCATATATTCGCTCATTTGATTTATTATCTATTCAGAAAATGGGGGATGAGTTCATTGCCGAACCGGATGAAGAAACAAGCAAATAAACAAATGATAATGGTTGAATGGCGTTGAGCATCGATTCCCTCTGTCCCTTCTGGATCCAGACCTTTAACTTCGACATGGTTGCGTTGATGATAATAATAATAATAATAATAACAACAATAACAACAACAATAGTAACAACAACAACAACAACAACAACTGAAACACCATCAACAACAGCAATAATAATAATGATAATAATAATAATAATTAGAAGAAGAGAAAAGAAACAGAAGAAAAAGAAGAACAAAAAGAAGAAGAAGAAAAAGAAGAAAAAGGAGAAGAAAAAGGAGAAGAAAAGACGAAAAAGAAGAAGAAGAAAAGGGAGAAGAAAAAGAAGAAAAAGAAGAAGAAAAAGGAGAAGAAAAAGAAGATAAAGAAAAATAAGAAAAAGAAAAAGAAGAAAAGGGAGAAGAAAAAGGAGAAAAAAAAGAAGAAAAATAAAAAGAAGAAAAGGGAGAAGAAAAAGAAAAAGAAGAAAAGGGAGAAGAAAAAGAAGAAGAAAAAGAAGAAAAAGGAGAAGAAAGAGAAGAAAAAGAAAAAGAAGAAAAAAAAGAAGAAGGAGAAAAGGAAAAAGAACAAGAAGAAGAAAAAGAAAGTGAAGGAGAAGGAGAAGAAGAAGAAGAAGAAGAAGAAGAAGAAGAAGAAGAAGAAGAAGAGTGATCGATGGGGAATCTATTTGGTGCTGAATGTGTTTAGCGAATTGGATTTAGTCGTTACTTTGACACGCTTGAGAGAACAGTGAAAAGTGCGGAAGCGTGGAATACGCCATGATAAAAATTAATTGAAATTCTCTGGTTGATTCTAAACTTTTTGACAGGGACAATGGCGGCATTCATTACCATATATCAAAATAGAAGCAAAAATAGAAGCGCCTGATATAATAAGGTAGTCCCCTAATTCGTAGGAGATATGCTCCAAGACTCACACTGGATCGCGCCGAACCTTATACTATGTTTTTTTTTTTTCGTATACAAACATGCCGTGGATGAAGTTTAATTTATAAATTAGGAACAATAGAATATTAACAACAATGACTAGTAATGAAATAGAGCGATGATAACAATATCCTGTGATGAAAGTCGTGTGGCAGATATTGAAGATTCGTTTTCACCGTAAATCTTAGCAATTCCGGATTATAATTTTTTTCCCTTCCCTCATTGAGTCGAGAATATTGACCATTTCACTTGAAAGAAATACTATGCACCTTCTCATTGGTATACTCGAATAGTCAGCATAATTATTTTGAGCTTTGGATAATTATTTAGCGAAACTTAGGAATAGTTTTTTTTTCCTTGAGCCGATGGATAACTGCAATTGCGGAGACTGAAACTGCAAATAAGGATGGGCAATTGAGTAACAAATAATATCTGCTACATTTGCGAAATCTCTAAATTGGTTACCAATGGTTAACAGGGTAGACTTGCAGGCATTTGCTAGTTTACAGGGTTTGATCCTTATTGAACACCCTACTATTTTGGTCCGGTTAGTATTCATTTACTGAGCTCTTCTTTGTCTGACCCATCGGTCCCAGGTTACTTAGAGTAACTGATTTTCTTAAGTGATCTCTAATCTTAATATCGAGCAGGCTCATTGCTCTTAAATAAAAAAAATATTTCAGATGAAACAGTCAATTACTTTGAAAAAAAATACCGAGGAAATACTACAAATACACGAATATCTTGATAAGTGTGGTTTTGATTAGTGCGGCTTTTGATTTAGTGCGGTTGAGGCATTGCAGTAAAAATCGATGTAACTAAATATAAGTAGACAACCCCCTCCATACACACACACACACACACACACACACACACACACACACACACACACATATGCACACACCCACACACTTTAAATTACCATAGGTCAAACAGTGCAGTTTTCAACACTACGAAAAATTTTGGAATGAATTAATCGCACTAATGAAGGTACGCCTATATATGAAAAATTAAAAAAAAAATGAATGATTAAAGTAAAGCTGATCAACGCAGGGGAGTTTCGTACAGAAAAACAACTTTGTTACTCAATTAGGATAAATAACAATTATAGATTCTTAACTGACATATTGTGTTTTAATACGAACGTTCCGGTCTGTGAATTATCCATGCTATTCTCAGTTGAAAATACAAAAATAAAATCATAAATGAGTAAGAACAAAAATGAAATTCTGTTATTTAAAAAAAAAAATCTTGCAATTTCTCATTTTTGTATTCAAAATAAAATAAGCCGTTCAATCTGGGTAGGTGTTGATCAGCGATTCTGTACGTGGGGCACACGCCGTACAAGGGGGCAGTTAGAATATATATTAGGGTGAGACCATTTGGGATTTTACTTAGCTTAAGGCTTAACTGGTTAGTTCCTGATCATACAACACTATTGATTCTTAATTACACAATACTATTACTCACTAATTTTACTGTAGATATCAAATAATCATGATTTGATAATTATATTCTCACTGCTTTGAGTTCGATCTATGTGATTAATGGAGAAGCGTCGGGTTAAGTGCATTGACGAGGAAGGAGATTATGTTAAAATTGAATATTTGTTGTGTAATATATACGTATGTGTGTGTGCATTCGTATATATATATATATATATATATATATATATATATATATATATATATATATATATATATATATATATATACAATACTATTACTCACTAATTTTACTACATTTTAATACACACTCACACAGCACGCACCACTGATGATGGGAAGAATCCCGAAACATGTATGGACAATTTACTTATAAGGATTAATAAACCTTACCTCCAAACACCTCACTCCCGAGTCTGTCTCACTCTCTAGAGTACACATTATATATATATATATATATATATATATATATATATATATATATATATATATATATATATATATATATATATATATATATATATGTATCTGTGTGTATGTGCGCTCGTGTGTTCGTGTGTCTGCGCGGACAGATGTATTTATGCAGATACATACTATATAATATAATAATTATGAAATAAGAACTATGTAGCCAATTTTTAAAGAAATGAATTCTTTTTGCACGAGAAATAAAATTATACGTGTATTCTCTCTTCATAAGAAACGACTAAACTATGAAATGTTTAAAAGTGATAAGATAATTGCGTTGTTGCTACTGAATTTCACAAAATGAAGCAATTGCAAAAGATTTAGTATGTGTCCCAAAGTTCATACATCAGCATTTATTTTTTTTACAAAGAATTTGTTTCTTCCCATATATTTTCCTTGATTTACAACAATGAAATTTAGTAAATTTCTGAATTTAACATGATATCATTATATCGTTTCAGCACCTTATTTGTTTTACTTTAGTAAAGGGGACAACATTTTTTTAGGTGTTGAAGAGGGACAAACAGCAAAGATGTCAAGAACCACTGGTATAGATTGATGAAGATCTGATCAATATATAACGAAAAAATTACTCAATTATGTCATACCATACCGAGAGAATTATTACTGTAAAATACAATACGAGATATTTTACAGCGTAGGATATATGATATGATGTTGACAATGAACTTGAGAAGTGATAGTGAGATTATTTCTATAAAAGTATATTTTGTTTTGAATTTATTCCATGCGATATAATTACGAAATTACGTGTGATGGTTTTTCAGAGATTGAAACTATCCTGTTTTTCGATAACTGAAAATGTATCACGGGGAGATAAGTCTTTTGCTCCTCACGCCCACGTGTTCCCTACTTGAGACAAGGTCACTGAGTATAACTTAGAGCGAGGGTTAAAGTCTTGCTGGTATTCTTTCCGGAGCGGCGAAGTGGGAGAAAGGATATATATATATTTCTCGGGGGGCAGGGGATGACAAAAGGATATATTTGTAACATCTTAGTGGTAAACCTGTTACCAGTGAATTATAATACAAATTCTTTGTTTATTTAAGAACGATACAATTGTACTGCACTATTATCCTTTATGTGCTGTAAGACCCTGTTTGCTGCCCCCTTAGCAGACACCAATGCTCGCAACTGATTGATAGCGAGTTCGATCCGGGTTCACAATTTTGGTATTTTGAGTCAACCAAAGTTGAAAGTAAATATATTTTGTTGCGTGTATATGCTTTTAGATGTATGTGCAGAACTCGTGCATATTTTGTACGCCTGTGCTGATGTGTGTGAACATAGTTGGATGTATCATGTGTCATACGCCTTGCTTGTGCGTACGCGTGTGCGCACATGCGCACGCATGCGTATATGTGTGTTTCCATGTGAGCTAATCAGCTTTTCGCAAACACCTAGCCAGTCGCCATATTCGAGAAATCGGGCGTATACTCGTTCGTACTTCGACGGACGACTGCAGCAGGGCCGGTGGCCCGTATTCAGTAACAGCAGATTAAATGTCTAATCTCTTTGTCTCATTCATCCGAGACTTTGACTCGCAGGGGCGTCTTCAAACTGATCCACACCGAGTTGCTCTCTTTCAATGGTTCCTTGCAGTCTAAGCATTCATGGCATTAATCAGTAGCTCTGATGTCGAAGTCATGAATCAGGCTCTTTCTAGTGTTTACAAACCGCACTTCAGAGAAACTGGTCTTAACAATGGATAAACGCCGTGCACCCCTTTGAGCTCCTTTGAGAATTCGTTTTGAAATTCTTTCAAAAACAAAAAAAAAAAAAAGGAAAAAGACTTTCCATTTATTCCTTATAGAAAGTGCTAAAATTCCTCTGAAAATTTTCTCATACAGGATTTGAAAAAAAAAAAATTCTTCTTTACAAAACTTATTGTTAATTTCTTTCAACGCAGCTGTGGTCTTTAGAGAGAGGAAATTGTGATCGTGCAGACAGACATTTAGTCACCTGTTTTTTTTTTTTTTTGTTTTTTTTTTTTCAAAATGGCTGCTGAATTCTACTTTTCTTATTACATGCCATTAGGCATACACTTTCCAGAAGTCAACTCAGTTAGAGAAAAAAAAACAAACACACACACACACACACACACACACACACACACACACACACACACACAGAGGAAACTGTTTATTATATATATATATATATATATATATATATATATATGTGAGTATGTATATATATATATATATATATATATATATATATATATATATATATATATATATATATATGTGTGTGCGTGTGTATGTATATGAAAGGGTGGTAGTGTTTGATCAGCATTGCTGAGGTGCCATATTAATATAACTATTTTGTTTTTTAAATCCCCGGAATGGTTATGTGGTGAACAACTGATGATCCCAAGAGGAGAAAATTTACAAACAGTGACCATGATAACAAAATATATGTAATACATTAAAAAAAAACATTGAAGAAAATTATATAAATCACATTAACAGATATTTGAAAATAAGCTACCGAACTGACGCAAAATAACCAAAAAATTTTTGAACGTTTGGTATTTAAAACTGAAAAGCTTTCTAGAAAATATGTATAAGCAAAAATAAATATGTCGCTTAAATTCAGCCTTATAGATCGTTCTGTTCCGTGGCTCAGCGGTGAGATACCAGCCTTCGGGTCTGAACCGAATTTTTCAATCCTACCTCGTGGTACTGGATGGCATAATTGATTGTCTGTAGCCAGACTGAAGTGTTGTAATACAACGGAACAGCTGTCTGTGGATGACACAATAATATATATACTATTGTGTCATCTACAGACAGCTGTATTATATCTCTTCAGTGTGGCTATAGACTTTCCATTCTCCCACCCAGTACCACGAGGCAGGATTGAAACCTTCACATCGAAACCGGATGCTGATATCCTACCTGGTGTCAGCTGGAGTTTGATCTGAATTTTTACTGTTTTATTTTCGATTTATGTGATCTACGGAGAAGTGTTGGGTGTAGAGCATTGACAAAGAAGGAGATTATGTTAAAAATAAATAATCGTTGTGTAATATATGTACGCATATATATATGTGTGTGTGTGTATGTGCATTCGTAAATATATGTATTTGTGTGTGTACAGATGTCATATTCATGTATATATATATATATATATATATATATATATATATATATATATATATATATATATATATATATATATATATACGTATACTATATCATTTTCAAATATAAAATAAAAAGTGCATAGCCAAATTTTATGGAAATGAATTCTTTTTGCGTGAGAAATAAAATGTATTCTTCCTTCATAATGAAACTTGGAACTCTTTAAAATCAATTTGTGAAATTGGGTTTTGCGTACGTAGAGCGAATGCACACCGTTTATGAGAAGAGACCCATCGAATTTTTGACAAATTATTTATTTACTCATACTTACTGTAATTTCAGGGAGCCTATTTCGATTATGGCCGAAAGCGTAGAGAAAAGTTTCAGAAAATCAATTGTCACACGGGAATAGAAGTTTTCTATAAATTCTGAATAAGGAAAACTCCTCGTGTTCACTAACGTCTCTAGTTGTTGAGAAATAATAAGTATTCGCTCGAATTATTTCCTCGCTAATGGTACCATTGTTTGAAGAAATATTTTACAATATAATAGAATTATTTTCACCGAAGCAATAATTTGATCAGCTGAGAACCTTTCCGTTCCGTTAATTACTTTTCTTTGTCTGATCGTAGATTTTCAAAAGAAAGAAGTTCCACGGAAAGAACGAATTCAGCGCCGAGAAAATTCCTTAAAAGCAAGCCTGACTTGATGGTCAAATAAATAAATCTTCTTCAGTTAAATAACGGAGATCCTCCGGGAATATTTAGATTTATTCTGAAATTTCAATCAAATTGCCTGATATCTATAAATAAAGTCATGGCCAGTATTATAGATTTCGTAGATGATTTTAGTGACTTCTCAGGCCTTGCAACTTATATGAGGCGTTATTTTAAAACATTCTTTTGACAAACTACCTTCCAAGCTGGATTTAACCCTGCCCGCGAGAAGAAGAAGAATCGTTACCAAATTTAGGTGAGTAAACTATTAACTGTTCGTCTATTCCGTCACCCCAAACCAAACAGATATACAAAATTGACATATACCTACTGTGATTTGAAATCATTCCGTAGTGGTTGCCAGGCGACTCTCTTACCAAATGAGACAAACTGACAAGTCTTAAATATTCGCGAATTCATTTATCATATATACATAATACAAAAGTTGCAGAAAGCATTTATAGTTGGAGCCGAAGTAAGAGTGTAGTTTAACCTTGCAGCAGTCAAGTTTGTAATTATAATGTGTCCAGCTTGGAGAGATGCGTTATCGGTACGCAGTTTGAGGGACAATACCTTTCAAATCTGTATTTATTTTCCTTTCTTCTGTCTCTTCGTGATAGTCAAGACTTGCACGCCCACAAAATATTTCCCGACAATGCCACGTTTTTGGAACACATCGGCTGCGTATGATTCTCAGTCTGTGGTTCAGAAAACCAACGTGCCCACAACTGGAGTGTGAACAGGTACGGGACATACAAATGAACTGACTCCTTACTTACTGATATGAAAACAAATTTCCCAATATCTTTTCTCTCTTTTTTCCTCGTGTTATTATCCTGATCTGGTTATTATTTCGACTCGTTCGCACCTAAAGACACATCTAGAGCTCAACTTGAACAGAGCCATCAAGAGGATAACATTAGTGTAATGATACCAACAACGACGTTATTCAAATCCTAACGTAACCCGATGGTTATCAAGCACGTTTCAAACTCGTCACCTCCACCTAGACTCGAACACCGCCCTCGGGCAAAGCAGTATGAGATTTCGGGTAAATTAACCCCTTTGGCCCCCTTAACCAAACAGTCCCCGTACACCTATGGAACCTGCATGATTAAAAGCGCTAAACTAGGGAGCTGGTCTGTGAGATGAGCTTGCTAAACGCTGCTAGACCAATTCGCTATTGTAGTAATTTCATTATTCCCTTAGTGCTCCACTGTTATGGCTTTGCGTAAAATTAAGCTATTTTAAGCCCGCTTTGTGGTTGGGAGATTCTGATATTTCTCATTGTGTAAGAGGTTGGTGTTCAAGCCTAGATAAAAAGTAGGATTTCGAATGTTGATTTTCAAGACAAAGAGCCTTCTTCACGTGAAAGATTGGCTCAATCTAATTCTTGCCATCTTATTTTTCTCCATTTATCCATCTACCATATTTGATCCAAGCTCAATAATTATCAATAACGACTATGGTATAGTAATGAGAATAATAATCACATTATTGCAATCAGAATAGCAGTGCGTTGTTTCTTCCTTACTAAGCCCACTATACAAATTAGAATGAGCAGTTGGCAGACTAGTAGAGCGGTTTTTTTCTGATAGTAAACATGGTATTTCAGGCTAGTTTAAATATTACTCAGCATTCAATATAATTTTAATGGTAGTTTATTTATTGCATAGCGGTACGCAGTCACTTATCCGGAACCGTTGGTACCAGACACTCTTCTGGATTCAGAAGCTTTCGGATTTCGGAATGGTAGTTTAGGTACCATGTATAGAATAGACATGTCGAATGTTGAGGAATACCGATGTCCCTGCAGTGAACCATGTAAATATTCACGCTGATTGGGGTAAATTAAAGCCATAAATAATATCACAGCTTATTTGTAAATGAAATTGAATAAAAATAGACCATAAAATTACTTGCATACATTCTTTTTTTAAAATTTTTAAGTTCTAAAAGAGAAGTTCTTTTGATTTTTAAGTAAAAAGAGTCCCGAAAACGGAGTATTTTCCCTGGAAAAATACTCGGTTTTCGGAGTTTTTCAGTTCTCAGAATTCCGGATAAAAGATTGTGTATCTGCATAATGTATATTGAACAACAGTGTGATAACAAATATCATGGTAGTACCATAAATAAAGATAATTTTAATGGTAATTTAAATGGTACTCAGCACAAATTCATTCCAGAAGCAAACTGGTTACTGGCTCACCAGTAGATGCTATGGCTACTTATACTACCAGTTTTTCCTAACCCCTTAAGTGATTTGGTGGGAACCAGTGCTTTGACCGTAAGCCAATCATCATCATCATCAGTCTTTGGACACAGATCTTCTCCAGGATTCAACAGACATCTTTATCATGGGCATCGCAGAACCAATACTCTCTGAACCTGTTTAGTTCGTCTGGCCATCCCACATTCTGTCATCCTCGGTTCCGCTTTTGATCTCAGGTGATCCAAGTTGTGAGTTGTGATGTCCAATAGCCATTATTGCAACAGGACCAGCCCATTGCCATTTGAGTTTCCTAATGCTTTCTATGATATCTCGGGACTCACCATGTTATGTTGAACACGGTTCTCTCATCTGCACATCAAAGCTTCTGCTGTAAAATAACCGGTTCGTATCCTTCTGTGCGAAGAGCAATACACGAATAATATGAGCACCATACTAACCTCTCAAAGCAGAACATTATTCTGTTTTTCCTCGGCGCTGGCTGTAATGTATCAAATATAGCCAATCTATTTCTGTTATTGATTCATGCTAACATGCATTCGGTGCAGATTCAAATTCCTAGCGGCAGATCGTTATTACAAATATGCTCATTTCCGATTTTATTGCTAGACTTTTTGTGTGAATATTAATTCACGGTTCAATCGAAAACGTTCAAAATATCGATTTGTTTGAATTGGACGGTAATTTTTAATTTCGTTTTCTCTCTCTCATATAGATCGGAGAGTTTCTCTCTCTCTCTATCCTTCTGTTATGGTTGTTCTGCTTGTTACTTATTGATTATTCAGTGTTAAATATTTTAAGTCAACGTTGAATAGATTATAGTTATAGTCCTGCAACAAAGCATTTTATTTTTTGTCAGTCGTACATGATTTTGTCGAATTCCAGTACTAGTCGAAGGCTGGAGTTGACGTCTGTTTTTCCACTGTAACAAGAACAATCCTCACCTGATATAAGGGTGCTCACTTTTCAATCTTTATCTATCCCGTCACGTTAAACTTGACTGATATATAAAAGTAATATTTCTCGTCTTTGATTTAGAATCACGACCGAGTGATCATTATCAAAACTGACGAGTCTTCAATATGTGCGTATTTACTTATCATCTACAGTAATCATGTCCAGTCGGAATGGAAATAGGAGTGGAGTTCGACCCTGCAGCTGTCAGGCTTGTTAACGCACGTTATCATTTATTCGTATTCTCAACTTCTTTCGGATCTCTTTCATAATATTATACACATGCAATTATACATAAAAAGAACACGCAAAAAAGTCAGTTATGAAATTTATAAGAAAAATTCGTAAGTTTTCGAAAACATCACACTGAACTACATACTAGCGACTGTCACATCCAGTTTTTGATACCCATGGGTGTATTTCTTCGATTGGGGAGGCTGTTTGATTCAAAACCAATTATCTCTGACCCGTGTTCGCTACCATCGGACATTGAAATTAACTAAATGAGAAAATAAACTCTCATCGAGGACAAAGTAACTGGAGTCAGAATCCAATGGGATACGGTACAAAGTCTCTTTTGAATTTATGAGATCACTTTCTCATAGAATAGATCTCGTCTTTCTTTATCACTTAGATGCTACGTAAACTGTATCTAGTATTGGATTGTATCCCAAGTGATACGTTGGTAGAATTCATGATTACTAATCAGGAATTCTACCAACCCATCATTTTATCAGTCACTGATTACATTCAAAAATACAATTAGAAAAACTTTAAATTCCAAGACAAAGACCTAACTCCCTTCTACCCATGCGAACGTATTCGGAAGAGGTACGTGTATTCATTTGTGTCCGTCTATCTTTCCGTTTGTCTATTTGTTCACAAGACATCTTCAAAAACGAATTTTAATGACATTCTGTGGAAGGATAGAAAATGGGCTATGATTCATTTTGTGGGTGGATATTGCCCCCCCTCCCCATCTGCATCGTAGCTATATGTCAGCATCATACAATATCCCAAAACTTCTGAAGAAATTCTTCTGATATTTTACGGAAGAACTGATTTAATTTTGGGTAGGTTCGGGAATTTTTACGGTTAACTCCCCTGCATTGAAGCTATAAATCTACACAATATCCCCCAAAGTACTCAAAGCATTTCAATGAAATTTTCCAGAGGACTTGACCACGCAGCAAGGTAGAGTTATTCCCCCCCCCATACATTTATTTAATCATTCATGTTTGTCCATACAGTATCTCCAAATATCCTTAATGAATTCCAGTGACATTTTGTCGGAAGGTAGATCATGGATTAAGGAAGAATTGATTAAATTTTGAAGCCGATCAAGGAAGATATCCACAGTTATCTCCCCTGCGTCGTAACTTTTAATCAACTGATTTCCATTTTCATAGACAATGGCGTTGGCAGTGGTATGCACTCTTTAAGCTTTCATAGTTTTTATGAGCACAGAAATACCCCAAAATTCGCAAATTTGATCATAAAATATTACATACCTTGAAACTTGATTCCTACGGTTTCTTCCAAAAACATGTTTCTAAATAAAGTCGAGACCAATTATTACATTTGCTGGATTATCTAAATCCTGAGACAAAGTAATCGACTCTTCCTATGGATGGTTAGTTTACTGTTTGTTAGGTATCGGGGACTTATCCCAACGTCTGTTACAAAAACACTTGGTCCAGTTCACTTTTTGGGTCGCCATCACCTGTCTCGTCTTGTCCTCATTAATCTAATCCACGATCCGAAATCCCCCTTCCAACAGAGATTTTGGCTTTTGGGAAGAGTCAAAAGTTACTGGGAGCCGAATCAGAACTTCCGGCAGGACTGACAGAACTAGGTGATCTGAGGTTTTAAAACAAGAAAGAAAAACTGCACAAAGCGTGAAGAATCGACAGGCCCAGTCATGGCTGATGTGACAATCACACAGTACACAAGTTTTCTCAATGTCGTCTCACTGCTGACTGAGCAATCACTTGGTGCAGTTCTATTTATATCCAGAATGAGTGGATACTTTTCGGACATACCTTATATACAGCAATCTCGTAAACGCTAGATTCAAACGTTCGTTCGACAATCGGTCCACATGTGCTACACACTCATTCATATATATACATATCTATATGAAGATTATTTAATCGAAGATGAGTCGCATTCAGCTTCTCGAATTTGTGTACTACGTACCCTCTCCATGATTCGAAATTCAAATCCTAGGCAATACTAGGGTTTCAGGAACCTTGTGCAGATGGCAAAGGCAAATCAAGATACAACCTGATTATAAAACTTCAGATTTATGCCCATTACCACCCCTTCCTGTTGCTATACTAGTAAAGATTAACGTTTGTTGATTTCGTTTAATGGTTAGACCTCAGCAATCAGTGGCTGAAAGTTGCTCTTCCATACGTCTTCCTTTAACAAGTTGGTTGATTTCGCTTGATGGTTAGCCCAGACACGAGAAATCTTGTGCCATTGCTACACTGATTAGCCAATTGGTTCATAGCAGGAAATATACATATACAAGTTTATGCTGCGTATTCTTTATCGACAAACTTCTCTTGCGAATTCTTGTGTTACCGAGATTTATGATTATGAATATGTTATTAGGATCCATGCAGTAATGTTGCTCTTTGGACAGCCACTGGCTGGCCTATATATGGGTCACATGATCAAGTTCACGTAATTATGATGTGTACTTAAGTTACATGACTAGTTTACGTATATTGTCTTCATCCAATTACATGTTATTTACCTGTCTTTTGATCACACCATCCTTAACTTTTATTTTTTATTAGGCAACGTTTCTGAATATATTACACAATCAATCCGACACTGGAAAAGAAAATGAAAAGCATTTATAACATAAAATAAAGATTTCATATGACTTATAATGCACACAGAGAATGAAAAAAAAATTCACAAGTAAATTAGATTAAGAATCAGAATTTGGTTAGTAAGTAAACCTTCAGGCTCATTTTCCTGAGTTTTCTCCAGCAACCTTATCTGTAAGTACATATAAGTGTAGGTACAGAATATACATTTACCAGTTGGTAGCGGAATACTGAGCCCAGGTCAGCGCCACGGGGGAGAGATTACCTACCCACCAAGTATAAGATATTCATAGGAATCGTTGGGCGTGTAAAGTTCAGTAATAGTATATTAGCGCGCTTCCTTAATCAAACTCAATCGGACATCCTTTTTCTTGGTTTGAAAGTTGCTCTTCCATACCTTTTCCTTCATCGTTCTGCTTATTTTAGATTCTGAACAAGATAAATGAATAAATAAACAGATCTAGTTATTCATTCAATAGAAACCCTCAGGCGACCAACGTCTCTTGAATGAATAAGTTACTTCTCTCACCTTCTGTTGGGCAGTGATCGCTAAAAAAAAGCGTGAGTGGATGCAGTCGGATACAAACTAAGGGTCCAATCTCCTATAAACTTGCATTGCAAATTTAACCCTTCACTGAAAATTTTTTTGGAGGGGAATTTAAAAAAAAGCGGAATGAAAAGTTTTTTCTTGATATGATACGGGAGTAAATGTTTCAGCCCCATGGCTACATTGGTGCACCTCTTACCTGCGACCAATACATAGCTAGACAGACCCACGTAAGAACTGAAGAAACCTATGTTTCCACTATCATTAATGCAAAGCCGGAATTTCTGATTCGGCTCGCCGTCTATCTCAGAGCTGTTATCCTCACAGCCCCAAAACACTCATTGGGGGTTTTGTTTTGGTTAACAATTTTTAATAAATCTGACATCATCCTTAGTCTTCTGTCGCCCGTTGTTAGACTTAGACTCTCCCCAAGATTCGACATTTCTCTCTATCATGGGCGTTGCAGTAGTTTTTGAACTTGTCTAGTTCGTCTCTCCATCTTGTATTCTGCTGGCCTCTCTAAGGATCCTTGATGGGAGTCGTGATGTCCTGCTGTTGTCTGCCATTCTAATACCACGACCAGCTCATTGCCATTTGAGTTTCCTAACTGATTCTATATTGTTTGGGATTCCTATTCTTTCAGGCATTGAAGCTCCGGCCATTCCTTTTGAATAATTCGCAATTCAATGAAGGAAGGTGAATTTGTTGTTACGGGTTGGTATAGCCATATTGGAGTTTTAGCAACGTGGGTCTCTTTTATCACTGCACAAAAGAAAAAATAATGAATAAATGAAAATATGAAAACGTAGGGACATCAATAAGTCTGTCGCGTAATAAAAAAAGATTTCATTTAACAAAACAAATATTTTATTCTTCAACGTAATCCCCACTCCTCGTTGTCAGTATACTTACTTCAGTAGTGAATATCAATCGTTTAGATCGAACATCATATTGTGAAAATTTAAGATCAGAATTCAGAAAGAAAAACATTCGTCAGTTCATGCACTTAATGGCGCATCTTAGGAAATAATATACTTTGATAAAAAAATTGAAAATTCGGATTACCAGACATTCTTATATGAAGTAAATTTTGTCTTTTTCCCAATGCAAATTCGATGATAATCATCTAACTGAAGTTTAATAAGTTTGTGAGCTCTTGCGTCCGAATTCAGCAACACTAGAGGAGGTAACCAAAATATTTCGATGCTATAGTTTTGTACAACGGACAAAAAATTTATGACATTTATTGCAGGCTGTTTTATACACCATAAAGTGTGGTCCCTTCCCAACATTCACTTTCAGAATGGGCACTGGCCTAGTGATGATAATTCTGGATATTTTCGACTATTACGATGATAATGGCGGTTTTTGAAATGAGTTTGATTCTAGCACCGATGTTGCACTGAAATTGTTAAGCCACTTGTTCCATGCATGCGTTTTCGCCATTAATATAAGTTTTTGGAGGTGGGGTTGGCCGTATGGATAAAAGCCCCAGGAATAGATTGAGTGCCGAGTTCAAACTCTGGCTAGGACAATTTGTGTTCATTTTACACTAATGCCTTTGGAAAAGGTATGAATCTACCACTCCCTAGCTATGGGCAAAACAGCGCTGGGTTAAGAGAGTAATGCCATTTTGGATGTTTATCGCCTCCAAGTCCGTTTCATCCATTTTGAGTGTTTATCGCCTCCAAGTCCGTTTCATATGGTAAGTAAAAATGTGTTTTGGGGAGTCTAAACATGGATGAATGAGGTCGTGGCCAGCTGAAGAGCACCATCCACCCACAATGAGATTTAAGCTCTCAAGATAAGAGACCCAACAGCAGCAAGATATTAATGAATAGTAATCATTGTAATGGAGGTAGCATAGTTAATGGTGACGATCATAAAGATACAGGTCTGATTAGTCACTTGGTAGAAACTATCGCAAGACCAATGTCTTTTAGTAGCACTCTGTATTTGGGGTGGTCAATTAAAAAATTAGAAAAAGTGGTGATCAATGAATAAATTGTGATCACTGAAAATAAGACTGAATTTTCAAAGGAAAGATGATAAATCTGCCGGACACAAAGAGGGGGACCGATACAGCATAAACTTACAGTGCAAATTCATACCCTGTCCAATAAACACTGGAAAAACCTATTTGGAGGAGTAATTCAGAATGTAAAAAAAAACAAAAAAAACAAACAACATTTTTTGTAGATATGATGATATAATACAGACATAACCAGCTAGTCAGCCAGACCAATCTAAAAACTGAAAAGAAAAAAAATGCTGACAGTTGTAGTTGAGGGTTTCTAATGATGGTTTTGTTGATGCAGATAAGCATCTCATCTCCTGAACACCAAGAATCTTTTATAAAAAAAAAAGAATGGTAGGATTTCATTAGTAGAATGCATTATGATATAAGAATAATCGGTGGTTTGGAATTAATGGCAGAAACCTTCAGCGATGCGCAAAGCCAATATTCATTTTACGTCTTATCTATTTCATATTGTTCATATCTATCCCAGTCTTTTGATATCACTCATAATGTATTCCGATATAATCGTCATAATCTGTTCATATCCCTCCTCTCTTTTTCCATATATATATATATATATATATATATATATATATATATATATATCAGTACAGTGGTTAGTTTATGTTAGACAGAATAATGATGATTATAAAGACATTTGAGTAGGAACTATATTTCATTTGGCACCGATGTTAACCAAGCATAAAATCGATCAGCACCAGATTGCATAATTAGATAAATAGATGAGCGACGTGTGGGTCTCGAACCTGCATCCACCAGGATGCAGTCTGCGCTTACCATCTGAGTCAACGACGCTATGGCCATTTCAGGACTTCGCAAAACTTATATCACATTCCGTCGGACATAAACTGTCCATTCTACTGCTGTACTTACTGTCAGCATAGATAAGAAACATATACATATATATGTAAATATTCATACCTACGATCGCAAAATAGAGAGGTGAGCAGTGCAAAAACCGTCTACTGTTAGCATAGAGACCACACACATGCCAATATATATATATATATATTATATATATATATATATATATATATATATATATATATATATATATATATATATAATACCCTTACTGTCGATCTCAGCTTTAGTGCATCTAACTTAATACAGTCTATTTTGATCTCCCCCTCTCTTTCTCTCGTTATCAATATATATGTACATGGTGTGTGTGATATATCAGTAAGTACGTAGCGTAATGATGAAAACGATATTCATTATGTGCAACAAATACCCTTTTTTTCAACATAATCCTCTCCCTTGTCAAAGCACTTAACTCAGTGCTTCACCCCATATCACATAGATCGAACATGATATTACTAAATTCCATACCAGTGATACATAGAAGCATTTAGTTCCAAGCAATTGATATTTCTTCGGGAGAGATATCAAAATAACTGTTTAGTGTTAGGGGAAAAATTAAAATTAAAAATATAGATTATGCCGCTTATTGTGATCACTCTGCTACAGTGTCTTTTAGATAACAATGAGTGGCTAATAAGATTAAGCGAAGGATGCGCATATGTGTACGTGTGCACTTGCTTGTAGGTAATTTCTCCTTCAGATATATTGATTTTTTTAAAAGGTCGGACAAAGGGAGGAACAAAAATTAATGAACATTCAAAATCTTCCTCCGTTGTTTTCCTATCATTGTCTCACAGCAGCGTCTGTCTGTAGAAAGTCTCAATGGTTTTACCTTAATTAACGAAGAGAATGAGAATGTCTTAACGATTTTATCATGTTAATCAGCCAAGAGCAGCGCTGACACGTGACCACTTTTGAAAACAGTGCATTATTGATGAACAAGTCGAATAACGCAGAGAGGTTCCAAGTACTACGTTAGTGATATTCAATAACATACATTCTTTACTGTATGAATGAAAACACTACTTTCCGACTATGATTACGAATTTCAACCACAGTATCTGCATAGAATAAATTCCATCAATCTATACGATCGTTATTTTCATTCGGTTGTTTGAGAAATCGAACTGTTCGATTCGATCAGGCGTAAACAAACCAAATATATTTTTACTTGGCCATAGCTGGCATTGGTATTTCAGTCAGGCGGTATATCATGTGCATCTCTATTGAGCAGCCTTTTTAGAGTATAGACACTATTATATGTGCCTTGCAAAATGTTGGAGTTCGCAAAATTCTAAATTCGTAGAAACATTCAGGAAGCAATGAAACGTGTATAAATTACTTTGAACAAGAACCTAATCAGAGCAGTCGGTTAGCTACACTTATTACGTGTTCAAATCACATGCAATCACTCCAGAGACTACGGCAAGATACACTCGACGAATTCTTCAGACGTCAATGAGTAATGAGAATTACACTAATTTAATGTATAATTAAATCTATAACATCGAAAATAAAAGATATGACAATCTTTTGCCTAAAATTTGTTTGGTTTTGTTTTACTAAAAAAAATGAAAAGTTAATTTTTTTATGTTCAAAACTAAATTCAAATTGTTTTGCTGCTTTACATAATCGATACAGCCACCTAATTGTGACACGTTGCACTATTCCAATTGTGTCCCGATTGACTGGAATCTAATATATATATATATATATATATATATATATATATATATATATATATATATATATATATATATGTATAAGTCTGGTTAGTCACTCAATAAAAACCGTCACGTGACCAACGTCTTTTGGCAGCATTATCACGAATGTTACTTCTCTGGCCTTTTGTTGGGCAGTGATCACTAAAAAAAGTCTGCTCTTTCTAAAAAAAAGCACGAATTCTGCTGGATGCAAACTAAAGATCATTTTAGCATACACTTACATTGCAAATTGAACCCCACCCACTAAAAATCCACGAGGGGCGTAAAAGCATTTTTTTTTTTTGTAATACATAACAAGTATTCTTTTTAATTTTCAACCTTATAGCTCCATTGGGGTAGCCTTTATGTGTGATTCATATATACATACATAGCCAGACTACTTATCTGATTTAAAAACTGAAAAAATCCAAGTTGACAGCTTTGACAGGTGGTTTTTAATATATATATATATATATATATATATATATATATATATATATATATATATATATATATATATATATATATGTGCGTTTGTGTGTACGTGTATGCGCACGCGTATATCCAAACTACCATGTTCAAGCTAAATGTCTGCTAGTCATCTCCAGAGCCTGATTGTTCGCTAGTCTGAAATCTTCAGCTCTTTTCTCAGTATACTTGCAGACCTCAGCGATGCTGTGGTCTGCATAGTCACAGCTGTTCTTATTTTGAACACCTTCAATCCAGATTCCAGTGTTTTTTTTGGTTTATTTTTGCACGGTTCCAACTGCGCCTACAAAGGAAGTAGACACGCAACTAATCCTTAATCCCACATAACCAGGGATTTGGCGTTTTCTGTGCCAGGTAAACGAATAGCGATGATGATGATGAGCTTAGAGCTGCTATTAATTATCACCATTTTGTGAAACCAGGATGGAGTCTGTACTGTTGTAACAGTTATGATGATGATGTTTGACTTGTTATTTATTATCAAAATTATCGTTAATGTAAACATAAGTAACGTTGTAGCGACGATGATGATGGTGTTGCCATGTATCTTGATTATTTGAAACCGTCAAAAACTGTCACCAAAACTTTCAAAATATGTTTCTGCAGTTTTTAAGCTGGTCTGGCTAACCGGCTGGCTATACATGTATCTATCACGCGTACAGGCCGTACCAACGACTTAAAATTCAAAGATTTCCCCGTTATGTCCACAAAGACAATTTTTTTTGTAAATTCTCCCGCAAAAGTTCAATTTATAATGAGCATTTATGCTAAATTAGCCCCTTAATTCGTATCTGGTAACATTCATGCTTGTCTTTTGAAAATTCGGACTTTTTTTTTAGTAATTGCTGCCCAATAAAATGCGAGAGAAGTTATTCATTGATCACCCCCATCCATTATTCTAATTGATCATCCCCCACGGGACATCTTTCCAAAAGAAGTTGGTCACTTGACGTTTTCTGTTTAGTGACTAATCAGACCTGTTATTTTTACATTTGTGCAAGCAGCCGATAACTGAGATAAATCGAAAAAAGCAACAAGAAAAAACGCTCAAGATACCGAAAATAACATTTCCAATGAAAATGATACTTATAATTTGAATGATTCAATTCCTGAAATGCTATCAAACATCTTTAAGTATAAACAGTGCGTAATCGACGTTGATTTTGCCAATGTGGCACGAGTATTTTATCGTTAAAATCACATTGCCACACACGTTGCGCACGCCAGATGCCACATTAACACATTTAAAAAATACATCACTGGCCTCCATTCGAGAAAATCGGTAAACAAAAAATGCAACTGCTGTTCACCAAATTTCCGAAAGGCCTAACGAGAAAGCAAAATCATGTTAAGAAATCAAGCTCAGGCAGAGAAAGAGAGAGAGAGAGAGAGAAGTGGGAAGTGATGGAGAGAGAGAGAGAGAGAGAGAGGAGATGGAGAGGGGGCAGACAGAGGGAAAGACGGGTTGACAGACTGAGAGACAGAAATAGAGGGGGACGGGGAGAGTGAACAGAGACTGAGAATGACAGCGGGAGATGGTAAGAGAGAAAGAGTAAGATAGAGAGAGGGGGGTAGAGCAGTAAAGCTTTAGACACTTCCGGTTTCCCGTGAGCCCTTCGGAGCGTACAGCAGCCGTTGTCAACTAAATGATTTATGGCACTAGAACTGCTGCCCTTCCTCTGACATAATTGCAGTCTTTATTCTCCTTGTCTTTCATCTGTCACTTGGTTTCAGCATGTGACAACCCCGTAGGTTGATCAGCATTAGATGTTTAACCTTCGTAACTTAGTAAGAGAACTGGATGTCTAGTTTTTGTTACGGTGTTCTCTTAACGTCTTATGGTTAATCAGAATTAGATGCTGACACAAGCCTACGAGATGCAGCCAAAACGTTGAGGGATATTAGAGCGAAAATAATTAAAAAAAATTGCCTAGAAGAAATAAATAAATTATAGTACATTTTTTCTTCTCATGGAGTGATTTTCAGATATGTGTGAAATGTCCGGTGAGACACGGGAAACGCAGATGAACACATCGTCAGATAAACACATTGCTGAAGATGCTCAAATTTCTGAAGATTTCCGAAAAAAAAACCTCGAGTTCACCGACACTCCGATAGAAAATCGTGATGCTTCCGACATAACAATACACGAAATAGTGTTTGCGTCCGAGAAAAAAGCCCGAAGGGATAATGATTTGTCGATGGTTTGTTTATATAAATCGTGGCCCAGAATGATTCGCCCCCTTTTTTCGTATAGTCCGTGGAATCCTAATCCCTACCAAATGGGAAAGAGCAGAAATCTGGAGTCATGGTTTCGACGCGTACCATAAACCAGAAGAATGCTGCAAAAACTCAAGAGCTTGATCCAATAACAAAGAAAGCGTAGGAAAAACTACCAGCTAACAAGTGCAAGAAGCTTATTGTTGGCCTCAAGGAACATTTGGAGGCGGTACATTTCGCTAAAAGTCACTTGCAACCAAATATAAAAAAAGGATGCCAACCTTAATGTCCAGGCCACATTTTCGATTTCCTCTTTGGAATTACTGCATCTAAGTTGGGAAACAATTACTTTTTGTAAAATCATTTTGGACATCCTTTTAAAATATCTAGATAATAAAAATTTGATAGCTCGTCATTTGTTACTGAACATATAGTAGAGATTATATAAAACATTCAATGGTGCCAATGATCCTGAGTGGTACTGTAAAAAGTAATCCTTATAAGTATTTGAACATGAACAACATCTGTTTTTATTGCATAAGATTGTTGAGGCCATTAAATATTCTGAGTAGAGAGGATCCAAATTGACTTACTAGTCTGACAACTCTTCTAAATAGAAAACTGAGTTCTCCTTTTCAATCTCCTTAATCGATACTGAACAAGATTTTGAAAGGATAAAAAATAACTCGTTCATATAAGAATCTGATTCAATAAAAAGTAACATTTTTCAGAAATTATACATTCAGAACCACAAAATGTGACTAAACGCGTGCCTTATGCTGATAGCAATAAAATTTGATTCTTATTGCGTAATCTTCCTGATTTTAAGTCAGAAAACCAAGCAACTAGAACTAAAATGTCTGTTTGTTCAAACACTTATGACAAGTACCGTATACACACATAAGCATTTTCAAAAAAGTGCCAATCATTGTTCACCACGCATCTAACACCTACTCAACATATAGACAGCATAAACTATTTTTCAGTGGCGAGACAACCATTGGCAGGTTTGCAGTTTTCATTTGCTCCGTAATCAACTTTATCCCTAAACACTGGCCGTAACACTAAACACCAATTCTAAACACTAAATCTAACATATTCTTTGTTGTTGAATTTAATAAAATACAGTTTTGAATGGTCAAGTCTCTGTTCTCTTCTTCCTCAGGTCTCCCATTCTCCCAACCTCTTTTCAGGGATCTTGAGGACAGCTTCAAAGGTACAAATAGGAATGGATTCAAAAGCCACCTTCACGTTCCTATACCTGTTCAGTTCTCTCGCAAGATCCAGATATTTTCCAAACTCTCCACTTTCAATTCTACTCCACAGTGAGCCAGAACAGATACATTTACTATTTGACACAGTTTTTTCTCCGTTCACGATATCTATATCCAGTATTACGTCTTGGAATGGGCGATTGATTCAAATTTCTAATAAAGACAGATTCCAGTTTGTGCATATGCCATAATTTTACTAGTTACAACTGTATTTTTGCCGATATCAATAAGATTAATGATTGTCATAAACAAATTATGTACGATATCATATTAATTCTTTTTATCAAGCAAAGCTATAAAAAGGACGGAGACTCTACTATGGGTGCCGCTAAAATAAAGGTGTTAGATCTGCAATAGCTACTCGTAGTTGTTGTTTTATTGCTGCACTGATAGAATTAGTACTTGCAGTATTAGTATTCAAATAAAGCTATGAATAAGCAGAGAGGTAATGCTTGTACTTACCATTTGATCTTATAAAGTAAAGCAAGAAAAAATAAGGACTGTATTGTATTAGTAAGTAGTGATTATAGGGATGCCAGACGTCCGGTTCTAGACTGGGCAATCCGGGCTTTGAGCACTTTGTCCTCCGTACGGCACCACCTCGAACGGACCTTAATTTGTTTTTTACTTCGGGATCTGATTAATAATACTCATATGAATAACCTCACACACGTGAAACAATGAGAACTGAAAACTCTGAAAACCATTAACATATTTCTATTATTTGCAGTTTCTGCTGTCCAAACTGCTGTTGAGTCGCGGTGTTACATCGTCAACACGCCCGCGAGGATCTCCCTCTCACTTTGGAATGTCCACCTTTTTGAAAATTTCGAAATGGCCACCCTAAGTGCTGATCAGAGTTTCAGGCTTGCCACTTATCATTATTGTTATTACTGCTGCTCCTACAATTGGTAGGAATGACACTAATTGTGCAAACTCTATTATTAGTTGCATGATGGCCATTCACTCATTAAAAAGATCGCTCGAAGGAAATATACCCCAAAAGAAAAATACGTGACTTCTCACTGACATCTGTTCGTGGGCACCGTGCACATTAATAATTATCTTTTTATTTTAATAACCTCTTTTCACCTTGCACTGTGAAAACAAGCTTAGCACATCTCTGAAGCCAATTTCTTCACGTCGTCACCACACATTACTTCCCCAAAAGAAAACGAAAAGAAAATGAAAGAGACAAAAAAAAAAAAAAGCCTGTCGGTTTGTCAGACCTTTTGGTTTTTCACGTTATCGTATTGGTCAGCCGGCTAGCTGGTTAATCATAATTAATCACCTTATTGTCGGGCCACGGGGCTATGTACCAGGGGTGGGGCTGGGGAGGGAGACGATCGACGGCTGGGAAATCTATAATGGAATTAGATTTCTGGCTCAAATGTTTGATGGCTTATATAGCACAAGGCTCTCTGCAAAAAGGAAGATGGTTGGTAATTAATGGGAGAAAGGACTGAGGCATGCCCCGGGCTTTCGCAATGTCTCCAGACCCCATTCTGATAAGGAGTTCATGTCAACGAGAGCAATGACTGGAAAATAAAAATACTGTCCTGTTGAGATTGGGACACCATCTTAACGCCCCATCTGCATTTTCTGTGCGCAGTTAATTGGGGCGGGGGTAGAGGATACAAGCTTTTCTTCTACACAAAGTTTATGTAGCAGAATTGATTGCTTACATTTCTCATGTAAAATGCGTTTAGGGTTTGGCGTGGTATCTACATTTTCTGTATTCAGGTCAGAGGCAAGCAGAACTAACCTCTTTCCACACAAAGCCTACGTATTGATGGCAGGAATGATGGCCTGTATATCTTTTTGTAAGACGCTTTTATGTATTTTTCTAGGCATCTACATTTCCTGTACTCAGTTCATAGGCAAGAAGAATTAACCTTTTTCTGTACAAAGCCTATGTAGGAGGAATAATAGCCTCCGTGTCTATGAGAACGATACTTCTAGATTTCGTATCAGTTAGCAGTCTGCGACTATAAGTTATTTACGTTATTATATTTATGTTAAGTCAATCTTATGGTGGTCTATCATGAGCATAACAATAGTTTTTTTTCCCAGCGTGCAAACAAAAGCCAGTATAATTTGATGTACATCTTTTTGGACACGTAATATATCCATGACTACGAAGTAAGGAAATGGAGTTCATTGCGTTTGTTAAGTCAAAATTTCTCTCCATAAAGAATTTCCTTGTTCTATAGTAGAGAATGGCCATTGATTTATTAATAGGATTAGAATCATACATCTGAATTAGTCATTTTCCTTTGTTTTCTTGGCGTGGCAACCTATACTAATCTATACATGAGTGAACTACAAGTCAGGCACGACTTTTTAAAGATACATGGGTTATCCGGAAGGTATCCAGCCCTTTATTATAAATGAAAAAAATATAACCTACCCAGAATAATGGCACTCTATTCACCTCCAAACTATCCCCCACCTTCAAACCCTGCGTCCCGTTCCACTTTTCAAAGTCTTATTCCAGGATCGCCATCAGCTGCACCGTAGCATTTTTGCCCATTTTTTTATCCGTTTCAGCTTCTGGGAGAAGTCAGAAGTCGTAGGGAACTAAATCCCGACTGCAGAAGGTCTTACAGATTCGAGCACTGCACGATACACCAAAGATCTACTTTCTTTTCAGTCATCAGGAACCCAACGTTCACCCGGTACCTAAACTCACCCAATGGCGTCTCACTGTTCACTGAGTCAACCAACGTGAGAGTGTCTGTTGACCCGTGCGCATTAAGGTCTCCTCTTATTATTGGCCAAGTTTCATGGAAGCTGCACGGTCGATTCTCAAGGAAATTCAAAATGACTGGATCCGTTCCCGACAGACCTCGGATACTGATATACACAACTTACCTAATCGCGCATTGGCTTCGTAGTCTCCTCAGACGTGAGCGCGGCTAAACTCTCCAATCCATCTCATTCCAACTTATTCACGTGTGGCCTTGTTGTCTGAACAGTTCATCAGTTCCCTCATGCCCTTGTCTATCTATTGTGCAGTTTTAATGATCACCACTGGCGACGCCAGCGACATGCGCGTCAAACAGCAACCTCTTCCATCACTTACCTACGACCTCCCATAACAAATGCTTTCTGTGGCAGATTGTCAATTGAGAAAATGTCATCTTGGCCGCCATCTTCATTATCAACTTTATATCGCCATTTGTCCGTCCGTCCGATCGATAGACAGATAAATTGATAGATAAATGAATTAAGAGAAAGTGATATATATATATATATATATATATATATATATATATATATATATATATATATATATAGAGAGAGAGAGAGAGAGAGAGAGAGAGAGAGAGAAAGAAGCATGTCTCACTTCTATCTTTCGTTCATCTCCCGAACACAACGATTATTCTGGCAAATGTAACTCGTAATAAAACTGAAAGAGAGCATATAAGAAATGATATAGGTCTCCCTCGCTACCACGTTTCCATGAAAAGAACAAAAACAATTCGCAAGCCGAAATAGCGCAAAGCGAAGAAGCAATTAACATTGATGCATATGCCTAAAGTCTTTCGAGCGTCCGCAGAACCCCTAAAACGGTGATGATGGTATATTTGATCAGATGGTATGGTCGGAAGTACAAGGGTCTTGAGAGAGATAGGAAGAAGGTACGTGCTACTTCTATAAAAGCTCGCAACAAAACAAATGCTAATCTCACCTTTTTAGGTAAAGATAAAAAAGAATCGTACAACGAATTCTCAGAAAGCGGAGGATATCCGTAACTTAATCAAGCTATAGTTCACCTACCAAGACTAGATTTCAATTCTTTTTTCTCAAATGTTCTTTTTTTTGTGAAAGACACTGCCTAACAAAACAAATATTGAAAAATATAACTGGGGGCTGTCCTGTGAGTGACGGAGCCAGAAATCGATGTACGAGCCTAGATAAAAGCCAGCATTTTGAATGCTGACTTTCTAGGCAGATAGAAAAGCCTTCTACTTATGTCTTGTTCCCATTTGGCCTTGCGTTGTACTTTGCTTAGCTTGATAAATATCATAATGTGCCTGCAGTAGTCGCGTATTCGTACGAGTGGCCGGTGTTCAATCCCAGGTTGCTGAACAGTATTTCAAATGCAGAATTTCATGGCTGTCAGAAACTCTATACTTGGAAGATTCGTAAAAATTACACGATGTCAATATTGTGCGACTGCCAGAGATCTGTTGTAGTGGTATAATTGATAAAGAACATAACGCAATTCATTATTCCGCTGTTGAGAGTCCTTGCTTTATTCAGACGTAAAATGGAGAAAGAACAAGGAATTGAAGAAAGAACAAGGTTTCCATATTTATAAATCGTTCGGGTTGAACGAGAGACAAAGTTTTCTTATTTCAGCTTGCCATGGTCAAACAATGGACAAGGTTTCCTTGTTTAAACCAGCCTGTCCGTTTCTGACTACATAAAAAGTCAGGGAAGAAGGACCTGAGTGTGAGTACCGCGACCAATGCTTTGGGGTCATTTTAAACGTATACCGTATACACATCAATAAGTCCAAATCTAATGATGAAAAAAAGGATTTATTTTACGCAATAAATACATTTCAACATAATATCCTCCCTTGTTAATGCACTTCAGTCAGTGATGAATATCAATCACATAAATCGAACATTGTATAGCAAAATTTTTCGGATCAAAATTCAAATAATAATTATATCTCAAGCTACAGACTTATTGATCCATGCTTGTTTATGTCTCCCTTGGTCAAATCCACATCAGCACTCGATGACGTGTACAAAGTCAGTCATGTTATATGTACCTACCTGGTATCTTCCTTTATCCAGGTTGTATTACCGAAAATGAGAGATGCACCCTTTGATTATACTAACTTTGACCCTTTTTTTTATCACGCCTCGTTGTCGACTATTGTATATTAGTAGTTTAGGAATATAACACCGTGTAGTTGATATATTCAAAATTTTCTATTTTAAATACTGGCTTATATATCAATGAACCTCTATGCAAACGATGAAAAAACATCCGGGATGTTCTGCAATATTACAAAAGGCAGTCAGCTGGTCGATGGCATTTGATAGTCACGCAAGACTGAATTCGTACCGGAAAGTCACGCTTTCAGACTCTCCGAGGTGCAAGTCCAGTCATGGTTGTACGGAACACAAGCGCTTGCTCATACAACAGGTCATCTCTTTTCCATGTTCCGATGTTGTCCAGCGGGACGGCAAGGACCAATCCAGCTTAGCACCGGAGTCACGGAAGAGGTTGCCCAAATAAGACTGAAGCCAACATAGATGTGGATTCACGCTTTTCCACCATGGACAGATTAGATACTGAACTTACCCTAAATTTCTTGAGATTTAAGCTTCATACCTAATTTTTTTTTAATGTGAAGGTCGATTGGTGCTCCAAAATCTTCTGGAGTACATACGTCACCCACAGATCGCTTGCATCAAGTAGACAGACACGAAGACATTAAAAGGTTATATCAGTAAACCATAATTGTAATGATGCTATACATTTTAGCTAATTTTTGGCCAAGTCCAGTCCAAGTTGGAGTTGACTTTATCCCCCCTCCCGTAACAACAACAATAAAAAAATATTCCCCAATTCAGGGGTGCAAATTCTTCACTGTTTGTCTATCAGGTCACGTCATACCAAACAGATATATAAAATAATCATTTTCCTACCGTGATTTGAAATCACGACCAAGTGGTTTCTAAAAGGCTCTCATACCAACCGGGCCAAACTGACAAGACCTGCGTATGCTAATCTATTTATTATCACTACAAAAGTTTGTATAAAAGTTACAGTAATCATCCTCAGTCAGGATAGAAGTATAAATGGAGTTTTACCCTGATGGACCCAGGCTTGTTATCCATTGTTTTCTCAGTGTACAATTCGCTTCATAACAGCAAGGACAAGTTTGGCACAAGGCTACATTCGTGAAAAGTACGGTGAAGAGAGAGAGCTCACCGGTAATGGCTTATGAGACCAGCATGTATTGCTGCACAACAGCTGTTCTTCGTTCGCTATACAATGTACAATATTCGCTTGTCGATTTATATTACACGATGTTTTGTCCGCTTTTTGGATGGAAAAGTTTCCCCCTGGTGAATTTGTTGAACTCTTTTATAGTTGTACCCGACAGTCAGTCGGACGTTCTGATCCTCAAACATCCAGTCACTGACTCACGGGACAGCGGATTCAGTCATTGACAAGGTGGTTGTCATTGATAATATACTGGCCAGCAGTGCATAGGATCATCGTCCATCTTTACTGGACACTTTCGAATCGGCATAGCAACGCTTTTATAGTCCTGTCAGCGCCAAGCAGGTCAACTTCTAATAATATAATCCACCCCGTGATTTGTGGTTGAGGCAGAAAGGTTGGAGCCACCATCTGCAGGTTCCAATTTTGATGCCATTGACATGTAAAGAGAGACATGCGCAGTGTGCTCATGGCCCTGACAACAAAGACAATTTATTCGTCATCCATTTTTATGCCTTTCTGCTACTACGAACGTCCAAGCCATTAATGGCGTTTGCTGTTGGCGTATCTGTGCAATGATATAAATCAACAACGCGACAGGGAGGAGCACAGAAAAAGGTTTACACATAATAACGTCTCACTTTTAATGGCTTCACAGTACAAGCAAAGAAAGGCGATATATCTAAGTCTTCAAGAAAATTGATAGTAATAATTTCAAGGGAATTAGTACAAGTACGAATGTTTGTCTACGAGTTATAAATCCTTTAACCCTTTCAAGACTAAGCTATTAAGGTTCTTTCGGCATGACTTTTTAAAAAAGTAAAAAAAACAAACAAGTGTTTTATTTAATGGTTAAATAACTATTTTTTCTGTCCAATCCGAAATTTTCCCCATCTATATAAACATTAAATCGTGAAAATTCCAGATAAAGATTTACCTAATAGCTACGGACTTTTTGATCCGTTTTTGTATTAACCCTGTTATGGTGCGCTAATCACAAAATCTGTTTTAAAAAAAGAACCCCAATTTTATCGTAAATCCGAGACAGAGCAGTGACATCACTGTCACATACGCCACTTGTAACTTTATGAGAATATCCGACGAGTGCCTTGGCGTTGGTAGTGAGTAGCACATATTTTATACGTGCACGCAATGTATTGGCGGCTTGGAAGAAGAAAGAGCGGTTGGGACTAAACTTATTGCATGTAATAACACCATCCGCTGCGCTAGCTTCCGATTCAGGATATACTACGGATGCCTGATTGCCTTACAGAATATGATTCAACCTTTGAAGGACTATCGTAAACAACAAAGCATCTTGAGATAATAATGTACACAAGCACGATTATTTTCGGCGTCACGGAGGATTGATGTGCGCACATGCGCAGAAATTTCATTACACAAAGTGAGAGATCGTTGGCGCCCTTCAGCTAATAAGCAGACCAATCAGATTGCAATATTTCGTAAGAATCATTCGTCCAATAAGACAGAAGTTCGATCATCAGGGTCACTCTTACGGTTGCAACTGATAACTGTTTGATTCCCCAGACATGATTAATAGGTTCCGAAGCGACTCTCTGTTTAGTCGGTACGTCGACGGGATTGTAATTTGACCCCTGAACACCGAAACAAACGTGTAAATTGACACAGCTCAAGTCAGTATATTAGTGAAAAGGCTTCGATAATCGATAGCAGAAACAAACGTTGCAAACATCCTGTAGCAGGACTATATTCAAACATTGTAGTATTGATATTGTCCAGAGTTTCATTACAGTGACAGAAGGAGCTACTACTAAAGGGTGGGTGAGAATCAACTCTCCATCAAAATGAATGGCCTGAACAAAGCCTTGACCTGTACTGCACCGAACCAGGAACCCTGGATCAACTGGAAGAGTGCATTGGACATGCTATGGCCAAAATATCACTGGACTTTCTGCCATCATATGGTTTGAAATAAAGCTAGTTTTACTTCAATCGACCTATACGTAAATAAGTCATCCCTAATTTCCAACAAGGAGTTTCTTTTCGCTCATCCTGTATATCTCAGTGTCTGAGTTATTATACTCTCCAGAGTGTTCATATAGGGAAGAGTATCATCGCAATCAATAACCGGTGTGTCAAATTAAGTAGCAAAGAATTTTGATCTTGTCAAGTGAAATTCTTTGAGTTGTGCTACAGAGTTTTTTTTTTTCATGTTACGTAAAAACACTAGGATCAAGTACATGGATGACTGGTTCTAATTCGTCCATTCTAAAAACCTCAGAGAACTCTTTCTACCATTCTCAGATGCAGACATAGACAGTATTAACAGTGAGCTGGAAATATAAGCTTTGAAAGACGCAGCCTTGGAAATCAGCATGGAAAATGATGGCGTTTTGCCTGCGCTTGAACGTTAATTTCAGTCAGCGGTGAGATGTACGTGATTATTTCAGCAACTAAGCAAGCTTCGATGTTATAGACATTTACTAAGCTTAGCTTAGTCTGGCATAAGGCCACGATAGTAGAGAACCTAGCGAGTATCAAATTCGACGACAATGATTTGCGAAAGTAGATAGCTCTCGAGAATTAATTTAAATAGTTACTGACTCATCTTAACTCAGTTTGGACACAAAGCCACGAATACAGGGCACCCGGTGAAGATCAACCTCATTAGTAATGATCTGCAAGACCAGCTTACTAACTATCACTCCACGATGATGAGCCCGTGACTAGTTGAAAAACTCTGTACTATTGAACAATCGAACTGCTCGCTGTTCTGATATAATAGCTACTTCTCTTTGTTCTGATAGTACTTTATAAGACTGATTGTTGCTAAGAGCTAAGTTGACGCATCGTCACCAGACACGTTTATCATTGAAATGATCACGAAGTTTCCTTTCATAAGATGATGCTTTTTTCGTTATGATCGACGTAATTCTATTGTTACCAAGCGATGCCATCACCGAGTACTACCTAAACTTGACAACGAATCGCAAAGAAAACTAATCTAATGTCATTTCATAAAACGGATATTGTACATTGGAGTCTATGTGTACGTACACCAAGTCTGTCCGAAAAGTATCCAGCCACTTAATATTAACGAAGGAAAAATAAGCTGACTGGGACAATGGTGCTTAAGTCTCCTTTAAAGTACAATCCTTGGAGCTCCACTAACTCATCCGGAGGTCATTCCATATCTTAAAAACTGTCTGCAGAATCCATCTCTCGGTATTGCCAACCAGCTTCTTCGTCGCGTTCTCTATGATCTTGTCCACGGTCTGGAATCTCTCTGGGAAAAGCCAGAAGTCGCATGGAGACAAATCTGGATAGGGAGTGCTGAAACATCTGGGCGATACAATGTTTTGCAAAAAAATGATAGATAAATAAATGAAATAAATAAACAAACAAATAAATGAATAAATGAAAATAATGGTTGCTCGGTCATTGCGAATGCTACGGTCACAAAGTGCACAAGCTCACTCACTAACGTCTCACTTCCAGCTGAGTGACCAAACAGGAGAGTGTCTGTTCATGCATGCGCAGTTATGTTTAATCTGGTCGGTTGCCAAGCTATATATAGGATGCACTAACAGTTCTCGAGATATTCGAGACGGCTGGAGACGTTCCAGACAAACCTCGTAAAAATGAAAAAAAAAAAAAACAACAACAAAAAAACAAACAAACGAAAGAGCTTCTGGAAACTATACTTGTGGATTCTTCAGTTAAGAATCGATAAAACGTGGTTGATTATGTTCATGTTTTCAGGTTTATTCCTATCATCCTGTGAGCATTACAAACAGAAAATTGTTATTCATGAATGCTTGGACATTTTCTCTAATGAAATAGAAAGAGATCACTAATTCCTTTTACAGCCTGTACTGCAATCAGTCATATTGCAATTATTTTATCCCACCGCTTTTATC
The DNA here is from genome assembly GCA_963457665.1 of Thysanoteuthis rhombus. Taxonomy (NCBI): domain Eukaryota; kingdom Metazoa; phylum Mollusca; class Cephalopoda; order Oegopsida; family Thysanoteuthidae; genus Thysanoteuthis; species Thysanoteuthis major. The sequence continues at coordinate 39,134,481 of OY735202.1, read as the reverse complement.
ATAATCAGTGTATTGTCAAATATTCCTGAAGTGGAGGCTTTGAATTATTTGTGGAGTAATTAATCAAGTTTTTCTTTTTCATTTTTTCATTTGTTTTAATTAGGCACGAGTTTACAAAGATACTGTCTATAATTTTGAGAAGAGCGATTATTATTCCAAGTTACACAAACATGAATCAATCATTATGTATAATATGGTCAGACTATTTTCCTCGTCTATATGTTCACTTTTTTCCATTTTTTTTTACATTCCAGCCGTATACCCACTGGCCTTTGTCGGGTGTTGTTGGTTCTAGAATGTTGAATCACTACTCAGAGCGCATGCTCGATTGGACTGGACACGCCATATCGGTTCTTGTATATCTGGGTTGTTTTATTGAGATACTCCCAGGGCACGGGCCATTATGGTATGAAGTACAAATTATTAACGGGGAGAATAATTGACGAGTACAACGACTGAAGGAAGCAGCATGCCTACTTTTTTCAGTCAAACCAATTTGTAGGCAGAGCATTGATATCAATAGCATCTGGGAACCTTTCATCATAAGTGACTTTTGAAAAAAAGCGAAACAGATCATCTAATTCAAGGGAGGAATTTCAAAAGTACCTCGATGACACAACCTGGACATACAAAAAAAAAAGAACGATAGGATGTGTCCAGTCCAATTGAGCATGCGCTCTGAGTATTAACTGCACATTCTAGAACCAACCTCACCGACGAAGGCCGGAGGGTAAACGGTCGAAACTTTGTGAGAAAATGAACACATACACGATTCGCTTTTTAAACTAACGTCATTTTCTCCCTAATCCTCATCTGATATGATAATTTCTTCTCCCCCTCTTTTCAAACCCTAAACTACCTAACTTCCCTTTCTCTCCTTCTCTTTTACTACGCCTACCGTAAACTAATCAACCCACTTTTCTCATATCCTAGCCTTTTCATAAATTACCTAACTCTGTTTGAGGTGATACAGTCATAATTTCGATGAAATAAGTAATATTTCCATTTATTCGGTTGATAGTAATGAATAAAGAATTTCATAAAGAGTTCTCTGATTTGCTAAAGCTTATCTTGACCTAGTCTTTTTACAAAGAATTCTGTTATGTAACAAATAGGAAGGAATGAATGGAACAGTCTTGACGTCCCTATCGTCTGCTTTATTCAAATTTCTGCGTCTGAAATTCTCTCTTGTGATCGGTCAGTTTTTGAACAATCAAAGCGTAACCGTCGTGCGTCATGACAAACAGATTATTAGTATAGATTTTATTGTAAAAGTTGATTTGTACGAAAAAAATAAAAAAAACCTTTTATGAACATACAACGAAGATTTTCTATTTCCATCAAATTTTTTTTTCCAGACGATATTAACCCGGCACAGGAGTTACAGTGTTAAAACAATACACTTGGCAGCGAACAAGTTAAACTTCGACTTTTTTTTTTCCTCGTCCCGGCGTCTTTCATAAAGGCCTCTCCTCTATGATCAAAGTGAAGACAAACACTAAAATCGGATTCTGGAAAGAAGATTCAGTCGGCAAGGTAGCAAGCAATCGATCGTAGACAGAGCACACCTTAAAATATTTACTGATCAATCGTTGGAATTACGCTGTAGACTAACATTTGATTTATCTATTCGTCATCGATCCAGCTGATAGTGTGCGAAGAATCAGGTTGTATAACCCAAGGCCAGCTGACATGAGTTGCAGACTGGTGAAGACATGCTGATTCCAAGATTCGTCAGAGAGTCTGATGATGAAGGTTAAGATAATTAATAAATGCTGGTAGGATAAGAGAGCTATATACAGTGTATATAGCTATGTATGATATATTCATGTTCATAAACCCATCATGTATCACATACATACATACATACATACATAAATAAATACATACGTACATAAATATATACTTACAAATATGCATACATCTACAAATACATACATACATACATACATACATACATACATACACACACACACACATACATAAATACATACATACGTACATAAATATATACTTACAAATATGCACACATCTACACACACACATACATACATACATAGATACATACATACATACATACATACATACATACATACGTTGCATCTTAAAAATATATGAAAACAGAATAGAGAATACATGATGTAAGTCCGGTAGGTCACTCAATATAAACTTCACGAGACCAACATTTTTTTTGGCAGCATGTCATGTTGTGGGGGTAGATCAATTAGAGAGAAAAAAAGGATAAGGGATGATCAATGAATAAGTTACTAGTCTTGCCGTTTGAAATCTGAAAAAAAAACTAAAACAAGGCAAAAACAAACAAGCGTGAACGCTTCCAGAATCAAACTGAGGGATCGATTTAGCAAAAATTTACATCGTAAATCAAACCCCCTCGGTAAGAACCTCTTTTGGATGGAGATTTAAAAAAAACTGTTTGTAGGCATAATAAGGAGAACATGTTTAAAATTTTCACCCTCAAGCTCTCATCGATGCAGTCCGTGCGCGTGATGTAGACATACATATATACAGAGCCAGCCAGCCAACCAGCCAGCTGGAGCAACTATAAAACTGAAAAAACCTTTGTCAACAATATTGGTGACAGTTTTAGTTGATGGTCTTCTAATGGAGTAACTTTATATGAATATATAGAAAAAAAGTATCGGCGTGCTTGTTGACCATTAGTTTCCTATCAGATCCACCAGTCAGTGTTTCAATCCAGGTGAAAGACAAGATTTTGAATATAGTTTAACTACCCATGTAACTTCTCCCTAATTCCTGATTGAATTTTCTTTGATGAGGGAATACTATCATGTAAAGTTTTGTTTGGACTTTTGTCCTTGTCTTGGTTCATTTCTTGATCACAAATTTTCGGCCGTTGTATCCCTACGGCCGTCTCCTGGTGATGAGTGAGTGTGTTTCCTCCCCTCGACACGATGGTCAAATATATATCCATACATCGCCTGAAGACGGTCGTAGGGAACAACGACCGGAACTTAGTGTTCAAGAGATGAACCAAGATGAGAAGGTACAAACAAAACTTCACACAAAATCTCCCTACTTGGAAGATTTTCTGAAGTACTGGCACCGCGATGCCGATTGCAAAGACGTCTGGCAAATCTTGTGGAAGGTTTATGTCTGACGACAGACGCTAAAAGGCTGCTGCTGATGATGATGGATTGTATACAAAATGACTATCATTACCTACAAACTTCGTTTTTGCGATCAGAACATTAATATGTTTTATCTTTGTCTATGTTGATACGAGTTTCAAATTTCTTTGAATTAGGTACGCTCACTTTCATTATATTCAACATTCCTGCATACAGCCATATTAACACCAGATACAAGTCAAAGAATCACAACCGTTTCAAAAGATAATTCACAATTTTGCCTACAAACAATTGAAATTCCACTTATAAACAGTTGTCTCCTTATTCCGTCCATTCATTTGCCTCTGAGAAGCCCAGAAAATGGTCGAAAGGTCAGGAATAAAATTTCAATAATTTTTAACAAAACTTCTAACATTCTCATTCATTTCTTTTGAACGTATCTACAGACGGCGTTTCCTGATTTTTAGTTTTCATTAGGGAACAATAAATCGACTTCATTTTCTCAGGAACATTTTGATATAAACTCATACATTTTTATACACACGCACATGGAAATACTTATAATTGCACGTTACTTTTTGGAAAACGTTTATTAAATTATTCAGAGATAGTATAAGATTTAAAATGCGTAGAAAATAAACAAAAATAAACTAAAGATAAACACAGGTAAAAGAAAAGACAGTTCAATTAGGGAAAAGATTGCATATCTATTTATATTTTAGACAAAAAGGGGGATAGTTTTGAAAGATCGTTTGCATAATTATTGATTAGAATCATTTGTTTTCAAAAACAATTAAATCTGATTGGATAATAATAAAATGCGTTATTTAATTGAAAATGGGCTTTTTGTTTTCAAAACGAAACATGGTGCCGATTGCTGAAGAATGTGTTAGGCACGAAACGTTGACATCGCTTGGTATATATCCGTGTAATTCTTTTTCTCCTTATATATATATATATATATATATAGAGAGAGAGAGAGAGAGAGAGATAAAGAGAGAGGGACGGGAGAGACAGACGGGGGCTGAAAGATCGATAGATAAGCAGGTCTGTAAAAAGATATGGAAACAGCGGAAGGATACTAGTTTTGCTCCATTGATATAATTCAACTATCATTTGCATATTGTTCACGCTCTACTAATTACGTAGTGAGGATAATTCTATCTTTCCATAATAAGAGAGTTCGCATATGAACGCATCGACTTGAACACATGTAAATTGCCCAACACGAGGGATTTAAAATACGCTATTCGACTTACTAATGTTTCCCTGAAAGATTTAATCTCTTAGATGACCCAGATTTCATTTAATTCTTCGTGGCATGATTTTATGTAGGAGTTTCGGTTTATACAAATAAGAACGCAGGGTATTTGTTTCATAAAATATCAACCAGATCTACTCGAAAGTGCGTTCATTTGATTGCCTTTGTAAGAAAAATAAGACACATCATGTTCAGACGTGTGGGAAAGAAAAAGCATAAACAAGTAAATAAAACAGAAGATTTCTCTGTACAGACTTACGAATGTGTTCACATTTCCATTTTACTATTTATAGATTATCACTAAATTTAGCTTAGTGTAGCGAATGGCCCCCATCGTTCGGGCAAAACAGTGTAAATTATAAATAACGCTGTATCTTCAATGGTGGCCTATCTATCTATTTTGTTTATAGTTACTAGTCTGAAATCATTTTGAAGAGGTCTTAGAACCATTGTATTTTTTTTCCATTGGAGTAATTTCGTCGTCTTTGTCCCAAGGTTTCATCCACTTTCTCCCTTGGTTGTCAATTTAGATGTGATTTTTCAATTTCCAATTCTGGAAGTCATTTTAATTATTCGAAAACTTAAAAAAAAAACTAAAACATCCTAATTGGCAACATTTGACTTTGAATCATGAAAATCTTTTAAAAATCCAAATATTGTGTACACTTGACTCACGAATTTGGAAAAAAAAAAAATAAATAAAAAGAAGCAAAACACAACAAAAATCCATCTGAATGGAACCCCTGCTCAGCCCTTTGGACTACCCTGGAATCCGTTGTTATTTGGAATGTTGAATCTTGAGAAATAACTTAAACTCATGTCTAGAGGTAACAGCATTAGAAAATAAGTGGACTGAAGGAATCTGCACACATACTATGCTTACATCATTCGATCAGCAGACCAATCGTAGAAAGCTATGGGATATGAGAGGCACCAATGGAAAAAAGAACAAACGATGAAATTGACGTTCCATTACTGTGCCAGGAGAAGATAATTTCAAGGCCTCGCTAACTGAGGTCTCGGATGTGATGTGTATGGGGAGACACATGCCCCTCCCTCACAGAATACGGTTCAGCATTCAAAAGTACATAAGAAACACTTGGAAGGCTAGTGGGTAAAGCGGCCGATGAATTGTGGGAAAAGAAAAACAAAAAACCGAATAAAAGGACGCAGTTATTTGCCCAAATGAACAATACTATTGTGTTGACGAAAAATATCGATCTATTTTTGTCATTAGATAGAATTAGGAGCATTTAGTTTTAACTAACTTCGTTCAAAAAGATCGATTTCGTCATACCAACCTGCACTTGAAAAATATCTAAATTGCTGTATTTCTGTTTATTCATTTAAATATTGAAGTTGGAATAACATTTAAAACATATCATGGATTTAATTTCAAGAAGGGTAAAAAAAACAAAAAACAAAACAAAACAACAAAAAAAAAAAAAACGCAGAACAAGATTTGCAGTGATAATGGTGACGATACAGTATTAAAACAGCATTATCATTACTTTGACGAATTTCTCCCTTCATCGTAATTTTTTGTTGCTTTTTATCTCAACTTGGAAACAGACTGTATCCGTACCCCAACAATTAAACAGCGCAATCGGAAAATATAGTGCATGCCCACGGCGAGAATCGAAACCTGCAACTTCTAGCTAGAGGGTTTTTAGTATATAGACTGACTGATTTTTTACCATTCAGCCATGGAGACTTTACAGTTAGGCAGAAGCTTATTTTCACCTTAAAGACATTCTTTACACCTAATATTCTACGCTGATGATGTTTACAATTGAGACCTAGCAGTTTTTTTTAATATAACAATATTGTTAATTTTTTCAAATTTTATTATTCGATGAAGTATTGCAGCATTATTATTAATTTTGACCATTTTTTTTACCTTCATCCTAACTCCCAGTTGCTTTATATCACAACTTTGAATCACACCATAAATCTACGGCAACGAATAAACAAGGCAATCGGAAAATGAAGAGCCAGCCCTCGGTGAGAAACAAACTCACACCCTGTAGCGAGAGGTGGGTGTATACGTCTGACCGCTTTTAACCATTCAGCGACTGGCACTGTAGAATTACGGTTCAATTCAAAGTTGTAAGAAAAAGCAACTGAAAGTTAGGGTGAACGTAAAAAGGTAGTCAAAATTAACAATAATCTATTAAAAGTTGTCTTGCAAACCATTTTCTTAGAGATTCTTCACTGAACGATGTTGCAAAGTCGGGTAGAAAAGCTGAGGCTCAAATAAAGACATTGATTGAGAATAATCGACATTATACGACGCTGGAGGTTGGTAACATACTAATAATATCTAAATCAAACTGAAAATCATTAGCATCAGTAAAGTAATGTTGGTCACTTTGATACATGACTTTCACATAAGTTAGGTAAAAAAAAAACAACTTCATCGTATTTAAATGATACATTTTTTTTGATAAATTGTAACGAGTTATGAAAAGTAAATACTTTAAAAAAGCCTGTTGGGCAAATGAAATGAACCATTACTAACTAGACCGGACAATCACAACATTTTCCAGAATCTAATTTTTACCGAGAGAAGTTGATGTTTTATATACAGGGTAGGTAGAAAGAAACTCCCTACTGGAAATAAGCAATAACTTTATTATTTAATGGTCGATTGAAGCCAAACTAGCATTTCTTTGGACAATACAATTATAGGATTGCTACCGCTCTAAGGGGCCAAATTAAAATTTGTTTCATGAGCGATATTTACGAAAGTTACACAATTATTAATAGGGAGTTAATTCTCACCCACCCTGTATATGTTGGGATTGGAAGGGTGTCCTCTGCTATTAGTTATTTACGGGAAACAATCAATTGATTTGAATAAGTAGCGTTCCTAATTAGACTAATTGAAGACTGCAATCTCCGAAAAGCGTCCAGAATTAGAAAAACAGACGTAATATCCAATTAGGATAATGCTAGACGGTATGTTTCTATGGTCACCAGGTAAAAATGGTCACAGATTGGCTGTAAAGGTTAACTCACCGATTGGTTTCACTAGATTTTGCACTTGCGGTTCTTCATTTATCCAGGGTTTATGGAACCCTGATAAGGAAAGAAATTCAAACCCTAGAAAAACTACGAAAGGCGCTCAGAGTAGTTCTTTGCAGAGAAAAATAAAATTCTTGGAGGATGGAATTATGAAGTTGCCCGATAGATGGCAGAAGATTGTAGAATATAAGAGTAAATATGTTCAATGACCTTGATGTCGAAAACCTTTGAAGAGATCGTCTTTTATTTTCACTAGATAAACCTGATGACCTTCTTACGTTACACAAATCAAATAAACAAAATATTGTTGCTATATTTTGTTTTATTTTGATTTGAGGAGAAAAAGGGGAAAATCTTTTATCGGAGATAGCCGCTGGGGCTGGGAGAAAAAGAGAGTGAGACCGGGCGACACCCTTTCGCCGCCATAGCTGCTTAGACAAAATTAATAAAATTGTTGTCATTTATCACAAATAGTAGCCATCAAGCCCAGTTTTGCTAAGCATGAACTGAAACAAACTTTAACATTGGTTTGAAACTGCACTCAAAGAGGTAATTCTAACGAATATATTTTTTTAAACGCAGAGAAGCTATGGGAACTTTTTCAAGAACTAACGAAGATAGCGCGTGATTCAAGTTAATATTTTCTGTTTGTCAGAGCCCACTCAGAAATGAAATTCGTAAGTTCAAAGAATTAAATGGTGGTATCGGGTTGGCCAGACTAGTTATCGCAACACACGCCGAGCAAAATAATGCCTCTTATTTCGTCCGGTTCTATTCGAAGGCAACAGAATTATATTCTGCATTCTTTTGAACATGGCTCGCATCTGGAAAATGTAGACATGAGCTTCTGAAAAAAAATTAGATAACCCATGGCGAAAGGGGTCAATTAGCAGCTGCCAGTCGGTAGTGAGGATAACCAGATATGGTATTTGATGTGTCTTGCAACCTGCCGAGTTAGGTAATGGATGGTCCATATGAGGATTTTGCCCTGATACTTACGAGGCAGATGGCAAGTTTTGTTTTATGATAAAAACATGGATGAAAGCATAGCTGCCTTGAAACCATGAATTTAATCAGCGTGCCACACGTACCAGTAGAGGATAAGTGATGAACTAGATCATGAAGCGGCTGTATCATTGTCTTTATTAAAAACACGCCCAGTCCGAAGACGAAAAGTAAAAGGTTCCTGGGAGAAGAAGAAGGCGAAAGAATAAACAAGAAAACGATGAGAGAGAGAGAGAGAGAGAGAGAGAGAGAGAGAGAGAGAGAGAGAGAGAGAGGGAGACAGAGAGAGTGGGAGATTGAGGGGGAGGGAGATAGAGGGAGAGGGAGATAGAGTAAGGAGAAATGATCATGGTTAGAAAAAAAAGGTGAAAACAATTAGGCTCAAAAGAAGAAAAAGAAATCCGATCTAAAAGAAAATGAAAGAGAGGGAGAAGAAAAGAGGACCATAAAAAAGTAAAGTGGAAAAAAAAAGAAAGAAAGAAGAAAGGTCTGGTTTGTCACTCAATAGAAACCGCCATGCGACTAATGTCTTTTGGCAGTACTCTGTGTTTGGGATGATCAATTAAAAATTAGAAAAAAGGGTAGCCTTTTTGGGGCACTGGTAACTGAAAGAGTCCGAATTATAAAAAAAAAAAGTGGGAATGCTGCTGGACACGAACTAAAGAATCAATTTAGCCTAAAATTGCCCCCTCCATTTTTTATTTCAAAAACAACAAAGGAATATTCAAGGCTCCATTGGTGTAGCCTGTACGTGCGATATATATATATATATATATATATATATATATATATATATATATATATATATATATATATATATATATATATATATATGGCCAGCCAGCTAGCCTGATCAGACGATTGAAGAAACCTATGTTGACAGTTCTGATTGACGGCTTTGGTGGGTTGTTTCTGGCACCAAAGACTGAGCGGAGAGAGGAGGAAAAGAACGAGAAAAAACGGACGGAAGACATTCCAGCCCAGCTCGATGAATAAGTCAGTTGCGTATCTACTTACTGGCGCCAGCGGTCAGTGCTCTAATCAAAACAAAAGCCGTGACTTTGACTGATTTTCAAGGTTGGAAACCCCCCTCTACTAAGAAGTTTGGCGAAATATAATTTCCCAACTTCAAATCACCCAATATTTGGCCATGAGTCTACCGAGAAGAGCTTAATAAATATTGAACCGAAAATTATCATAAGCTGCAATCTTCGTGGCAGTCATGTGTTCGTATTGGGGTACATCACTCACTTTTCCCCTAAATAAACTCCAATGAACTGTATACAATTTTCTTTTTATTTATATATATATATATATATATATATATATATATATATATATATATATATATATATATACCTACTTGAATCCCTACAATTTTTCATAGTTCATCGAAGAGAACGGTCAACATAGTCAACACAGGTTTCTACACTTTTTAATCGATTCCTCTCGGCTTGCTGGCTGACTAGCTGTAGGTATGTATATGTCACGCATGCGAGGCTGCACCAATTGAGCTAGAGGGTTGGAAATTTTAATACATACTTCTAATTATATCCAGAAAAAAAGTTTTCTCTTTGATGGGGGGGATTCCCACAAAATAGATTTTTAGGTGCGAGGGGTCAATTTACAATGTACGTTTCATCTTAATTGTTAGCTTAGTTTGTGCCCGGCAGCGTTCATGCTCGTCATTTTTCTTCTCCTTCAAATTCAGTCTTTTTAATCGTCACAACCCCCCAAAAAGGCGACAGAGGTAACTTATTCCTTGATCACCCCTTTTTCCAATTTTATAATTGATCACCCTCAACACAGCATGTTGCCAAAAGACATTGATCACGTGACGATTTCTATTGACTGACTAACCAAACCTGTCTTTTTTTTTCTGTCTGTTCTAACAGTTTTACGCCGTTTACACCATCATCCCCTTTATCTTCTCTAAATTCGACCTAGATCAAGCGAACTTCATCGTACTTACTTTAAAATCAACCGGGAACGATTATTAATAATACTATTTCTCCTGCATACAAAGACACAAAAACACATTATATATTGGAATGTAAAGATACGCTGACTTTTTTTTTATCCAAGTTATCCGGATAAAAAGTCGGTAATTCGGGATGCTGTACACTTGAATATCACAAGGTCATTAATGATAATTATTAATCATAAATACATACTTTTGTTATGAGAAATTCTTGATAACGTCTGACCAGTTTACGTAAAGGCCAGAGACATTGGTCTCAGTTTTGTAAGATGAAATTCTGAAATAAGTAAGATGGAAGTTCCGCAGGGGATACCATGCATCAACACTAATTCAAGATACGGCTTGATCAGTTAAAATAAATCCTAATATCTCGTTGCATACACCGTAACGACTAACGAGAACTTGGTCGCAAATTAGCGATCGTAATTGCACAGGGGTTAAAGTGTCTATTTTGCAAGCCTCTGGGAGTAAATACTGGGTGCTCCAGAAAGGAAGCAATGGTCATCAGATAGCCAAATCGGACTAAAACCCATTTTTACAGATATATTCTTCACGCCTTTCAACGACAATACATTTAAAGAAGGGAGATTTCCTCAGTTAAAATAGTTTTTAATTTACATGATAAGCCAAATCTTTAGTGATGCAGCGTACAGGTTCCATCGATCATTTGATGCATTTAATTCGAATCAGATCGCTTCAATCACAAGCATATCTATCTATCTACACATGCAGCCTCTGGGGTGATATATATATATATATATATATATATATATATATATATATATATATATATATATATATATATAAGCTATCTCGAAACCGAACTTTTAAAACGGTACACTAATGAGAAGTTTTAGCGTGCTCGCAACTGGTGTATTGCGTAGCTGTGACTTCGACGTTTTGTAGATAATAAGTACATCTTGCCACGGCGGTGGTTTGTATTTAAGCAACACGAGCTAGAATAAAATGAGTTACAGATTCTTACCTTCTCAAAAACACCGCAGGCAGTCAGGAGAAGCTTTCCACGGATCACAGAATGCAGTTTCTCAATTTGATCGTCGTCCGTTGACTTATAAAGAAAAATGGCAAACACACTACGCTCACACACACACACATATATATATATATAATTGTGTCACCAATAGATAGCTGTTTCGTTGTATGACAATTCTACAGTGTTGCTATTGACTCGAATTCCCTTCTAACACCGCAAGGTAGGATCGAAACCTTCGCTCCGGATCCAGAGACAGATGTTCTACCCATGCCCTACGCAGAACTGGACCGAATTATGCGATATATTTGCTAACACACAATCATTTATACATGGATAGCTACATCAATGTGGCGTAAATCTCACCATTGAGCTAAACAGTTGTCGGTAATGCTAAGGCCCAAATATCTGTTTTCACTCTATATTCTCATCTCATTTATTCTCGGACTATATCTTCTATTCGTTTTTTCCAACGTGACAGTTACGTTCCAAGATGATGGATGAATATGATCCGACAGAATGACTATAAATTGCATTATATTATATAGAAACTCTTATTTGAAATGATCCCCGTCATTACTCGGTTAATGTATCACTTAGCCAAGTCGACGTAAGTAAAACAGATAACTAAAGCTGTCCCATTTTTTTTTCAATTCAATTCAGATTAGTAGCTAAATGAACTAAATCCAATGCTCCTGTTTTTAGCAAACCTCTGTTTATTTGAACAATCGGATAAAGAAATCATTTTTTTACCTTTAAATAGACCTCTTTATTTGAAAAATCAGGTATGGGAATCATTTTTCCATTATATACAAAACAGGTTTTTTGTTTTCTGAAAATAGTATTTACAATCGTGAAAAGAACAACAACAGAACAATAAACACGTATTAAATCAATTGGGAAATGTCCAGTGCCAAATATCCACGCGCATAAAAAAAAAAAAAATATCAAAATTCAACAAATTGATGAAATTTGATGAAACTTTCGTTTTTGATTCGCTGAAAACTTAATTTATTCATGAAAAGGTTACTTTGTAAATAGAACTGAGAAAATATTTTTTTACGTAAGAAACCCACTTCTTTAGTTCTATGATATCTTAATAAATAGTGAACAGAATCGAAAGGGATTTAGATTGCTAAAAGATAAACTTATGGTAATTAAAAGTTAATCCAATTGGTTTGATGTGAGTTGATTAACACCCTTAATCTGAAATATTCAATTGGAAACTGTAATATGAACTAAAGCACAGCTTCATTTACCATTTTTTTCAAATTTTTTATGCATATATATGTATATAAAATATCTTTTTGACAGTGGTAATAGTTTTGTTAACAATTCACTTTACAAAGGTCGACCAAGACTCTGGGTAATTACTCATGGTATGTGCTTGATATATATATATATATATATATATATATATATATATATATATATATATATATATATATGTACTAGCAGGGATATCTGGCGTTGCCCAGGGGGAATAACACATTGGAAAGTATGTTCTTCAATATATTTCTTGGAACACAACACAACAACTTGGGAAAAAAGATTACTCATATCGGGAGCTTATTCTTTAGTTTTTTGTTTTTCATTTTAATTATATGCATAAAAATAATTGTCTTATTTCGGGAAAGTAATTCTTAATATTTTTTGTGTTGCTTTTACTGGTAAAAGAAAAGCAACTAAAAATCTGAATGAAATTGAATAGTAATCAAGAATGAATAAGATAAGTTTACAGCAGGCTTCTCAAACCTTTTGAATTTGTCACCAATGAGATATGGGAAATGTTTTGGCGACACCTTACTCGGTGTTATTAACCTTTAGTCTTTAATCTTACTGTAACTGAACATAAAAACAAATTAAACCATCAAAAAAAAATATTGCAAAATATTAATTACGGTGTTTACTGTTAGTATGGGAAAATTCTAAAAGTTGAATTTGTGTTGGTAGACTTATTGAATAGCATTGAGTCATTTCCTAATATGCACCAATAGAAGTAAATACTTGTACATAGATTTAAAAAAAAACTTCAGTTCCATAATGATTCTTAATATTTCTGCAAATCACATCGGTGTTCACGCAAACTAAAGTCTTTTATCGTTTGTTTTGACAACAGTCGAGCTTTTCCGATATCGTTGGAATGATAACACAGTAAAAAATATAACATGCTACTACTGCTGATAAGAACAAATCTTGGAATCTCGTTTCATTCGTCTGAATATTCGTCTGCAATTACGATCGCTAATTTGCGACCAAGTTCTCGTTAGTCGTTACGGTGTATGCAACGAGATATTAGGATTTATTTTAACTAATCAGGCAGATCATACGTTCAAATTCAGGTACAGTCATGAATAATTTTGAAGATCTGTTTTGATCGATTGTGCACACAAACACGATTACAGGCAACCAAAATGTATATACATGTATGAGAATATATATAGAGAGAGACAGAGTAAAAGAACGCATGTTGTAGAACGATGGTGACCAAGCTAATCTAGTAGTGCAGTGAATTTGTTCCTGAGTCAGCCATTATTGATTTTTTGTACAAGCTTTCTTTTCATCTTAACTTTCTCAGACCGTCAGTCTGGCTGTGAGTAAACTGCAGATCGGAAATAATAAAATATAAGCCCTGGGGGAGCCTCGAACTCGCGTCCCTTCACCTTTGAGGCTGCCTGTGTATGACACTGCTCTATCGACCGAGCTACTAAAGGTCCTACGCAGAAGATCCGACTTTTAGATTAATCTTTTATCCACCCGCAATCATTCGGCGCCATCTTTGTTAATATGTACATTACTTATATTAGTTGTAATATTATCCTGGTGCATTTTCCTTTTCATATGAAGCATCATCAGATATCATTTATTATCACTTACCCAGACCGTTAAAAGCAACAGAATATACTTTTGGATTTAAAAAAATGGTTCAAAACTCAACTTATCCACAGGTATATGCGATGCAAGGAAGGAAGATGCAGGGGAGGAGAGGCAAGCCTGGCTGCTGCATGGTCAAACTCTACTCCTACTTCTATTACGATTGAAGATGACGACCACAAATTTTATATCGTATACATAGTAAATGAAAAAAATCATGAAAAATATATTTCTGGTACTAATATACAAATCTACTAGAATGAAATATGCCCTTGCATATCTGTAAAAAGTTTTTTCGTAGACGTATAAGACAGGACAGTTTGGCTAAGTCGGTAAGAGAGCCGGCTACCAATCACTTGGTTGGATTTCGAATTATCGTACGGAAATTTTAATTTTACAAATGTATTTATTTGTTAGAATGGAATAAGCCCGTGTGTATTTCTTAGATGAAATTTCGAAGATATGTAAGACTTGTCAAATTAGTTTAGTCAGTAAGATAGTCGCCTACCAATCTGTAGGTCGTTATTCCGAATCACGCCAGGGGGGGTGTTAATTTTATACACTGTTTCTGAATGTGACAGGAAGTGAGGAGTTTACTCCCCTAAATTTGATGAGGATTGTTCTTGTTATTGATACAATAGAAAAACAAAGTCAACTTCAAAATTGTAAAGGAGTTTGAAATAAATAATAACTCACCACCACAGTCAATAATTGAACAACCGTAGTATCAACATTTTGAAGTCGTGTGAAAAATAATCCATCGAAGAAGAGATATGATAAGAATTAATTCTCTTTGTGACATCACTGGCGTTTTCCGTCTGGAAACATCTAGATGCTCCAGAATCTAGATGTTATTATTGAACTTGATGGGATAGGACCTCAAGAAGCTTTTTTTCAAATATTAAAAAAATATCATTTTTAGAAAGGGTATAGTGGAGTACTGATACCAATTCCAAGTCCGTACAACAAAACGACATGACCAGGGGCCCTGAGACACACACACACACGAACAAATAAACAAACACATGCACGTATAAAAAGGTTAGAATCCTTCGCCATCTCTGATGGCTACGGTTATTCAATAATTGAAGGCGAAATCCTACAAAGAGCGTTCTGGAAATTTAATTCTATCCAACACTTTTTTGGGCGTTTACTGTTCATCTCTATCAACCCCAAAGGCTATTCATATCACCTTCAAGTGATTTGTCAGTCGACATGATATAGCCGTTAGTTGTCCATCGTCACACGATCTCGCTAAATCTCACATTGTTTCTCATCACCCCGAGACTTGGCTGCGTCAATCGGAGACTTTCATTTCCGGTCTAGGTGGGCTAATCGACAAGCAGGTGTGTGGCGTCTTACCGGAAGCTCTTTCTGTCTCAATCTGACCTACGTCTCTTTCATTAACTGACTGAAGTACCTGGCGGCTGGGGTGTCGGAATTGAAACTTAAGGTCGTAGAATGAGTGGGCTGGATCAGTTCTCTGTCTACCTGTCAGACTGACGAAATTGATTAGAAGTATAATGGACTTTGAAGTATTGTTGTCTCTTCACTAGTCTACGACTCTGACAGCCGGTGCTAACTTGTCGGTTTATGGTCAGTGATTGATGATGGTGGCAAAAGACCGGTGAAAAGCCCCTTTCCCGAAGTAGTCCATTTTGTGCGTTTAAAGTATAAATACATGAATATAAATCGCTGTTTGCAGGATAAACATCCTCCTCCCACTACTTCAAGTCAGTTTTCTATTACAAATCACTCCTGCTATTCGAAACCAGAGCATTTCCACAAGAACCATAAATTCAACGATGCATCCACCATCCTTACGTCCATATTTGTGATTTCCGATTTCAAAAGAATCCTAATTGAAATACTAATTGTGGTACGGAGGAGTAAGGAAAAAGTGGGGATAATTTACCTGAAAATCTTTTTATTGAAAAGAACGGTGCATGAGTTTAAATTCTGTTCTTGAGTCTCAGAATTTTTTTTTCCGATAATTGGGCTTTAAATGAGTATACATAACATTCTTAGCCAGAATTGAGAGGTTTAGCCGAATTTTAGCCATTTTAAAGACAGTTTCGGCAATTGATGATAAACAAAACTTGGTTACACTGTGAAAAAATGAACACTTGATACGTCATCAATTGATCCGAAGAGATTTTATTTTGATAGCGTAACACCTCTTTCTGCCATCACATCTCTTATAACATTATAACAGCTGATAAATAAAACACAAAACCTCCACCCTTCCTGTCATTTACCGTCACTGGAACCGACCGACAGACCAACCGAAAAGTGTCTTATTGTGTTGACACATCAGAAAAAAAAAGCAAAAAAAAAGCAATAAACTCTCTAATCCAAAATGGCGAAAAGAAAACAAGCAACTGCCATTAAAGTATATGGGAAATTTTTTCAGCATTCACAGACTACCCCCCCCACACCAAATGGTGAGGATGTTATATCACATTGATCGTCCGAGGTGGAGATGGTGGAGCGTCAGGAACATTCAGTTGTAGATGAGAGATGAAGAGGGTGTGCGCTGCATTTATAATATAACATCTCTCTGCAAGACGAACGCTGAACGTTATCAACGCAAATAATCTTTTTTTTTTTTTGGTAAGAGCGAAAAAATGACGTAAAGTGAATATTCTTGAAATGCCGGGGACACCTATACCATGTTTTTTACTGTTAGCCTTAGTCACCATCACTCGTCCATTTATACATATTATCACGGTCTGAATTTTCACTGCTCCGTCAGTGTTTTTATTTACAAAACTATCAAATATTATTTAGACAACCCGCTGTTTCTCTACGCGAATAATTCTCCCAGGATGTCGGTAATTCCAGAATGCACCCTCTGTTATAGGTCTTCTGTGAATGGTTCAGAAGAAAAAATGTGTTGCACCAATCTATCCAGTACGGATAGCCTGCAGGTATTATTAATATTTGGTTCCTTTTCGTTTCTTTCTCTCAATTTTCCTTCCTTTCTTTCTTTCTTCGAAATAAGTTGAATGAGATCTGGAAGAGTTCAAGAAAGACAGAAACAAAACATTCAGCGAGGCCATGAATTACAAGTCCAGGTTGTTTGTTCTCTCCAATGTCAAGATTTGAAAGTCACATTAGGGTAAACATAATCCCACGTCCGTAACTGCAAATAACGTAAGCTTTCAAGAACGTTTTCAGAAGGTCACTCAGAAAGGAATTGGAAGATAAGGATTTCAGTAGGTGGACTGTTGAAAAAATAGGGTCTTTACCGCCGACGCTTCAGAGAAGGTTATTCCCAAAGTCTTTGAAGGTCTATCGGAAAGATAAATTTCTATCGGTAAAGTTCTAAGAACTTATCTCCAGTAATTACTTAAAAATGCTGTTGATAATTAATTCGATGTGTTTTATGTTCAACTGGTCAGTATTCACTTTTAGATACATGGATTCAGTTCCTTAAAATACATTTTAGAACTGCTAGATAATATACCTTGTACTTGATTTTTATTTACCTCCTGTCAAAGTTGGCTATATGTGTAACAGATACCTGCTACTGGTAAGGAGTTACGGAAAAGTAGTTTACTTTAGTGGTGACACTTGCACAGTCAAAACAAACAAATCAAACCCATAAGGTACGTTATATATATATATATATATATATATATATATATATATATATATATATATATATATATATATATATATACATACATGTGGTTTAGGATCGGTACCTAAAAACACTCACTATTTCTGATACATGTACCACGGCAAAACAGACCTGCGAACCCTAACATAAAAGCTCAATTTGGTAGGACCAATTATAGATTTTAAACATAAGGCAAAAAGTAACAATATGTTACTCTACCGTGACATCTTACTCCACAGAACTGACTACAACCTACCACTTAGCATGTACTGTAAGTCCATCAGCAAGAACGACTCCATCAATCTCTATTCACACCACTTCAATAGAATAAATCCGGGTATCATCATTAGTTTGTACCCGAGAGCTCTCAGAATAAGCAGCCCCCCCCATACGTTGAGGACAAAAAAAAAAAAAACAAAAAAAAAACATCGAATACAATTCCACTATCACTGTCACTTCATGCACAACATAAAAAGAAGAAACATGCAAATTATACAACACCAACAAAAATAAAAACAAAATTACATCGAATAGAGACATCTCACTGGTAAACTCATTAACTATGACACTTGCTAACAACCAAAAACACGTACACATTACTACTGGTTCTTCTAAGATTATGAGAGACGTTATCACCAAGTCACACAACGAGAACAACTCAACGGCACACACACACACACACACACACACACATATATATATATATATACACACACAATACCCTCTCAGGAATCTCCCAGAACATACATTGGAGAAACTTCCAGACCACTGAAAAAAGGGTTTACGAACACCACAGAGCACTGACATTAGACAACCATTCTAACGCTCTAGCAACACGCTGAAAAGAACTAGGCCACAATTTTGACTTACCATATGCCTGTATCAACAAGAACGAACATAACAAAAATGAAAGGTTATCTCTGAATCTAATACTATCGATGAGAGACCAGGTTTCCTCAATATTTCTCCACAATTAGCCGAACTCTTAATCAAGCAATGCAGATTTTCAATTGATGACATAAGCTCTAGCACCACTCAGATACCTTACCAACACCCAACCGCTAGAATAATTAAATCCTAGTTAGCTGTTTCATGCATGCATTCATTAGCACTAGCATATAGACTTATAATCACTACACCTGCACAGAAATAACCCACACACTCACATGGAACCAGACACCGATTCAGATAAATCTCCCCTTACCGATACTTACCCTTATATATATATATATATATATATATGTGTGTGTGTGTGTGTGTGTGTGTGTGTGTATTCAAGAGATACATGTATATACCCAAAATGTAGCTATGCATCTGGTGCCTCTGGCATATGATTGGATTTGAAGTTTAATGGCATAATATAATATATTCTTTCTGATAGTAACCTTCAGAAAGATCATTAACTACGAGTATTTCATAAATTCTAATGATTGTTTTTCTCACGCCAGAAGATGATATGATATAACGTGGACAGTGAAGATTGTGGGGACAGCAATGGATTCGGCATTCTCCATATGTGGAGGTTCTGGCTAAAAAAAATCAGTTAGTCTCACAAAAAAACAAAAAAAACAAAACAAAAAAAACATGGATGAATTCGAATTTCCACTAGATAACTTTTAAAGCAAATAATGATGAACTCAAGGTAATCCTTGTGGCAAAACTGTTATCTTCAAGTGGAAGAATTTATTGTTGAGGACATGAAAATAGAAAACACTGCACATCATATAAGTAGATACATAGATCGATCACGATAAGCTTCATTATAAACTCACACACACACACACACACACACACACACACACATATATATATATATTCATACACAAATCAAAGCAATTCCCATGTATATTCTGGCACATCATATTTTTTTAGTCAAAGATAGACATGGGAAGGTCGTGCTGACCTCTGAGGTCACCAGAGGGCACCGGCCAAATTGTAAAAAGAATATATTTTCCTGAGACACTGCATAGACTGGTTGCGCACTGATTGCCGGTCTTCATGTATTACAAGTCATCATTTATTTATTTCTATAAGATATCAGTGGATGTAACACTTGTCAAGCTGTTAGCAGCACAGGAATTGGAATCGACCATCACTTCACACTAATGCTCTTCGGAACGGCATAGAGAATTAGTGACGCAATGGTCATTGAGGAGAGTTATAGATTAAAAGGAATCCTAATACAGTGATTATGAAAAATATTACAGTATTTCTTTCACCAGAAAATTAAATAGAAAATATAATTTCTTTTTTAGTCACTAAGTTGCTTATTCATAATTATGTTGGTTTTTTCAAAAGAAATCCTCTTACATGGTCAGTGAATATTCGTGTGCTTTATTTGATTAGTGTAGTTGTTTGTCTGCGTGTTTACTCCTTACAGGATCAGTCTGTATTATCCAACCCCTTTTTATATTTTGAGGTGGTTTGTTTCAAAATTAGTGTACTAAGTGTTGTCGCTACTTGGGATTATGTATGTCTTTGAATCAAGTATAAAAGCAACTTAGACTTATCTAGGTGCTATTAAGTAGTATAATTTTTGATAAGGCAGGCTTTGTGCAAGTTAAAATTGTGGGTATATTGTTACTTGTATTTATATATAATTTTTTGAGGGGTCTGGATGTTTCACCAATATAAACTTCATTGTCGTTATTGTATGGTATTAAGTAAAGACTAGCTTCAAATGAATGGGATGTCTTGTTTTGTTATTTGTTTAACTAGACGCCAAATAGTGCTTTTTGCCATATGTATGTTCAGTCTGCTTCGATTAGTGTATAGATCGCTAGTGATTAATCTTACCGCAATTTTGTCATCCTTTATTTTGCTCTATTCAGTTTTATGGACCCCAAGTGTCTTTTTTCTAGCGTTATATATGAAACATTGAGGGTAACAGAGTGAGCTTAAGGATCGTTCTACGTTCTCTTCTTCCTCATCTAAGCATTCGGTGCTGCATATTTTAAGGGCTCTTAGGTAGAAACCCCATGTCTAAGCCAGAATTTATTTTGGCTGTGTTGCAGGCGTAAAATATCTGGTCATTCTTGATCGTAGCTTTACAGAAATCACTAAGTTCTATTTTATTGTTTTTTCTATGTCAAGGAAAGGTAATGTGAAAGTGGATTCCCCCTCTTGAGTGAATCTTATTGAGGGTTTTACTGTGTTGAGTTGCGCTACTTGGTTTTCTACGATTGTTTGTCGGAGTATAGGATCGGGGTGGCGACGATGTAGCGAAAATAGGTGGCTGTTATGGATATGATATTCGCAAGGGAACCCGATTCTAAAAATTCTGGAAAAAGACAGGCTAACACTCCACCTATGGGGGAACCCATGGGTAAGCCAAATTTTTGTTTGTTGTTGAGGTTGAAAAAACACTTGTTAGTGATGAGAGGGCATATTTTTTTTTTAATGATTTTGTTCCTGGGTAATGCTAAATTTATTTTGGAATTCACGAGGTGGTGTAAGCATTCATAAAGTGGAATATTTGTGTTGAGTGATGTTATATCTAGGTTGGTCATTAGTTAGTGTTTCATATCTACGTTTTTATCTTGTGTACCACGTCTCCAGATTTTTTGAGTTTGTGGGGCTGATTTTACCTTATTGAATTTAGTATTTTTGCTATTACTCTGGCTATCTTAAGGGAAGCACTCCCAATTCTTAATATAATGGGCCTCGAGAGGACGTTGGGTGGTGCGTTTTAGATATGTCATAAAGTCTGTGTAAGATTGGGTGATATTCTATGAGTTTGGACTATGTTTTGTTTTTTCGCTGCTTGGCATTTTTCTTTGAGATTTGTTGAGATTTCGTTCTTTATCGATGAATACCTTATTGGTTTCTTCGTATGTGTTACTGTCGATAAGTGGGGAAGTGATTTTGTGAATGTAGGTGAGTGTATCCATAGTGGCAGCGCCACCGCCTTTGTCCGAGGTCGGGGTGCATATTTTATCATCCTATGATAGATTTCTTAGTGCATGTACATATCTGAGGGGTAATGTGTTGTGGTCGTTTTTTTTTATGTTTATGGAGGCGGTAATAATTCCTTTTATAAATTCTCTGTTGAAATCTGCGTCGGCGTGTTTTTAGTTGCCAGTGACTGCGGTCTGTAATGCTTGTTTTACAGAATCCGGTTATGAATTTCATGCCTAAGCTAAGGGTTCCATGTTCGGTGGATATGAGTTTCCTTTTTGATGTATTGTTTATGAGGTCCTGGCGTCCGATATTCTTCCATCTGCTTGTTGAGCACAGAGATTTGAGCTTATGTAGTAATATGTTGATTTGAGCTTTGCTGGTTCCATTTATGTTTTCTCCCGGTATACTTGTTTTTATGTTTGTAAGCTGGTCTTTTTCTGTGGCGTAGTTTCCTTCCTATGTTCCCGGCTTTTTTTTTCAAAGGTTTGTATTTCCTTCTAGTCTAGTGTGGGAGTAAATATTCACAAATACACGGGGCATACGTGCACACTTACTTACATACACGTACACACACGAAAAAAAAAAGGAGGAAAACACACGTAGACCGATAAATACTTCTATTACAAACAAACACACTTGTTTTATACGTACATACTCATTTAGAAGAACGAAGAAAACAAGCAGACCCACTTCAGTCCCGAATATTAATCCACTCTTCAATAGAGCCAAAATACACTGTCCATCTCGGCCTTTCTGTGACAACGAACACCTACAGTTTGACCCCCTTTTTACTCACACCTGAAAAACTCACCCTCCTCTCTCTTCACCAACAATCAACACTAACTACTGTTCAGTATACCATTCAGACACGCGATGAATTGCATTTGCTATATCCTTTCTGAATCGTAAATGTGCTTCTTGACGACACTGATATTCCGGCGGAATGTATCAAGACTTATCTTTATGATTATATAAATTTCAGAAAGGTAACACACTTCCACATTGTCAAATTACTACTGCCATTCTGTCGGATTACCATATCAACAATCAAATGAATATGCTGCTGCAGGAAATCGAATCTGCGTCCACCAGGAAGTCACCTTAACGCAATGACGCTCTTTATAGATTGAGCTGAGCAGATAACCGTTGAATCAGGACCGAGAGAGGGTTTGTAGCAGTTATTTAAGCTTCTGATTCACCGGTTATCTGCTTAACTCATTCGGTAGAAGCGGCATCGCATAAAGATGGACGCAGGTTCACCCTCTTACGGCATTCTGTTTCTTTAATAGTCGATTTATTTACGCTGTCTAAGTCTATCGGTATACTCAGCGAGCAAAAATGTCGCTTTAAAAGAGTTCATAATAAAATTAACGTATTGATAATTATACATTGAAGCCTGCGCGGGTGAAAGGTAATCTTACACTATATATACATTAAAACAATTATATATATATACATATATATGGTAGAGTAATGGTAGAAGCTATAAATCTAAAAATAATTCATCATGCCATTTAATTATACAGACAGCTGATTTTCCCAATCATATTTCCAATAATCTATTGCAGCCTATTGAGTATTTATTGTATTTTCAAGTTAGTAAGTGTTGCAAGGAGCTGCTTGCAAATTTGGATTTACAATATTGGCAGTGGTTCGATACTAAATTCCTATGTGGGGTGTAATTTTGAGCTGATCTTAACGTTCTTGCAATTGTAGCTTGGCCAACATCATTGCGAGACGTGTTCACATATTGAACAGAAAAGAGCTCCTAAATTTCAATCTATAATGATTGGTGCGTATTTAATGGGAACGTTGAGAACAGAATGTACTTACCTGCTCAAAACGTATCCAAAATGGAGGGAAATTATTGCCATGAAACACTCGGTGAATATGAGATCTACGTTATAAGTTCAACGGGAAAATTTGTATCGATAGATCAATAATTCAGATAATGATGCCAGTAAACGGTGGAAAAGAAGTGTGATTAAACAATAGCAAATATCTAAAGAAGGAAATATGTAGAAGGAAATAAAAAGGAAAGAGAAGGAAAATGAAAATAGAATTGATAAGTGGTGGGGGAGATCAATGAAACAAAGAGCTATGGAAGAAGTGAGAAAACAAGCCTGCCTGCTCTACACTTACATCTATTTCGACTGAAGATAATGGCTGCAACTTTTGTATTGTCTATATGATAGATGAAATCATAGGAATATAAGATTCAATTTAGCTCAGTTGTTAAGGTAGGCGCTTTCTAATTACATGGTTGTGATTTCAAATCACGGTAGAAAAATGTTGGTTTTATTTATAGGCTTAGTTTGAGGTAACGTGATAGACCGACAGTGAAGAGTTCACTCTCCCAAATTTTGTGAGGATTATTCTTGTTGTTCTTGTTACAAGGAAAAGCGAAGTCTGCTGGAATTTGGCTACATAAATCGAAGGAAATTTGGTTGAAAGGAATAAGGTGAGAAGGAAGAACGGAGAAATAAACCCTGTGAGAAATATCGGGGAAAATATAAAGAATGAATAGGAGATAAGTTGCGAAGTAAAACAAAACAAATAAAGATTCAGAATCATGAGAGAAAATGGCAACGAAATCGGCAAGGTGGGGAAGGTTGGGAAAAGAAAGAAAAGGAAATAAGAAAGAAGGGAAAATTAGGTCAGGGAAAAAGTGACCTGGAAAGAAAGATGAAAAGAATGAACGATAGTATAAAGGAAGGGAAACTTGAAAGAAATGGAAGCTGTTGAAAGAAAATAAGGGGAATAAAAGAAAAATGACAAAGAGAGACAAAAACAGGAGACGACAGAAAAAATACAGTCGTACTGAGAGATATGTGTAGAAAGTGTTTCGCCATTTACTAATAAACGAAAAAAAAATGCCTGCATTGTGCAATCGCACCTTGATCCTTTGAAAGTACTTGGGACCCCAAACACTTATCCTAAACCCCTTCGCACTTTTCAGAACAGTTTGCAAAGTCCTCTTTTTGGATCTCCATCAGCTGCCTTGCTACATCCTCCAAAGTCTCTTCCTCGGTCTAAAATCTCTTCGAGGAAAAGCCAGCAGTCAAAGGAAGCCAGGAAATCGACTGTAAGATGGAGGTGACATATCTGATGCGATGTCCCCACCCCATCCAAAAAAAACCAAAACAAAACACTTGCACGAGACGAAGAATAGATCCGGGCCATTGTTAATTCGACAGTCATAGAGTACAAGAGTTCGCTTTATGGTATCCCACTCCAGACTGAATTAACACGGGAGAGTGTCTGGTCATGCATACGCAGTAAGGTCACTTCCCTGGCAGCCAAGTTACATCAAAGACGTGCAACCGGTTGAAGATATTGGAAATGTCTGGATTCTTTCCGATACTTTTGAGCGTGTATGTGTTTGCACACGTTCGCACACGTTAGCACACGTCTCTTCTTCCGCTACACATTTAATATCACCAATGACTTATTTGACCTCCTCCCTATATATATATCTCATGGATACAGAGATATGGCTTCAAATAGAGTTCGATGACTAGAAAGCTCATCCTGTTGGCCTCTTTGCTAGTGTAGTGGGTTTCGATTTACGGTAGTCGCTCTACCTCTATAGCTTTGAGCTCGACTCACCTATGTCTAGTAAATAATGATACGTGCGTTCGCGTGCACACAAACAGGCAGACAGATAGATTGTAAAGAAGTTTCAAATGTTTCATTTGTTATGTCGGTAACTTAATTATTCACCGCGATTAACGATCTTAATTCCAAAGTTCAATGGCTCTTTGATAAATTCTTTACTGATTGTTTTTTTTTTTACCTAAAAGAACGCCCGGTAGTTCTTCAGTGAAAGCTAAAGACAATAGATTTCGAGGAGCCAACGGAAAATGGTTCGGCAAATGGAAACAGTAAAAGAAAAGATGAACAAAGAAAAAATAAGATAAAAATTTGTAGGCGAGATAATAACCATTTCTTTCCTCTGACCCTTTTTTGTAGTTATTGTAATTTTTCTCCTCTTTCGTTCCTTTTTTTTTTGTTTTCAGGTTTTCCTTCTTTTAGTCTTCTTTTTCAGTCTGTATTGTTCACTGCTTCTTTTTTGAGTTTCTCATTCATACTTCTCTTTCATTATCATTTTTTTCTCTCATTTGTAGAATTTGTTAATGCATTTTAACGCAATTCAAGATCATACATTAAAGGCAGCGATACCAAGGAAGATTTTTCCCTCTCCAGCTGACCACACAGATTAGTCTTGATTATTACAGGTCAGTAATTTTCTTTCAATAAAGTCATAATTCGGGTACAATATACAAAAATGATGGCGTGCGCAGGGCACGCTTCGTAAGAGGATTTAAACCTACGTTTAGTTCTAGG
Source organism: Thysanoteuthis rhombus (assembly GCA_963457665.1). Lineage (NCBI taxonomy): Eukaryota > Metazoa > Mollusca > Cephalopoda > Oegopsida > Thysanoteuthidae > Thysanoteuthis > Thysanoteuthis major. Next base: position 39,108,360 of record OY735202.1, on the reverse strand, counting down.
TAACAAAAATAATAAAAGTAAAAATCGGACTGTAAGAGAAAGCAGCAGCACTGGAAAGGTAGTGAGACGGGTGGTTAGGGAATCCAGAATGTTAGAATTGAATCAAGGTTGGTAAGAATAGTTGCCACAAATACTATATAGTTTTTTTTCAGTATTTTAAAAATCTTCCTTTCTTGTCTCCAAATACTTAGGATGAATAGCAGTAATACGTTCGACGTTTAATAAATGGACACATTTTTGTGAAAGTGGCTGAAGATATCGAGTACAAATCATGATTTGGTGAGCAGAAAAAAAACCTTTTTGTTTATTTACAGCTTCTTAGAAATAATTTGACTTAACGAAATCAGAACTAGGCTGGAAATCCTCTGATAGTAATGATTGATTTAATTAACACATATCACAATGAACAATATTCATTGGTCGTCTGTTATGCTTATACCATCAGTAATGTCTGGTGACATAACGCAAACCGAATAACAAAAAGTAACCACGGGAACAAGCTGGCTTTAGAAGGAGCTACTCGACCATCTCGACTCAATAAATCAGCTGAAAGAAAAAGCAGCAGAATATAAAATGCCACTCGCTGTTGCATTTATAGACTTTAAGCAAGCTTTCGACTCAGTGGAAATTCCCATGGTCATGAAAAACCATCACTCTACAAGGTGCAGATCCTATATACATCAAAGTACTGCAACATATATACGATCACAGCAGTTCCTTTATGAGGCCACAAAAAGACTCTGAGCTCCTCCAGCTCTAAAAAGGAGTACGACAATGTGATACCAGCACACCCAAACTCTTTATAGCCTGCCTGGAGATGATCTTCCGAAACGTAGATCAGGAAAATAAAGGAATCATAAAAGACAGCGAATATTTGAGCAACTTAAGATTTGCAGACAGCATCACCCTTTTCACAGAAAACCTACACGACCTCAGGCGATGTCATCTGCAAATCTGAGGTTACTCAAATATTAAATGAAGAAAGCAAGAAACTCGGCCTTCTCATGAACTTCAGCAAAACGTTCATGTGCAACAATCACGCTGGAAACGAGAACACAGCAATCAAAACGCAATACGGGAGAAAGTAGACAACTATATTTACCCACGACAACGAATCTCCATGAAACTCACAAAAGAAAAAGAAATCAAGCAAAGAATCAATCTAGGATGCCAAGTCTTCGGCAGAGCAAGCTCAACCTTCAAAAACAAGAAGATCCCTTTTGTCCTCAAAAGAAGGGCGTACAAACAACGCTTCCTGTCGATAGTCACCTGTGGAGCTGAAACATGGGAACCTAGCCAAGACACAGAACCACAAACTGAAAAGCATGCAACGAGCACATGAAAGAATCATAAGACAGCACAGTATATCGGGGAGAAAACATGAGTCCAAGACATAATGGAATCAACTAGAAAAGTCAAACGGCAATGGGCTGGTCATATTGCAAGGATGGTAGACAACAATGGACATCACAACTCACAGCATGGATCCCTAGATATCAAATGCGGTACTGAAGCCGGTAGAATACAAGATGGAGAGACGAACTAGACACGTTCAGAGAGTATTGACTCCACGACGCCCACGATAGGGAGAAGTAGCGAATCCAAAGGAAGGTCTATGTCCAACGATGGACGATATAAGACTGATGATGCTAATAATGATTACATAGATATTTCTTTTGAGGGGCTGAAAGTCACGCTACAATCATAAATGCCGTATCAATGGTCTCTAAATTGATAAGACAACAAAAACAATGGATTATAGTGATAATACCGACATTTCTATGTATCAAAACATACGCCCAACAAGCAAAACACATAAATAACAATGCATAGCTCTTACAAATATTTTCACTTGCTCTCTTACTTCATTACACCCAGCAAGCTAAATGAAAATTTAAAGCTCACTATTACAGCACATCATCGTTACTTACTGCAATACTATGTACATAACCGGTACCTGCTCGGCCTATCTCCATCACAACTCATCAATCATAACATTTTCATATATGCATTTAGTCAAACATAGCACAGGAGTGTAATAGTACAGTATATCAGAGTAACATTTTTCATTTCTGATTTATTCAGTGCAGATTAAGGCTACACCAAAATGATAAAGACAATAGGTACACAAGTCTACTTCTTCTCTCCACCCTAACAACACTTCCCTCCCAAAACGTCTTCTCCTTCTTCATGGTTGGATCAGGGAATGCCTTATCGTTTTTTTTGTTTTTACTGTATCTTTATTTCTAATAAATTCAATGCAGCTCGAGGCCATAAGATATAAGACGATAATGACAATAGAAACAAAAATGAATCAGGAAATGTTTACTTATACGTACAAAAAGTGAAGTAGACATCTAATACGTAAGCATCCCGGTGGACTCTGTTGACCTTCTTCAGTAAAAATTGACATCGCACGTACATCAGGACATATTAGTGTAGAAAAATTGATTTCCTAATAGTAATATTTATGTCAGAATGATGCCTTCATCCACAAACGTTGATCAGTTGTTCCTGAAGAACAAGGGTCGACTTTCACATGGAAACATGGAAAGATCTAATCTCAGAGGCAGAAAAATAGGAGATCGACTCTTACAAGAGATCGACTTTTACACGAGTACATACGGTAATTTACCTTTCGATCAGTTTTATATTCCGGAAATATTGAACATAAACAAGAGACTACCGCGTAACATGATATTTCTGAAATCTTAGTAGTCCAATACAATTGCAAAATTACATAATTATTTCCGTCAATTTTTGACGGAAAGGATCGACTATGCCATTAATGGATAATGACAGAAACGCGAGGTTTTCATTGTCCTTTCTTTACAACAAATGACTTCACGTTTATACGGAATAATATTCTTAATAAATACCTAACTTACTGACAGCGGTTTATCTTATATTTAGTACAAGTTTATCTCCGAGAAAACGGGTAACTTCGTCAGCATTTTTCTCTCATAAACTATTTTCATCATACTCATGATTTGCTATATAGGTTTCATCATGAAATTCCGACAAAACCTGCTAATGACGAAATTTAGAACAAACTATGTTTGTACTGACAACATAGCACATAATAGGGACTTTTTCATTTGTCCAAACCAAAAGCTAACGTCCCTAATCTTGCAGTAAAGTTTCTCTATCTCGCCGACTAGAAACTCAATTCGCGGTATTAGTTTGAGGTCAAATTTTAACAGCAATTTACTCTTGGAGAATCAAATCTTATCAACCCTTCTACCGAACGCTCAGTCTTGTTTATCGTTTTAATTGGGCTCTTTTTTCCGACGAGAAAGAGAAAATGCAATTCAATCTTTTTGATTTCATTTCAGTCACCCGTACTTCAAAATTAGGGACGTTAGTTCTCGATGGGGATTAAAAGATGCATATGAATTGAACCAAAAGGTTCCTATTTTTCTGAATACTACGCCCGTAAGTTCAGAATTACAATTTGAATAAGACTTGTATACCTTACAGGGTAAACTCGTTAAACAGCAACGAACTCAAACAATTGAATTTGTGTTTCTTGAAAATTTTAAAATGCTGTGTTATCCAAGTCTCATTCCGTGGTAGTTAGGCTCTTACAAAAAATCCATACAAAATTTTGAAAGAAGCAAGAAATGGGGAATTCGATTGTGTAGTCTTACGCCTTAAACTTAAAAAAAAACAACAAGATTAGCATAAGTGAGATTCAGAAGTACGTTTAACCATCGGCTAGCCTCACTTGATTAAGGTAGAATGGAATACTTACAGGTTAGAAGTGTCTTTAAGAATATCATTGTGTAACACTAAAGTTTATAATGAATTCAAATAGGGCCCCTACCAACGTCTAGTCGTTTGCAAGCTTGTTTTGCGGACCAATTCGTTAATATAGTTGGTTCGATGCTAACCCATCACCCACCTCTGTAGCGTTGAGCCAGGCTATGATACGCTTTGTAAATTACCACAAATTAAAATAAAAAAGGCACATTTTGAAATTTCAACGGATATTAGATGGTAAAGTATAGTAATCAGAGCGTCTGAGAGAATGTCAGTAGTACTTTATGATAATTCGTCATCATTCACCTACTTATTTTTTAAAAGAGTATAATCGCCAACCAGGCGCGTGGAATCAAGTCTGAAGCCCTTCAGATATTTTGTTCTATCTTTTCACTGAGCCGTATCCGAAAAAAAGACTCTAATGCCATCCTGTGGGTTCATATATCGTGTGAATTGCTACATAGAACTCTTTTTTTTTCATGAAAACTGATAATTCTAATTGGCAATCGATACTCATTTGTGAATGGTAATTAATAAGACCGGGCTAGAAGCACCGATTCAAAACATGACGAGGCATGATAAACAAGAATAGCTGAAAATTACGCTTGATTTTTTTTTGCAAGGGGGGGGGGGATTACCGATCTGTTTCGAATAACACCGCGTCATTCACAAGACAGGAACTAGAAAATAGACGCAGTTAATAGCGATTTATCGGTCGTTAAGAGTTATTTCTATCCTGGCCTAATTAAATGTTGATTGGGCCCCATGAACCGAATACCTGCGAAGCAATCAACCAATGCTTGCTATTCAAACTATATTGGAGCCGACTTCAATGAGAATCCCGGGTAACATGTCGATTGAACTTTAGATTATATGAAACATTAGGTATTTTGTCCACGCTCGCCAGCCATTTGATCTCCCCTACCTCCAGTCGTAATTACGACTCATTTGCAACTATGAAGTGCATGGAAATATGAATTTAAAAAAGAGAGAAAGTGGGTTTAGATAATAATGATTATTTTGAAGTTTTTAGTGAGCGTTTTGCTTCCGATGAATATAAAGATAGACCAGAGTGAAAAAAAAATTTTTTTAATTAAAATTGATTAAATTCGTGTCTACTGTGTGTGTATGCGGGTAGTTGAGTGTGCATGAGTGTCTGCGTACGATCAAAGAAAACTATTTATAGCTATCATTATCTCAACATCTATGTATCCAACCATACACACACACACACATGCATATATATATATATATATATATATATATATATATATATATATATATATATATATATGCATATGCACATATATATGCATATGCATATATACACACACGCATATGCATATATATACACATGCATATGCATATGCACACACACGCATATATATATATATACATATATATATATATATATATATATATACACACACACATGCATATATATATATATATATATATACATATATATATATATATATATATATATATATATATATATATATATATATATATAAAAATCTTGAAGCTTTTGGTTACTTGAAACACGCACTTTCACGTATTAAACTTTACTGAAGCTAGTATGGCACAAGGCCACAAGTGGAAAGCATTTAGTGAGCATCATATGCATTACCGTAGTAGCCTGTGTGACTTGCTTACTAGGCACTCCTCCACGGTCAGATACCTAATTTTCATGATGCATATTTTTCATTTTTCAAAGATATCCCTTTTTCTTTCAGAGAAATATTTTTCCTACGTCACATTTTCTTTATTGACAGCATATTTCGAGGATTTTTCAATGAATAAATAAAGTTAATAAATGAAAACTCACTAACCGACATTGTTTTGGTCATTTGTTAAGATTTGAGCCATGGTTCGAATCAAGATGAATCCTAATCCTAACTCACACTGATAAATACCAGAATGGCGAGTGACATTTTGAATTATCTAGATGTTTTAGGTTTCAAATTAAATTTCAAGTAATATTTTGAAATAGGAATTAAATGCAGAGAGGTGCAGAGTGGCGTAACGCCTCATGATCAGTTAATGCACTGAAAACTGTTTTCTTTTCGTGTATTGATAGGTTATTTTTAATCTGGAAAGATCGGGAAACTTGAGACACTCGGCAAAGCTCGATGACTGACACATACACACACACACACACACACACACACACACATATATATATATATATATATATATATATATATATATATATATATATATGCTACCAGCTTCTGGGACTGAAGCAAAGGTTTCAATACTGCTTCGTGGTACTAGATGGGATAATGGATTGTTTATAGCAACACCGAAGAGTAATAATACAACCAAACAGCTGTCTATGTATGACACAATAATTAATGCTCCTCTAATCAGGGTTGATCACTCTTTAAGTGAGGTAACCCGTTCATTGTAAGCTTATGCAAAGCTCTTCCATAAGAATAGAGCACTCTTGTGGATAGGGAATTTGAGAAGCTAGATAAATATATCGCTTAAATTCAGCCTTGCTGACCGCCCAGTTCCGTAGCACAGCGGTAGGATACGGGCCTCTGGGTCTGAAGCGACTAGAATGGGATAATGGATTGTCTATAACCACACCGAAGAGTTGTAATACAGCGAAACAGCTGTCTGTGGATGACACAATAATTGTATATATATATATATATATATATATATATATATATATATATATATATATATATATATGTACGACCTTGTTATAGAATGATGTGAAGACGCTTGTAATGAACTCTCCTCGGCATAGACGTTCACTGGAAGCAACTGATGTTCAATCGATAGTTCCCAGTGAACGATTTCGTATCCAACTGATACTGTAACAAAAACCTCTTGTCATCTGTTATGCGTTACACATAACGACTCCGATTTTACCAAACCAGGCACTCCCGACTTCACTCATCCGTTGACCGTTTGTGCACCCTGACCCGCAGTTGAAAAGAAGTGGCACGAGATGCCATCCGATTAACAGTGATAGTAATCATCATTATTCAATCCCTGATTATGTCATGTGTGATCAGCAGGTCAATTCATTCTAGGGCGAAGTGCGAACACGTCGAGAGTTACAATAAAAATATTGGATTTACGTCAATTAGTAAGGAGAAGGTACAGTAAAAAATCTTAGCTGTGTGAATACCAACTTACCGTGATTTTTTTTAGCAGAGCTTCTCTTTGCAGTGCCCTACAATATACGTTTCGATCGTGGGCATCAAGGCGCCAGTATCTCCTGAATTGGTGTAAATCGTCACGCAGACCTATATTTTGCTATCCACAATTTGGCATTTGATCTTTGGGAATCCATGTTGTGAGCTGTGATATTCAGCGATTGTATGACATTCTTGCAACATAGCCTGTCCATTGTCATTTGAGTTTTCTAGAACCACCCGTAACAGACTCTTCAAATTTCAATTATTAAGCATCTTGCTATAACAAGTAAAACGAGGATTACGTTGAGCCTACACCCCCTTCTCTCTCTCTCACACACATACACACAAGCTCATTACCTTTTGGCGTGGTTGGACTGATTAACTAGAGCTTGCGATACGTGTAAATAGGAACTAACATTGCTCGTCGATATTCAAGTTGCAACACGTTTTCTTATAGATAAGCGAAAATCTGTTGCCTTGTTGTCTCCATTTTGGAGGGTAGAATGTTGACAGCCAGATTAATCTGATCAACAACAACAAAAAAAACCCCCAAACAATCAGATTAGGGAAACAATTGTTGTTTGTTTATCTATGATGGTTAACAGATTCAAAATGGACGACTGCAAAGGCATATCTCTTGTAATCATGACTAAGCAGTTGTGTATGTATCCGCCCCCCCCCCCCAATATAATCACTTCTTTAATCACAACATTTACTTGAAATTCATTGAGAACTTTTAGAGATATCATGTGCACAGACAGGAGCAGATGCAGAAATATACGAAAGAAAGGCAAGATCCCTCAATTAAAAACAAGTGGCTGGATCCACCTCAAATCTAATCACCTCTTTTTTTTCACAAAACTTCATCAAAATTCGATGGGGCTTTGCACAGATAAATAGGAGCGAATACAGAAAGTTATCAAAAATAGCCTGGAAAAATATCAATCATCCAAGAAGAAATTTGTGGATCCGCTCCAAAAATTAATAATATTTTTCCGAATACATGCCTCACCTTTCCACAAAATATCATGGAAATGGAGATATCGTGAGGATAGACAAGATAGGTTACAGAAATGTATGAAAAGAACCCCCCCCCCCTAAAAATGGATCAATCAAAAACAGATTTCTGTTTCAAATTTAATCATATTTTTCTTGATATGAGCCTCACCTTCAACAAAATTTCATTGAAATTCATCGAAAACTTTTGAAGATTTTACGTCGGCAGACAGGAGCAAATACAGCAATTCATTCACTTCTTCCTCCCCTTGTGACATTTCCTCCCACGTTTTTTCATAAAAATTCATTGTGAAATTTCGGAGATATCCTTTTGACAGAAGCTTGATGGAAAAGTGTCCTTGGATGAGATTTTTTTTACTTATGAAATTCCCTACCCAAAGTCACGTGATCTGGAAATGATGGCGCTTGAACTCCATGTTTTAAAATCGATTTTCTCTGCTTGGCTTAGGATCACGTGATCTGTCAATAATATCGTTTGGACTTTGTGATCTAAAATCGATTTTCTAAGCTGTTTTGTCAGAAGTACTTGAAACTTGATAGAAAGGTGTTCCTTGATACTTCTCACCTGAACCAATCTTCCACCCAGGGCCTCGTGATCTGGCTATGATGGCGTTTAAACTTCATAGTGGACACCTATATGAACTTTAAGTTCTTGTTCTCATTGATTTCTGTATTCGCTGCTGTCCATCCACACAGTATCTCTAAGAGTCCTCAACGGATTTCAATGAAATTTTGTGAAACGGCAGACAGTAGAATATGAAAGAAGCGATCAAATCTATTTGCAAGTATCTCCCCTACGTCGTAATCATATGTCCAGATGACATAATATTGCCGAAATTTCATGTCCGTCCATACGACAACGACATCTCTGAAAAGACTGGATGAATTTCATTGAGACTTTGAAGAAGGGTGGACAAGTAAAAATTCGGGGTAGATCTAGGAATTTATGATTGAGAGATATTGTCCCGTTTATTTCCAATTACGTTTATGTATGTGCTCACGTGTATCTACATGATATCTCCAAAAGTTCTCCATGAATTTCAATAAGACATACGCTACGAAAGAACTGATCCATGCACAATCACCTCATCAAGTTATAGTTTTTTGGCCAAACCATATGATATCGCCAAAGTTTCATGTCTTCACACGATATCTCCGAAACTCCTCAATGAATTTCAATGATATTTTGAAAAAGCATGGACAATAAACAAGCTACGGACAAATTGGTTCAGTTTTTGGGTGGACCGATGCACAAATAGAATTATTAGTCATAATTTGAAGAAATGTGTTTTCACGGTCCCCCATTTTTGAATTTCAAAAAGGCCGCCCTCAAACATCATAAAAAAACTGGCAGCAATTCTTTTGTAATCTTGATGATCTTCACATAATTATTCAACCCTGTTGACAAGATTCACCCCTCTAAATGATAGCTCAAAAGATGTTCCAGGAATCGACGTACTACTATGTTCAGCTTTTCTCTCTCTAATATTTATCGGAAGATCCTGTAATAAAGATAATAATATAACAAATTAGAAAGCACTCAGAGATTGTATACCTCTACCAACGCTGCATTCAGGGCAAGTAATTGTGCATGGATCCACCACAAATTTAATCACCCATTGTCCACCACTCAACAAAATTTCATTGGAGATATTGTGTGGACAAAAGAACACTTGGATTTGCTGAAATATTTGCAATGCCGGTTTTCAATGGAGTTTCCCCTATCTGCCAGCCTGGCACAATGCAATATTCCTCTGGTTGGGGTCCTGTGCTTGACTAAGCTTAGTAAATATCCGCACCGTGTTTTTTTTTTCCATTCTTTCTGTTTTGTCAGTAAATAAGAACCATAGGTTCAAAGATGCATCCACCACTCATACGTCTATCCATATCTGTGATTTCTGGTTTGCTTGTAAATAAAAGACAAAGCTATCCCCTGCTGATTCCTGTTGTTTAATGTACCTGGGACCGACCGTGATAGACCAACCGACCGACCGATTGAAAAACCTCTAATAAAGATGTGAGGACATATCTAAAAAGCAATTTTTAGTCAGTTATCTTTTGTAAAGAAGAAACAAACGTTTCCCCCTTTGAAATTCATTTCCCCGACCATTTATGTAAAAGTACTTGGTTAATTATGCCCTTCTCTCTCTCTCTCTCTCTCTCTCTCTCTCAGACTATCTCTCTCTTTCCTCTCTCCCCCACACGCATATAAAATATCTGTTATTCTCTTTCCTGTACACATGCCTTCTTTCTCGCTTTATCTCTATATCTTACACAATCACCCTCTTTCACACATACACTCTCACCTATTCTGTCACATACTCCTCACATCGCTCTCCTGAACAAGCATACTCTCACTTACACATTCTCCCTTCCTGTCTCCCTCTCTTACATGCACTCACAACTCTCTCTCACACGCAGACTGAATTTCGCTCTTATCACACGCTGCCACTTCCTCTCTCTCTCTCTCTCTCTACTGGACACATTCACACTCACTCACCCATAATCTTTCACTTTCACTCTCTCCCTCATACACACACATACATTTACCTCATGTACACCCCCTTCACACATGCACACACACTTCCTCTTTCCTTATCCCAAACACGAACACACGCGCATACACGTACTACCCACAAAAAATCGCATTTTGTCACAGCTATCTCATAAGTGTGATACCCATCAAGACAAAGCACCGATAAGTAAATAAGTAGATATATATATATATATATATATATATATATATATATATATATATATATATATATATATATATATATGTAATTTATCATCTGAAATCAGTGAAATCTAACACGCTTCAGAATGAGGCAAGTTTTCGAATCTCCCATGGTTTCACACACACGTACTCACTCTCATTTTTCTCCCTCATAAACGAAAGGTATATATATTTTTGGTTGCCATTTCTTAGTGGCCACGTCCGTACGCTTATCATTTCTGTTTCATTCTTTCAATCCTTCATGTACACTAAACGCAGCCACCCTCGATTATTCCTCTCCCCCCCCCAGACAATCATAAAAGTAACTCAGAATTTTCTTTTTTATTTTCTTGTACCTTTCTTTACCTGTTTCTCGCTTTTACCTCAGTGCTCTTACGCACACACTAGAACCGAATGTTCCATTTATACAACCAGATTGTTTTCAAATCAACTCCTCCCAGGACTTCATCATGTTTTTAGACAGCATCAACCAAGACGGTCAACAAAACTGTCAACATGGTTTGCTTTTTTTTTTCAATTTCTAATCGGCTATTTATGTATGTATGTATGCATGTATGAGCGTATGTGTGTATGTGTGTGTGTATGTATGTGTGTGTATGTATGTGCGTATGTTATATGTATGTATGCATGTATGTGTTTATGTGTGTATGTATATATGTTTGTATGTATGTATGTATGTATGTATGTTTGTATGTATGTATGTATGTGTGTGTATGTGTGTGTGTGTATGTATGTATACATGTATGTGTGTATGTATGTATGCATGTATGTATGTATATATGTTTGTATGTATGCATATATGTATGTATGTATGTTTGTATGTATGTATGTGTGCGTGTATGTATGTCTGTATGTATGTATGTATGTGTGTGTGTATGTATGTATGTGTGTATGTGTGTATATATGTATGTTAGTATGTATGTCTGTATGTATGCATGTATGTGTGTATGTATGTGTGTGTGTATGTATGTATGTATGTATGAACGCACGTATGTATACGTATACAGACCACATCAATGGAGCTAGAGGACTGACATTTTGAACATACACTCCTTGTCATATGTAAAAAAAAATGTTTTCCAAACCTCGCCACTGAATATTTTTTTTTGAGGGGATTCAGTTCATTATGTGATTTTATACTAAATTGATACTTTAGGCCGGCAGCGTTCATCCTTGCTAAAAAAAAGAAAAAAAATAGGGACTTTTTTTAGTGATCACCATCCAACAAAATCGAGAAAAAGTGATTTTTTTCATTGATCATCCGTTTTTCCAATTTTTTGATTGATCACCCATGACACGACAATGCTTGCTAATTGTCGTTGATCACGTGACGGTTTCTATTGAGCAACTAACCAGACCTGTTCCCCCCCCACCTGCAACAACTTTCACATCAAAGTGATGGGATTTTCGATTAATTCAGATCAAATGCTTCGAATATCAAACGAGTCCCCCCGTTTGTCCTCAGCTAATCACCTTCAACTGATAACTGCCATCGATTGTCACATAATACCAACGCGTTGAACCAACAACAAATTGGGCTCTGGAAACTCTGCATCTTCACTTGCGATGGTACAGGATGCAGAATAGCAGGTATGGTCAGTCAATCGAAGGCTCTGAATTAATGATGTATCGTTGATGGGGAAATACGATTTATAAGCCAGAGGGATTAGCAGTGTATGGGTAACCCAGATTCTACATGTATAAGAAAGTAAAAGGAAGGGGGCACAGCCGGCATGTGCGCGCATTCGTGCGAGTGTGTTCATACATAAATATCAAAGCAAATATTCTAAAACATCATCTCTCCTCTCCCCCCATCTCTCTCTCTCTTTCTATATATATATATATATATATATATATATATATATATATATATGTATATATAGTGGAATCATGAATAATTAAAGCTCTACCTTGACTAAATGTCGAATGTATAGAGCACTTTATAAAAAACTCTCATCACATTGGATATTGAATTACTGATCTTTACTATCTGATATAAACACACACACATACACGCATATATATATATATATATATATATATATATATGTGTGTGTGTGTGTGCTCTTCCATAGGAATAGAGCACTAGTGGATGGGGAATTTCTGCGTAAATAAATATATCGCTTGAATTCAGCCTTTCGTTAAATCATTATGATTATTTGGCCTTTTGTCTTCTATGAGAATGCTATCATTTGTCATTGCATCAATGAGTATGTTGATAGATAGATAGATAGATAGATAGATATTTCTTGGGTAAATCTAACTTTGCAACTCAGGCTACGTGGTAGAGGGAAATATCTTTGTGAATGTTAATACTTGCCGTGTACAATTTCTTTCAACTTTTTTTACTTCGTTTTTTTCAAAGTAGAGTCTCTGATCTCTTTCACCCAAAGAAATAGAGACGGGTGGCTTGTCAGCTTACATTTACCTCAAGCATACATTTATTTGAACACGAAGCAAACCAATGTTCCTAAAATTCCCCCAAGATGATAGAAAGTATGCATTTTTTTTTTTAGATTTGTATTTCATATTCTTTTTGGTAAAGCAGACATTCCCACTCCAAAAAAAGGTATGGGTTCAAGTCGTACTAGAGGTTTATCCTTTATTTCGTCATAATACTTCATCTAATAAAAATAAACAAAAAAATGTATTAAAGTAGATGTTGCTTGTGACGGTTGATCAGACCGAGTTTTTGGACTAATTCTCACCACAACCCATAACCAGCTGGTATTCTACAATAAAGACTGATTGTGATTCTACGGGTAAATTTTAAGAAATATACACTGGGTAGTTTTGCAAATCAGTAGAACATTTAGGGTAGCCTCGTTTTTTTTCTATCCAATCACAAGTCGACTAATAAAAAAACATTGAATAAACGAATCTCGTCTGCGGAGAACACAAACGTTGGGAATTGATTTCTAGAGAGAAAAATAGTAGGTTAACTACATAAAACAGAATGATGCTTTGATACCCGTAAGAGAAAAAAGATAAAAGAATTGCAGAAATAATGTCCAACATGAAATGTAAGAGAAAAAGATTCGAAATAAAATTAGCAGCGTTTGGGCTATTCCGTTTTTAAAAATATTCGATCCATTACGTTCGGCGGTTGAGTGTAAGCACTTGGCAAAAGGATATTTTTGTATCTTTTTCGTCATTCGTTCCAGGACAATCAGTGTTTTCACTGCCTTTATCAACTATTGCCCTGATCCACCATTAGTTGTCTTGTTCGTCACTAGATAAGTTCAGAAAGTCCTTGCTCCTTGATGCCCACGATAAAGAGGTCCGGCAAATCTTGAGGAAAGTCTATGTCCAACGACAGACACTAAAACGCTGCTGCTGATGATGATAATATGTCACATTTTCCCAGTGGAGGATCCATCTTATACATTAGGGAGCGGCTGACGAAAAATTTCTCTGTTCTGGGTCGTCTTACTCGGCTGGTAAATCGGAGGGTGAATCAGAGCAATCGGTATATGTTGATGAAAGCAATGTAGACCATGATGACGAGTTATTTCGCCGTATAACATTAACCCAAAAATATCCCGTCCTTAAGTGCTTCAACTCAACCACAGTTTTGGACATGTTTATTCGGGGTTTAATTGCAATGGAATGAAGATTAAAGAAAACAGGATTGCCCAAACGTTTCTTTTTTTTTTTTAAATTCTTGGGGAATCTGCTTTGTATATCCACCTGATACGGTACACCGCTTAGAATCGCATTTTACAGGAGTTATACGGACATTATTAATCGGCATGTTACTGTAGATTTCTGGGCGTACTCCTGACTCAGATTTTCGAAATACACTGGGGATATGTTGGCTGGGAAGCAGATTCTTGGCCGCCAGACGTCAATTAAATATTCACTTCCGACCACAAATGTCTGAAAAACGAAGGTCAGCCTTCTTCACTTGGGAGACAAGCGTAACACAATCTTCCCAAATCGATTTTTTCAACATTTTGGACCGAGCTAGCCTAGTGGATATCAAGAACTAGGTGTGTGTCCTTGTTAGCAAGCTAGTTTCGCAGGCTGTTAAGAGGTTAGGTGCCTTGAAGCGAAATAATGAGTAGCATAGTAGTATTACTGCAATGGATTTGTTCCACATTGACGTCACGTAGGGGTATCACAAGACTGCTCAGTATATCAGAGAAAAAAAAGGCATCAGAGATATCATAAAATCCATTAGAAATCTCAAATGGCAATGGGCTGGTCATGTTGCAAGAATAGAGATATCTGGCGAATCTTGAGAGAGGTTTTTGTCCAACGACAGACGTCAAAAGGCTGATAATGATGACGATGGAGTTTAAGAAGTTCGAATGAACATAGCTGTTATGGAGATTTTGATTCTTACTTGGCACCCGACAGCTGTGGCCTTACGTTAGTTAAAGCTGTAGTAAACATCTATTTTAGGTTATTCTCATGGCTAAAATAATTTCATATTTCCACACCTGTGTTGGATGTCAATGTTCGAGTCGAAGTAAAACCAAGGATTTTTAATGCTTATTACCAAGGCAAACAGACCCTTCCCATTTAAAAGATTGGTGCAACACAATCTTCTGTCTTCCCTTTCTCCTTCTTTATGTGTCTTACAAGTTAACTTTAAAAAAAATATCATTAAAAAAAAAGAATTAAAATTAGGAAATTGAAGCCAGTGAATGGTCGTAAGTTATTGTTGTATCTAAATGCATTTTTCTGTCTGTTTTTTGTTGTTTTTTTTACTATAGAATTTATTTAGATTCATGATGTAAAAAAAAACTTTCAAATACTAATAGACAAATAACTGAAATCATGTATTATCGTTTTTAAATGCAAAACCTTCTTCCTTTTCATGATACAACTTCAGACAACCGCTCGAACTCTTCGCTAATTCATATCATAAAATCCTCCGTCGATAGAGTTACAAATTAGCCTCTATTTCCAAAAGCTGAAGCTCACTTGCCGACAACTGCTACTGGGAGACGGTCGTTAGTAAATATTAATTACGGCAAAATCTTGTGGCGACTGCACTTGTTCTGGCGGCACTATTTCATGACGTTTAAATGCACGTTTGTTTTTGTATTATAACAAGGTTATTGTCGGTGATTGGTTCAGAGCAACAGTACATGAATATTTCAGAGCATTATTCTAAAAACTAGTATGAGTAAACCCTTAAGATAATACTACCCAAACTAACATAAGACATTAGTCATAAAGAGTCATATTTGTCTGTACTTTTTGGTTTGTCATTATCAAGACACTTCGCATAAAGTCCACATGTTATAACGACAAATTCGTTATAACGGCACTCCTGAATCCCTGGGGGTGCCTTAATAAAGGGAGTCTATTCTAAACTAAAAATGACTTGTTACGGTCTTACAATTACTTAATTGCCTTGTGTTCGGACGGCTGATCACACAAAAGGTTGCTTGGTGACCAGGGAGCTGTCATACAGACATCACTTCTCCATTGGACCGTGAGGATTAGGGTCAGTCAAGTACATTCTGATATTTGCTATAGAGACCGAGGTACCTAAGCATTTCTTAATGTATAAAGAGGAACTTGTGTTCTATTTCTGTGTCCGTGCGTATGTGTAATAAACACAGGTTCTCCAAGCTCTTTTAAAGTTCGCTTTACACCTCTCTTTTGCTTTTATGCGGAAAGACGAAAAGCGAGTCGCCAGTGCTTCCTATCTTTTTTTACCTACAACAACTCAGCCTAACATATCAGCATCACCATTTTTAGGGTCTAGGAACTCTTACAAATTCCTCCCATATAGTAATCACCATTTCGGTTTAGGAAAGGTTTTTTTGTTCATAGGAATGCTATTCCTACAGAGAAGGAGAAACCTGTTCTGACAATTACGTCAGATAGATAAACAAATAAAATAGCTTCATTCTGGCCATACTTCCCAGAAACTGAATAATATAAATCATTATCTTGTTGCTATTATACATTGGTTCATTCGAGCCGGTTGCCCCCGTCTTTGTTATTTTCATCCGTACCGATTTGACATTTTTTAAAATTTCCGATGAGTGTTATCACGATCACGCAGTG
Organism: Thysanoteuthis rhombus; assembly: GCA_963457665.1. Lineage (NCBI taxonomy): Eukaryota > Metazoa > Mollusca > Cephalopoda > Oegopsida > Thysanoteuthidae > Thysanoteuthis > Thysanoteuthis major. The sequence goes on along the minus strand of OY735202.1, from coordinate 39,091,656 downwards.
ATTCATTCAGACCGTTTTCCCAATCTTTCTAAAAAGATTTCTGTTGTATATTTAGCGTTTTATCTATGCAAACCGTTCCATGTGATAGTCTGAACCTAGGAATTTGCACCCTATGGAATTCAAATCAACTACGAATCTCAGTCACGTCTCTGTTTAACGTAGGAAGGATGGTCGAAGAAGATTCAATAACTTTTTAAAAATCATGATGGAATTTCTTTTAGCGTAATCTTACTAAAGTTTCCTTGGAAAAGATCGTGGTAATTAAAAATAAGCTTATTTCCCTTCATGGAGTGTGGAATTCCTTTAACGTGTTAAATGTAAAATTCAAGCTCGTCATGGGCCATAGATCCTGATATATGGGGCTTGAATTACTCAAACGCAGTGAAAAGAAAAAACCCCTTACCGAGGACTTTTAAAAGAACCTTGATCCCAAAGCTGCCATGTTGCCATATTTTTAAAGATGAACTAGTCTGACACAAGGCTACGATAGTGGAGTATCTTGAGAGTACTGAACTCAGTTGTAATGATTAGCAAGACTACCGTATAAATGTTATAAGTCAGAATTCTTTTTCTTTGTGAAGCTCAAAATCTCACGGACACATAATATTTTGTCGTTAGCTTGGCAGTAAACCGTCTTCCATTTGAGGAAGTACGGGTGACCATCACGGACAAACATATACCCACGGAAAGCTGATGGACACTTCTATCGAAAATCTGTAATAGATCAGCAAATACGAAGACACCACTTCGAATAGTTTATAAAATAGTGAAAATACTCAACCATATAATTATAGCGTGATCACCATTGCCTCGATGACAAACACTCAGCTCCCAGTAGACGCACTCAGACTGTAACTTACACTGTTTGAACTTCGCTGGAAAAACTGTGTGAAAATACGAATGGAATAAACCGCCTATATAAAAATCAGTCGATTTTAAGTAACTTTGATCTTTTGTCGACAATATATCTGTTTCAGCTTGCTAAAAACGAACATTCAACGGTTATGCAGAGTTAGTTATGGTTAAGTAGGGTCTTTCTTCACTCGGTACGTTCAAGCGGAAACGATGGACAACTCTACTGGACTACTGATGAACTATTTAATCAAGGGATTTGGTATTGTCGGTCAGTGGAAAAGCTAAAGGTTTTTAGTTAAACTAAAATTTCTGGACGAACGAATTGGAATGGGAAAATTGGTTGAGGCAAAGATTTAATCTTCTTTTTCTTTAATGCAGTTTAAAAGAAAAGGATGCGAGCATTCTACCACTGGGTAACAGTGATCGATCTTTGAGAATGGAAAACGCAAAAATCCCTTAGGACTTTGATTCAAACGGACCATCCAATCCGGGTCAGAAGACAATATCGTGAACAAGGAGGGAAAGTGACAGATTGTGGATCCTACTGTCCCGGCAGACACCTTAGTGAACTCATTGCAGTATTAATGGTCTTAGAAACGAGCTTGACAAGTACGACCCCCGGGGGAAGTACATAAGCGAGATTCTCTAAATTTGACCATGATATGCGGTGCCTCGTCATGGATGTGCGTTGTGTGCAAGAGGCACACCTGATCTTTTGCCATTAGGAAAGTATTACTTCACAGAGGTGCTCTTCTTGATCAAGGTTCTTGGATTGTTTCGGTGGCTGCCAGACCGTTGTCAGTCATTGTGCCCTGGTCCGGTGGGTAGACTATGTGGGATCGGTATTGAATGACACTGGAGTTTATGCTCATAATGACCACAACGAGAAAGCGCATTTTTCACAGTAGATTCTATCAACAATAGAAACAACTTATTACATTCATTTTTAAATCTTAGCCTAGTCTGACAAAAGGTTACAATAGTGGAGCACCCTATGAGAGTAGATCCGCTACGCATTGGAACGGTCTACTTTGCTGATCATCACTGATTGGCAAGTGTCTACTTTTCATTTACAAAATTTAGCTAAGTCTGGCACAGGGCTGCAATAGTTGGCACCTGGTGAGGATCGCACTCAATGGCAATGACATGGAGGATTAACCAGCAAACCAGCGTTCCACGACTGGCACTGTAACATATAGGCAATTGACTTTGCTGTTCTTGGTTCTGATGTAGATCAGGAACTAACAGCCAAGACAATGTACCACTTCGTTGATGAGTTTCAAATCAAGTGGGAGTAAGTAAACTTGTATCGCATAAGGATGATCAGAGTCATATTACACGAATGAAATCCTGTTTTGGAGAGTCAGCCGAGGCATTCGCGAGGTTCTATAATTCCAGACTGTAGCGTCTTTGGATAGCAAACTAGGCTAGATCGGATTACGGTCAGGTAGCCCCTAGAAACAGAACCGAAATAACTACAGGAAATTTGTGGGTTGATAATGATTTCGGGGACTAGCTTGAAAAGAAAAAAAAAAACAAAACAAACAAAACAAATCTGGGCAATTGAGGGAAAATCAGTCGGTGGAACACGAACAACAGTATCAAGTCTATTACGACCGACTTCTTGATAGAGACTCATAATACAAAATGGCAAGAAACGTTTTCACATTCACTGAGCCTAGCTTGTTGCAACACATTGCAAACTACTAAGAAATAAGAGATGGAAAATTTATTGCACCAATATTCCAAATGAAGATGGCTTGATTGCCTTAAAAAGCAGCTTTCGAAAACCTAGCTCTATTGCTAGGTTTGACATTGACACTAGTAGTGGTGGGAATATTTGCAATTATCTTGGTCATGGGATAAGTCTAGAGCCATAGTCTTCTAACTATTAATAAATTAATACCTACAACATAAAGTCGTGACAGGCATAGATGTAAAGTTGAACCGCACTTCAACTTTTATTCTGACTGAAGATGATTACTGCAACATTTGTATTGCGTATATGATAAATAAAAAACGTACCAAAAGTATGATTATAGATTTGATATACTTATTTGTTAGAATGAAATGAACCCTCATGAATTTATAACAAAAATGTTCATATATGTATAAGACTTATGAATTAGGCTCAGTCAGTAAGAGAGCCGCCTACTGATAATTTAATCGTGGATTCAAATCACGGTAGGGAAATGTTAAATTTGTCAATCGGTTCGGATGGGACTACAAACTCTGGAGAATTTACTCCTTTTAAATCAAGTGAGGATTGTTGTTGTTGTTATGACAGAAAAACAAAGATAACTCCAGCCTCCGACTCTGGCTGGATATTGATTTTTAAAAAAAGTTCCAATCAAAGTTATGTTTATTTTTGCTCTTTCTAAAAATGAAACGTATGGATATTTTCAGATTTGGAGATTAAACGTTCTTATTATAAAACATTTTTATCATATCGATTCTTTATATTTTAAACTATATTCAATATTATGATTATGAAATACATATATTTACATACATATAACTTGATGTCAATCATAGTAATCAAAAATTTCTCTCTCTATGTGTGTGTGTATATAATAATAATTAAATAATTGTGTCATCCATAGACAACTGTTTCGTTGTATTACAACTCTTCAGTGTGGCTATAGACTATCCATTTTTTCATCTAGCACCACGACGTAAGATCGAAACCTTCGCTTCAGATCCAGAGGCTGGCATCTTTTCTCTGTCCTACGCAGAACTGGACGATCAGTAAAGTTGAATTCAAGCGATGTATTTACTCACGCATATATTCCCCATCCATCAGAGTGCCCTATTTCTAAGTTGGAAGAGCATTGCATGTATATATGATTAAGTGCAGTCGAACTGATATTTGTAAGCGGCCGAGTGAAATTCTTCTGGTAAGATATGAAATTTAATATAGCTTAACACTATCAACCGCATACCGCAAGCGTCACCATTTAGTTAACGAAATATTTTCAGACAGATTCTGTCAGCCCAGCAATTGATACAATTGTTTTGCTGAGCGCATCAATGCTAGAACTGTTGTTTTCGTCCTCTCCCATTTATTTCATGACTAAGCAAATGGTCTGCTCATCATCATCATCATCATCATCAGTCTTTTAGCATCCGTCGTTGGACATAGACCTTCCCCAGGATTTGCCACACTTCTCTATCATGGGCGTCACGGAGCCAGTACTTCCTGAAATTATCTAGCTCATCTCTCCATCTAACATTTTGCCGGCCTCGGTTGTGCATATGGTCTCGGGGAATCCATGTTGTGAGTCGTGATGTCCATCGATTGTCAGCCATTCTTGCAACATGGCCAGCCCACCGCCATTTGAGATTTTTTATGGATTCTATGATGTCCCTAACTCTTGTCTTTTCCCGGATGTGCTGTGCTGTTTTGTGGTCTCTCCATGTGAGGCCCAGCATTATTCTTTCATGTGCACGTTGCAGAGTTCTCAATTTGCGGATCCGTCACTTGGTTAGGTTCCATGTTTCAGCTCCATAAGTGACTATTGGGAGGATGCATTGGTTATACACCCTTCTCTTTAGGATCCGAACTCAATCATGTCGGTTTGAAAACAAAGTTTGAGCAGTTTGTTTCATTATTCACTGCATACGTTGTTTTCGTTGTAACTAACTAAATACCTTCCTTTGTAAAAAAAAAGAAAAGAAAAGAAAAGAAATGGTTAGTTTCAGATGAAGTGAAGAAAATAATTTTTGATAATGTTCAATGGCTTTATCCCCATTACTAAATCTTATCTCCTTTGAACCAAAAGAGCTCAAAATGTTTGTTGCTTTTTCCAAAAACCAAAATATCTTTACCCTTTTGTGCACCCGTAGTCGGTTTCTGCGATGGTTAAAAGTTATGGAAACAAAAAAATACTCTCCAAATAGAAATGACTTAATAGAAATTCGGATTAGAAGAAAATTGGGTAATTGAGTGGTTAATTGAATGGATGTTGGTAAAAAAAATTAACCTTGAACTATACTTGATGAAATGTGTTGTATTCAATTGAACCGTGAATAATCAAAATTCGTTTAAAGCAAAATAGTCACATGAAAACTTGAGAAATTTTATATTCATGGATAATTATATAACGAAGTAATGTTTCAAAAGCATAATCATCGTGATGATGATGATGATGATGATGGTGATCATCATTATCATCGTCATCAGTCTTTTAACGTCTTTCAATAAACATAAACCTTCCCCAGGATTCATCAGATCTCTCTCTCTCTCTCTCTCTCTCCCCCTCTGTCTCTTTGTCCCTATCTGTCTGTCGGTCTATCTGTCTCTGTCTCTCTCTGTCTGTCTCTCTCTGTCTCTCTCTCTCTCTTGGGTGTCGCAGAGCCAATACTTTGTAGATTTGTTAAGTTTGTTTCTCCATCTTGTATTCTACCGGCTTCGGTTGCACATATGATCTCTGTGGATCCATGCAGTGAGTTTCAATGTTCATCGGTTGTCTGCCATTCTTGCAACATGACCAGCCCATTACCATTTGAGTTTCCTAATGGATTCTCTGACGTCTTGAACTCCTGTTTTCTTCCTGATATATTGTGCTGTCGTGTGATCTCTCCTTGTAAGGTTGAGCATGATTATTTCATGTGCACATTGCATGCTTCTCAGTTTGTTGGTCAATTTTTTGGTTGGGTTCCATGTTTCAGCTCTATAGAGGGTGCATTGATTGTATATCTTCCTTTTTAGAACTAATGGGATCTTCTTGTTCTTAAAGGATGGCTTGCTCTACCTATGGCTTCCCATCCTATTGTTTGCACATGACATGAACATTCATGATTAAATCATTTTTTATCAAAAATCCCAACAGATATTTTTTGAGTAAAACTAAAAACTGAGTTTTGATTTAAACGAAACAACGAAAATGTCGGTATCGATGAGAATTTCAGGATTTGCCACACTTCCCTATGATGGGCGTCACGGAGCCAGTACTTCCTGAACTTGTCTAGCTCGTCTCTCCATCTAACCTTTTGCCGGCCTCGGTTGCGCATGTGGTCTCGGGGGATCCATGTCGTGAGTCGTGATGTCCATCGATTGTCCACCATTCTTGCAACATGGCCAGCCCACTACCATTTGAGATTTTTAATAGATTCTATCATGTCCCTAAGTCTTGTCTTTTCTCGGATGTACTGTGCTGTCTTGCAGTCTCTCCACGTGAATCCCAGCATTATTCTTTCATGTGCACGTTGCATGGTTCTCAATTTACGGGTCTGGGTATTTATATTTTGATATCTTAATTTTTTTGTGCAATATTGAAACTTGTGTGAGAATTGGCCAAATATTACCAAAGCAAATTCTCATAAATCACCGGTTCTCGAGTGTAAACAGTCCCATTTTCTGTTGTTTTCCACAAATAATTTTTAGTTGATAAATTTCCATAATTTTTTTTCTTATTAATTACACAAATGTTACAACGATAAAATTGATGTTACAAGTTTAAGATTTTCGTTAGGAGATTTTGCATCTTGAAAAAATTTGGATGTTCTCTTTCAAAAATGTTAAACGTGTTAAAAAAGAGATTAAAAAAAGTAAAAAGCGAATTAATTTTTATTAAATAATGATACAGAAAACTATACTTTTATCAATTCCAAAAAAGCATGAAATGAGTAGATCACATTGCCTACAGGTCTCTCCTGCTCGGTCGTGTATTGCAAATTAATTTCTGCGAAATCATTCTGATGACTGTTTTCTTGCGAAATCCAAAATTAAGATCCTTCTTGTTATTTCTCTGATATCAAAGGTATCAACACCTTTTGTAAAACCAAACAATATACGTATATTACATATTATAATATGCAAGCTAAATCTGGACCGCCCACATATTTAGTGAGCCCTACCAGGACTGCCCCCTCCCCTGGAAGTACCGAGTGTATCACGGCAGGGTAAAGCTAATACGAATACAGAATTAGGGGCTCTCTCTTCTGAACCGGAAAATGGGATCCACTCGTCCGTACACTTTACACTTGCTCCTTGTGGCACAACTTTATGCAAACTTGGGATGCATTAATTACAAGCCAACAGTACCGATCAAACGTAAGCAACAAAATCCATCCAGTCATAAATCTTTCTGATGAAAATTTGTCGCGTGGGTCACAAAATCTGATCTACCTGTCATGTAAAAATTGTTAATCTACGATATGCAGGCGAAACGATGTCCCCCTATATCAAACGCATATCTATACACAGAACTTGCCAAAAGGATTTCGACTTGTTATAGACCATGTTAGAGAGCCGTGTAGTGATTCGTCTCTTTCGGTCCAGATTATTGAAGAGTTCAAAGGAAATGGACGGAATAAATTCAGTAGTAGATGACCCAACACAAAAAGGTGACAACAACATGTAGATAAAATCATTAAAACAAATATTTAAAAAAATGTGCGTAATTTATTTATTCATAAGGACTAAATAGAAAAGCTAAGAAAAAACTCATCTAACAATACGGAATGCATAAGTGCAGTGTTGGATGTATTGGATATCGAAAATACACAAAACACCAACCGCTGCCCGATTTATAATAGACTCTAAAACAAGTAACACTGAACCTCTGAGTAAAGCAGTTTAAAAAAATCTTCTAATATGCAATCATATGTATAAATTCCATATTAAAATTAAATTTTGCAGTTACTTAAAACCTGTTCTGGGCAATAAAAATAATTTAAAAAAACAACAACTATTAATCATCGAATTAAAGAAAGTTACGTTGAAATAATTGGCAAGTTAGTTTTGCAAACAATCGGTATACCTATCGGTATCGACCCTGTGCCTTTTTATACCAATTTATTCGTACATAGACAGGAATATAAATTTATATCGTCATAAATTCAAAATGATATCAACAAAACACATACAATTCACAGATGTAAACGCTACATAGGTGATATGTGTTGCTTGAATTAAATAATTTCTACGGACACAGATACCGAACAGGCCTTAAACCAGAACATAGAGGGATACATGTAACATCTCTTAATCTAGGTATTAAGGTTGTAAATGGAATATTTACAAAGAAACTCTCCGACAAACGGAACGAATTCCCATTTCAAATAGTGTACATGCCACATGAAAGTAGTGACAAACCACCATACATGTTTTACGGAACCATATTATCTGAATATACACTAATAGCAAGGGCAACCGTAAAAATTGAGGATTTGGTTAAAAAAAGGGGTGGGGTGATTTAGTAAACAGAATGGTTAAACGATGTAGAAATAAAAATAAACTACAACAATTAAACCAGATCGGAATACTGCAATGATTAAATGGCAAAAGACGGGGAATAGAACAACGGAAGTTAATGTTCATTCATTAGTATATCAATCTAAGTATTATTAGACATTCTATCATTTATTTGTATATTTATTTACACATACTCAATGATATACCACATCTAAATAGTGAATAGTTGAAATCTGAGTGTATATACCGAACGAAGACAGATAATGACGAATGTGAAAATTCCAATAAACAGATGACCTCTACCTGCTCTGGTCAGAATTTATATATATATATATATATATATATATATATATATATATTCATTTAATACACACACACACACACACACACACACACACACACACACACACACACACACACACATATATATATATATATATATATATATGTGTGTGTGTGTGTGTGTATTAAATGAAAGTGGGTACTGGGGAACGGTGATGCTGAGGCCACCTGACAGGGGATCATTTTTCATATTGACTTTAATGCCGGAATTTCATTAGATTCCTGGGTGCCAATACTAAGCGTAGAATGAGAGAGGATAAAAAGAGGAGAGTCATAGCAGAGAGCTGAGGTCAGTCTATTTTGCAGTTAAAGGGGTGCAAATTCTCCCAAAAGAGGGAAGTGCGGAGCAGAATTGAGTGCTAAGGTTAGTACATTTGGAGCAGTTCAAGAAGGGAGTAACAAAAAATGTTGTAATCAGACTCGAATAACATCATGCCAAAAAGAGTCTCAGAAGATTTTATTTCGTTGTATTTGATTTATTTATTCACACAGTTTTGTTAATAGATGATAAAGCAGTTATACAATTACGAGGAGTTTTTTTATCTTTGATTTTTCAATGAATCTTATTTAGTTATTCTTTTACGAACATATCTTTCATAGGATGGGAAATCTCTCATAGGATGAGAAAATCTTTCATAGGATGGGAAAATAAAGCAATAATACACGAGAAAAAACTTTTTATTTCTAGGTATTTAATCTAGCTAGTTATTTTATTTTACTTATAAAATGTATTTCACAAATTTTGCGCAAAATGTAATGATTAAGCAGTAATACATTGGATGAATGTCTTTTTATGAATCTAATATATCTAGTTATTTTCCGAAAATTCATCAAATAATATTTCTATAGTAAATATATTTTGCATGTAATACGGCATTGAATAATCGAAACAACAAAAGGTAAAACAAAGGTAAATAAAAATGAGGGGGAGTCAAGATTGATTAATAAGACTTTCTGTTCATAATTTTCTGATACTTATCAATTGATAGTCAACACGAATTGAATAGATTTTCAAAATTTAATCCTTGTCATCCACTTCTTTAATTAAATGACAGTAAAATCAAATCAAACATAACAATCGAAATAAGTATAAACGGGCAAGAGTCAAACAAAAGAAATTCAAAGAATCCTAAATAGAATATCAAAGTCAAATACAAGTGGGGAGGTTGTGTCCGATCCAGACAGTCTGGGGATGCCATGGTAAAATGCCTGTACCGTTTTGAATCCACGAAGCAGGTCCATGGCGAACCAGTTGATGATTCTCTCAATGATAATTAACGTACAATATCAGAATGCAATTTAGAACAACAATAGTAGAATCTAATTTCTGTGTGACACAAAATATCTGAACATGGTACATAAATAAAGACCAGAAAGTAACTATCTTGCACGACACGACATCAGACGATAATTTGGAGGACATCAGACGATAATTTGGAGGACTGTCTGTATCAAGAATTATGAAATCTTTAAGAATTCTTTTCCAGCTGAAGTGAAAAGTTTAAATACCTTTCCCATCTCCTTCAATGTCGACCGTGGTTGTGCTAAATCTTGCCAATTCTTACTAGCAAACCTTTGTATCTCATCCCACTATTTTGTGTGTATTTTTCCCAACTGAATTTACTATCCTGTGGGCACTAATCGGTTAGTCCTTTGCTTCATATGTTGTCATCTCCTTTTGCTAAGTGTCCAGTCCATCTTCATTTTAGTTTTTTAATCATTCGCATGATATGTTTCATTCTAGTCCTCCCTCTGATCCATGTTGATATTTTTCTATATCTTGAAGTTACCCCAAGCATTGCTCTTTCCATGGCTCTCTTTGTGATTCTGAGTTGGTTCTCAGACACTTTTGTTGATTTCCAAGTTTCACATCCATGTCATATCTGGTTTTATGCATTACTTGTATACTTTACGCTTCAAGCATATTGGCAAAGTGTTCATCAATATATCTCTATTCATAACAAATGACTTACAATCGTTATGCATCGTTTTATTTCGCTTTCATGGGTTATTGTAATTACCCTAGGTAGATGTATCCGTCAGCATCTCCCATAGTTTTTGTCATGTCCATCTTCAAGCCTACTGCTTTACTCTCTCTCTCTCTCTCTCTCTCCACACACACACACACACACACACACACACACACACACACACACACACATATATGTATATTTGTCTAAAAAAATCCAGCGATTTGATGTTAATGAAAAAATACATTAAGCAATGACGCCTTGGTCCACTTCGAAGTACTACCCCTGGGGCCTTGCACACTTATCCGAGCATCCCTTCCACCTTTTGAAATAGAATAGTCCTCATCTGGGATCGTCAGTTATCCAAAGTCCCGTTCATGAAATACTCCCCACCTTTTAAATCGCGAAAAGCCCGAAGTAGACATGGGCCATATATGGATTTTAGGAGGGGACATACACCTGACCGATGCGATGTTTTGCCAAAAATCCTGCTCGAGACGGTTCAGTCAGTGGTAGTCTTGGTTGTCACATTGAAGGTTGTTTTAGTAGACACATGTATATATGTAAGTGTATTCCTTTGAATACTTAGAGCCAGGGTGCCCGTGTAGATGGGGTAACTGACAGGTATAATTATTAACCTAGCCAGTTCATTTATAAGAAAGAATAATCATGGAGTGTGTCGTTTGGCTAACTAGAAGTGGGATCCCTGTAGTTATGAAACTGATAATTTTTTGATGACTCACAGAGTTCAGTATGCATGAGATTAATTTGAAATCTAACGAATAAATTTGATTGAGCTTTAATCACGTGCCATGGTTGGCCAATCATTATAGCTGGTCGATTTGGAAGATTTCAGAAAAAGTTGGAAAAGGCTGCTCGAAGGAGTTGGTCACCCCTTTGACTTAGGGCCTGTCTTGGGGCTGCCAGCCAAAGATGTTTTGGTTGAAATTGATGACCCGTTTCTAATTGGTAGGGGAAGAGCGAGAAACTGAGAATGCCGAGCCTTAGGAACACCTAGACCTTAGGAAGAATTTCCAGAAGTTAGAAAGCTACCCATATTATTGCTTATGGAAATGACCGAATGAAAAAGAATTCTTCGTTCTACGATACAACGACTTTGATTGAAACTATTTACAAGTGCATGTGCATACAAGTATCTCATTCTGACAACAGGAAGAAACAGCACTTGCAGAAGAGTTATGCAGCAAAGACCAAAACACTGAACGTATACGATTTCTTCACTCTCATCTTCTTTCCTGTTGTTTACTGTTCTCTTGGCAACGGAACTTTTGATCGAATTACGTAATAGGAGCTCATGTTGATTCCGTAACTAAGCAGGCAGTTACGAAACGTGTAGTTATTTCGGTGCTGTGACCTGTGGGTGCAAATGCACCGACCCAAGTATTGGACAGCCTTGATCATTGTGATCGGTCACACAGTACATTAGGTGACTCAATTACGTCTCACTGCCGACTGAGAAACCTAACAAGAGAGTGTCTGTTCACGCATCTGTAATGAGGTCCCATTTGAGTGGTTGTGGTCAAAAAACGTTAAGTATGTGCTACTGGTTCTTGATATATCAAGATTAGCTAGATACGTTCTGGACAGACCTCGTACACACACTCATATATATATATATATATATATATATATATATATATATATATATATATATATATATATATATATATAATTCGTGTTTGTCTCCAAAGCGTAGTGCGCATGGCTGTCTTCCTTATTCATCAACATGCTCGAATGCTAAGTAAAAAATGTACTGTTTATTTATGGCTAGAGTTACCAGAAAATTGACATGGTGGTTGGTTGACTGACTGTCTGGACTTGACATTCAATTATTCTACATAGAGAATTTTGAATAGGAAAGAAGAAGAAGTAAGAAGAAAAAGAAGAAGAGAGAGAGAGAGCGAACGAGAGAGAGAAAGAAAGAGAAAGAGATTATAACAAAATACTTGAGCATTATACTGTTTTTTTTTCCAAAAGAGTACTTAAGAGAGAATATGTGAATACGTGAATAAAAAAAAATGACTGGTAAATTTTAAGAAACACAAAATATGTAACTGAATAAGCATAACAGAAAGAATGAGAGAAGAAAAAAAAAAAAAGAAAAGTCCATGTTGCCATAATGGAGTCAGATCAGAAAGAAAAAAAAGATATAGTAGTCAGACAGGTCCGGTTAGTGACTAAACACGTCACATGACCGACATCTTTTGGCAGCATATTGTTTTGGGGATGAGACATTTAAAAAAAAATGGAAAATTGTCTCGCTTCTCTCGCCATTTGTTGGGCAGTGATCAGTGAGAAAATGTCTTAATTTTTCGAAGAAAAAAGTGTGAATGCCACCGGACATAACTTTGGGATCAATTTATTGCAAACTGATCCTCAACTAAAAAACATGGGGGGGGGGGGCAGAATTCTCAGAAACAGAAAAAAAGTTTTTTCAAAACATAATAAAGAGTAAGTATTTTCAACCTCCGAGCACCATTGGTATAGCCTTTACAAGTGATACATACAAACATACGTTCATATCCCGCCAGCCAGACCAACTTGAAAACTAAAAAAAACTAGGTTGACAGTGTTGGTGACAGTTTTTAGTTGACGGTTTCTAATAGGCAGAAACAGGGAGTTCCCAGAGTTTGCATTTTCCACAGCGATCTTTCGTGCAATGCTAAGGAAATCTTGCAAGTGTCTTCGGAGTCTTCTACTCAGATCTACAATGTTTTTGCAATCAGTCAACTGTTGCACGTCATTTACTTGAGAGAATCTCAGAATCTGAAAAATGGATTCAAAATGAATTTCCAGAAAAGAGCATCTGTCAGTGTTGGAGAACACATTTTTTCCTCTTCTGGCTCGACACAGAAAAGTCATTTTTGACTTGACAAGTTACTGGTGTTGAAAATGAATTTACTTAGAGGATCCAGAAAGAAGAAAAATTGGAACTGGATCCAAAAGCAACTTTCAACATTTTGAGTTGAGCGGAATCGTCTGACAGAAAGAAGGTTCATCTTTGGGTCCGATAAAATTCTTGTGGAATCGGTTATTACGAACTAATTTATCCGTGCTGTCGAAAATAACGGCATATATGAAATATATGGATGCACGCATTGCGCTTTTATATATATGATTTACATCGCAGTGAGCTTGGAGAAAAGCGTTCGTTTGACCACAAACGGATTTCCACAACTTTTTTGCTTTTAATACTTTTCTCTGTTTTATAAACTCATCATTTTTATTACGTCATCAGAACATAAAATTCAATTGTTTCGACGTTTTTCGATTTCAGCTTGACAGAGTGCAAACAGACACAGCTAATTATTTCATAAGTGGATTATTGGAACCTGGACAAACTTTTACTGTGCAATACTACAGTGAATGATCGACTCATTTGAATGACGCATCCTAAGAGAGAAAACAGATCTTTTTTTTCTTCTGGGCGAGAAATCGACCGCGTATCTCGTTGCATGACACGACTCGTTCTCGTGTTGCAAACGAGCTTAGATTTTGGATGGATATGCGGCACATTCTCCAGATCTGTCACCTTCAGACTATCACTTCCTTCGTTCCACGCAAACATCTCTCGTCTAATCAGTGGTTCCAGCAAGATATCGGAGAAATCTTCTTCAAATCAAAACCAGAATCGTTCTTTAATCTAGTTGGAATTTGGCATTAGAAAGCCAAAGAAAACACTTCGATGGCTTAATAATGATACTATGAATTTGTATGAATAGAAGATTGCTGGAAACTTTCTGCAGTAATGCAATATCCTCGCAAAAGAAATCCACTTAGCCGAAAATGGAAGACACCTAATGGGTGAGGAGGATGTCATGATTGAATGCTGGAAAATCTGAGTTGAATTTTTTTGGTTTTGCACCCCTGACCTTTTCTTCCGACCTTATTTTACGCTGTCCATACTAGTAGTAGATACTTAGTAAGAGTAGCCAAATCGTACACAAGGTCAAATAAGAGAAAATACCGGATAGGAAAATTGTGTTACATCATCCTCTTGATTGGGGAGTGCTTGTTCCCCTTGGAAAATCTTAGCCTTTTCCCTGGGCTTGAACACAGAACGCTGGTACCGAAGAACACAACTATCTTCTACACTAAGAAAGGTCATGTCAATGGTTTTTTTTAGCTTGAATGATACTCAGAAAAGTTGATATTTAAGATGTCTGAATGTCTTTGAAGTATTTCCATTATCTATTATGATTGGTCTTGATTGTTGATTTTTTATCACGACAATTCATCTCGTTACATTCTACGATCCTTGAGGTATGCAGTACGGAAGAACAGTTAGTCAAAATTAATTACGAAAATACTTCACCCAAAGAAAGTCAGACAGATTCATGATTATAATGTCTCCTACTAGTTGATACTAAACAAGACGTAAATAATCGATGTAGGTGTAGTGGTTATATCGACTATTTTTGACTCTGCCATGCAGTTAAGTCTAATGGCCAAATCGAGAAAGGCGACGTCCATATAGGACATGAAATGAGAAGAGAGTTCCATTCTTGTTGGAGGCGACTTCTTTTCAATTACCGCTGCTTATTTGAGAAGTCATAGAATATAACCATGTGTGTTATGATTTGAAAAAAACCCCCAAAAACAGCAGTAAAGAAGAAAGATAAGGTTGTAAAATTCTCCAGACAATATAGTTTAAATAAGAAATGACAATTGATGTAAAACACTAGTAAGGATTATTTTACTTCTACAAAAATGAGACATTCAAATGTTTTCAGATTTGGAGGTCAAGTATTTCTTCAAGTACACATATATTTTTAATCATAGTTTTGACTAGTTTCTTGATTTTTCTGTTGCTAGGTAGTTAACAAATTAGTTTGGAACGAAATCGTAATAAAGAATACTGATTGGAAGGTTAGCTAATTAGTTAATGCATTGCCCTCAAAAGATAAGCTTCCAGGCTAGAGTCTTGTCTGAAAACATATCTTTATTCCGAATGTATCACGACAAATAAGGTGAACAAGTTTGGATGGTCACCCATTAGGAACCGTCCCGTGACCAAGGATCTGTGGTTTGGATTTTGGACTGCTGTACTGTCCTGATTTTCCTTCAAAGGGGCGTTAGAGCCCTAAAGCTAACTCAGGCATCTACCAATTACGGAATGTTCACGTCCCGGGGTTCAACCACATGTCAGCCTTACTGTCGGAATATTCTCATAAAAGGATGGCAGCTCCATCTACACCTAGCTAGCTCAGGCATCTGCTAGGAGAAGTACACTCCAGTTAAACCTACGACCTAGGGGTCCTGCTCCTATTCATGCTACCTCGGTGAACTATACGACACAGACCCCTGATTTAAAGGATTGGACCGACCCTGGGATAGTAACGCTTTACATCTGAACATTGCATAGGTTGAAAGGCTCTTCTGTGCATAGAGTCGGTCCGTCTATGGTTCAGCTGCTGTGGAAAAAAACTTTTAAAATTCGTTTGTGAAGCTATTCATTATGGAATTATGGGATCATCATAAATATTTAGTATTGATCCTGAAGAAAATATCTTCATTAACATTGAACTATGTAAAAAAACTGTAACAAAAAGTAGAGGATAATTCAAAAACACTATCAATCATTTATTTAATATCAAAGATGCATAAAACATCAACTGGTGCTTGATATATTATTGGTATTAAAGATCAAAATAGAAGACAGACTGGAGAAAGATGACAACTACATCTACCTACGACAACGAATCTCCATGAGGTACTCAAAAGAAGAAGTCAAGCGAAGAATCACTCTTGGATTGCAAACCTTTCGTAGAGTAAGCTCAACCTTCAAAAACAAGAATATCCCATTAATCCTCAATAGAAGGGTATACAACCAATGCAGCCTCCCAATAGTCACTTATGGATCTGAAACATGGAGCCTAACCAAGAGACTGAGCTGCAAACTGAGAACCATGCACCGTTCACACGAAAGAATTATGCTCAACCTCGTATGGAGAGACTGCAAGACAAAAATACATCCGGGAGAAGACAGGAGTCAGGGACATCATAGAATCCATTAAAAACCTCAAAAGACAATGGCTGGCCAAGAATAGCATCAAACGATGGACATCACAACTCAAAACATGGATCACATACGCAATCGGGGCCGGCAGAGTGTTCGATGGAGAGATGGGCTCGACAAATCAGAAAGTACTAGCTCTGTGACGCCCATGATAGAGAAGTGTGGCGAATCCTTGGGAAGTTTCATGTCCAACGACGGTGGTTAAGAGAATGATGATGATGATAGTGATGATGATGATGGAAAGATGTCGAAGTGAACCTTAAGCAGAGCAATTTTAGTAGTGTTTATACTAATATGAAATCCCCCAAAATAAATTACATACTACAAGTTCATTGCGGAGAAACTTGAATCTGTTTTGGGTCGTAAACAACTCCACGGAAGTCAGAGAAAAACAGGATAGTATAAACTCTCGTAGAAATGCCAAATCCACTTCTACCTACGATTTTAGTACGCTTTATACTAAAATTCCGTATAAACATCTTATTATAGAATTGAACAGTACAAGAGATCTAGCATTTGCATGGAGTCAAAGTAAATACGTTGGTCGCAAATTCTAAAATATTTTGGAGCAGAAGAAAAAATAATAAACCATAATTTGCTAAACCCATCCATAAAACCATAACCAGTTTTTAACGAAAGTTTTTCGAAATATGCGACAAAGTACTGCTATAAATAATCGAAATCCCTATGGGTATCGACCCTGTGCCATGTTGGACTAATTTATACTTACGTAGACACGAATATAAATTTATATCATCATTAATTGAAATTTATACTTGCGTTTTAAACGATGGATATGAATTTGAAAACTTCTATAAACATATCTACCCAAGAGATCCTTAGCCTGCACCGGAATACAAAGGGACACTACAGAATTTCCTGATCTGGATATCAAGATCGAAAATTGAATATTCATGTATAAAATATTCGATGAATGGGAAGCATTCCCATTCCATACAGCACACATGCTACTGAAAAGTAATGACATACTGCCGTGTATATCGCATGGGACTACATCATCAGAATATACAAGAATAGCGCGGACAACCCTAGAAATTGAGAATTTTGTATGAAAGAAATGGGTCGAGATATGCATACAATATTCAGACAATTTACTAAAGCAATAAAATATACACTGTAAAATTCAAACATTACCAGATAAAACAGGAGGAAACAAAAATGAAAATTCAACTACGTATTAATAGAGATGGCATGGAATGAGGATTTTAATGCCACTTTACACCGCGAAGGGAAGACAGAATGAAATAACAGTTTATCTTTTTAAATGACTTAGGATATTTTTCTGTGTTTAAATGTAGAGATATCGATATGAATGAGAGTGGGTTTATGTGTATCACATACGGATGCAGAATAACGATATGTATGTATAAAATATATGTACATTTAAGGTAAGATTTTAGACGAGGATAAGGCATGGTGTGTTAGTATGGATGTGTGTACTTATAGCTAAACTCTTCATTTTGTGAAAAAGTGAATGTGTGCATGCTTGTTGGTGAGTATATGGAGATTATTAGGCTGGGTGACGGACTTCCTACAGAGAGAAGTTCAAACGAAAAGATGACCTCTTGAGAGCCACCGTTTTTCGATTGAGACGGGATCATCTAAAACTCGTGTCAGAATCTCTTATTTTTCAAGGTAAAAATCTAACACCATTCTGCGGTGTTCTTTGGTCGATTCCAACTTGTGGGGTGGAATGCTGGTGGGGGTGAAATGCGATTTCCAAATTAGTTTTTCTGGTCAGTGTACTTTGAAAACATAGAGATGAAAGTGGTTTGTCACGTAGACGAAAAAATAACTCAAAGAAAGATGTGAGAAAGACAAATACTAAAGATAAGACAAAACTTTCCCATAGAACTTATATATTTATACACAGATAGTCCACTTAAATTTTACATTGAACCTGTAAAATTTGATTCAAACTTAGAAGATTAGGGTTACATGCTCAACAGAAACATACACTTCAAATGTTATCATATCTAATTCGGAAAATAGATTGTATCATATAGCATATAATACAGTAATACACTGGATCTGATTAGCCAAATGATATGCTATACTAATGTAAATTGCAAAAGAAAAGAAAACTCAAATAAAACAAAATCTATGCATCACAAATTATGATAACATCATGAATCTAAAAGTGGTATTCAAATGTCCGATAAGCACGATTAGTGGATGCCATGGAAATCTGCATGTACGGTTTTTTAAATACCTAAAATAAGACTATGGTAAAACAACTGATGGTACCCATAATAAAATTGAGTGTATACCATTAGGATCCTAATTCAAGTTATAGCAATAAAAATTGAATCGTGAATTAATAGTAGATTAACAGAAATCAGTAGATAACTGATAAAGATAACTATATAAAATTTAAGAATTTTTTAAAAGAACTCTAGAACTATGGATATACATTGCTCAGTTGATCGGGCCATTTAGCTATTCACTGACGCAGCACTAAAATAAACGGCACCTGTCGCCAGGTGGTTCTGACCAGCTGCAATGCCATTGACATCTACGGTAATCGAGGCGTGGTATAAGCAATGACTAGCCATGTCAAACTTCCTCAGGACCCTGAAGTCTCCGCCAGCTAGGACCCTGCCCTTAGTTCGACTTCATGTCAAACTGGCCGCTATGGGGAGGGTAGTGAACAACCAGGTCTTTTCAGCGTTTCGGGTTTCTTGGTACTTTTGAATAGTTCAGATGCCTCTACATTCCAGAAGTCAAAAGAGCAGTCTTCCCTCACGTTTCTCGTCAAACGCACCTTTTGTCTTCACGCCGCCAATCGACAACTTGGTCAGTGCTTTCAAGCCAAACACCCGTTTCTCTATTTGGGAGAATATTATTGCTATATGCGTCAATCAAATTAGAACGAGCATTTTCATTCTGAAAAAAAAAATCCATAAACTAAAACAGAGCCATTGAAATATCGACAGAAGGTTTGCTGCTCGCGTCAGAAATCATTATTCGATTCTAATTAAAGGTCAAAATTCAATTAATAAATAGTGCAGAAAAGCCAACCTATATTCAGACTAACTGGTGCTAAATTATCTGTTTCAAAACCGATATTTTGAAGCGCTTTCTTTGACGACCAGAAGCCATTACACTGATAACTCTTGCTACCTAATAACGATTAAAGGAACCCGTCTCCCTTCTCTCTGTGTGTGCACCGTGATAACTCAAAAACTGGCCATTGTGCACAGTTGACATCCGCCAGATCTATTAAGCTGTGGACTGTTGAGTTTTAAGTTCATTTTATTTGCAGTTCTCGAGAATTTTTGATAAAAGTTAGAATAATCTAAATTTAGATATAAAATATCTATATAAGAAATACTGTGAGAGGTAACCGGAATGCTTCGAAGCAGTAGTTTCGTACGACGGACGGAAAATTACTCTATGGTAGTTTACCCCTTGCTGTCAAAAGTGACGGCAAAAATCAAATTATTTTGAATTCGCATTGTACTTATAAAATATCTAAAACTTTATGGTGGGCAGCATTTCTTGTTAACGTTCAATATTTCCTGAATGTTGAACTAATCTAAAAGTAGAATTAGGTAAAAATAAATGTATCGTGTTTAACGTAACGTAAAGCCCTATTTCTACAGGGTTACGTCACCAGACGTCACTGATGACGTGAACGTGACAGATGACAAACGCAAATTGTCAATCATTATACAAGTGGATGACGATTATGGCAGATTGCTGCACACACCATTAAGTTCGACTCCTTTAAAACTTGCAGCTATGGAACGGTTCTGACCTAGTTCAAATTAGTGGACCAATATCGGGTTACTACATTATTGAGTAATCTGGATTGAACGATGTTAAGTCTTCAGAAGGAAACTTCAAGGGTTACAGGTCCTGCTGAGAATAAGACAACAGTACAGGTTGTGAAACCGCAGATGTAACCCGCTTGAAAAACAGAGCAAAAGGAAAATATTTCTCGTTTATTCTTTGTATTTAGAAAGAGACACCCTTTTTAAAAAACAGGAAACGACACAGGGATGAACTGAAAGAGACAGCATGGAATCACAAGCCTATACCTGTGTATATGTGACTCTGTCATGCTCCATATGTTCTCTCTCTGCTTCCTGGGCTGGTCTGTGTGTTTATATAGGATTCCTTTTTTTTTGTCCAACCAGTCTTACAAGAGACAACAACGTGATAATTGAATATTCATGGCGATCTATATACATATATCTATATCTATATACTCACGTATGCACACACACGATATATATATATATATATATATATATATATATATATATATATATATATATAATTCACAATACAAATCAGGAATGCAATTTGATGTGATAAAATATAAAATAATACAATATCCGATGTATGATGGGTTCATTTCATGAAGTGCCCAATACATTCAACATTAAACATTGAGTTGATTTAGAGTAGAGCTTAAAAAATTAATGGAGTGAGGATTTGCAACCTAATCATGTTAATGTTTATCCTTGTTGTGTTTTTTTGTTTTATCTAAAAAAATATAACGCAACAGGCAATGACCAACCACTAAACAGAAATATATATAAATAGATAAGAATACCCTTCTACCGAGATGAATAGACACACCTCCATATAATATCTGAAATAAGAATTTGAAATAAATCGAATCATTCGCCCGAAGAAGCCGAAACAGGACAGAAACATAAACATGTTTTTGCAACAAATTCTCGCTCCGTTATATATATATGTGTGTATGTATACGTTGTCTAGGGCAAATGAAACATTCAACGCGTAATAACGGGAGATCAATTCAAATAGAGATTTAATATAACATAACGCAATTCGTAATCATCCTATCGGATCAAATATCCATTTTTTAAACACACACACACTTACACACACACACACACACACACACACACACACACATATATATATATATATATATATATATATATATATATATATATATATATATACGAAAATAGGTAGATGAATTCCGCAATAACGGTTGAATTAAATTGAGAAAAAGGTGAAAAAAAAACAAACTAAATTCTCTTGTTATGGCTTCAAGGTATAATAATTTTTAATAAGCTTTAACCTGTTTCGTACACGTCTTCAGAAGGCTGATACGATTCTGTTTCTGAACTTCACTTTCCACTGTCGAGTAAAGGGGGTTAAATTCAGATCATTTATACATTAATCTTGATTTGAATTCAAATTCCATAGGGGTCTTAAAATTCCAGTTGATGAGTTTTTTGAGAAGCAAGGAGGCGATGCAAGAACTCTCTTTAAGGGGAGAGGCAAAGGGGGTGAAGTATCAATGTGTGAACGAGTGTGTTCACAGTATGGTTGAATTGTTTTGGGGTATGATTGTGAATTTGTGTAGTAGATGCTAATATGAATGTGCATGAGACATGTGTGTGGGAGATTGGGAGTGTTGCTGGATTTAGTGGGGAAGAAAAGTTTGTTGAGGGGTCCATGGTATTTTTTTGGGGGGGGGGTTCAATTTTGAGATTTTGATAAAAGGAAACGAAGCTATGTTTTCCAAGAAAATCAGAGCTGGGGCTCCACCTTTAGATTAAAAAAATGTAGAATTTAAAGCAGGTTTTGAAGTATTGATGAAATTCGTTTCTCTTCTTCTTGGTCGGTGTACATTTTGTGGAAATAAAAAACTGAAAAACTTGGTTCTTGCGGAGAACTTTGATAAATGTGCTAACTGATTTTAAGTCTCCTTGTCGAGGGATCTCTCACTTACCGTCTATTTACTGTCATCCTATTCCTAAGGAGAAGGGCTTCCCCTATGTATTCCTTGTTGCAAACTCGACAATTAATGGCATACATGATGTTTTTAACGTCACAAGAGATGTTGGATTTGATTTTAAAGGTTTTACCACATTTGAAAGTACATTTATCTCCTATTAAACATAGTTGCGAGTTGGACAAATACATTAGGTTATCTTTTTTTCTGGTTCTGTTTTCTCAGAGAACTTGGCCTTTGTTAGTAGCTTTTTTAAAAATTGGGCTTTGGTGTTTACTTTCAATTATTGAGGAATTTATTAGGATGTTGTTCAAGAAAGAGTCTCCTTTTAGGATGTGAACATCCTGTTGTATATTTGAAAAAAAAAACTTCAGAGTTTTAAGTGGTGTTGATGAATTGAATAATGGTTGTTTTATTTGATTCAGTATTTACCGCTAGCAATTACTGTCTATCTAATGTTGTGGCCTTTCCGATTCCAGCTCTAACAAGGGAGAGGAGATAGTTTTGTCCAAGAACGTATTTTTCGATTCCTAGAAGCTGAAATTCAGAGTGCTCTGTGCGGATATTATTGTTTTTAAGCGTTAAGCTAGAGAAAATGCTCTACTGACCTTTGTGTGTTGAGGGTGACATGGAGAAAATAGCAAGTAAGTTTTACTTTTAGTGGGTTTGAAGTGTATGTTAGAATTTCTCAACCGTTTTTCTAATAATTCTACGGTCTATCAATGGAATTCATCACCACCACCATCATCATCATCATCATCATCATGATCTTCATCATCAAAACTTATGATCATTGAGTTCAAAATCTTTCGTATACTCTGGTAGGTAATTGTTCGTTGAGGATATTCTTTTACACACACACACACACACACACACACATATATATATATATATATATATATATATATATGGCCACGGTCAGGATTATTGGCGCTCTTAAATTTTTTGTATAACCTGTGCAATATCTTGTTTATGGAACATAGACTTGAACAAATCAAAAGAGAAAAAAGAAAAAAAAGAATTGGAGAAACTACCAGCGCACAATTACAATAAGATAATAGATGATTTCAAGAAACGTTTAGAGGCTGCTATTGTTGTTGTAAAAAGGGAACGTGCAACCGAATCGAAGTAGCCTCCCTAGTGAAAGAAAAGATTCTTTATTTATTGGTGAAGTGATATAGACGGATGTATATAAGGCCCTACGGGGCGTATTGAACATTCAGTCACTTGACAGATGACCAGATTCATACATCTATCAACGTTAATTGAGCTTTTCGGTAGATGAACCGTCTATGACTGATAGATATACATGTGTTAGATGTTTTTGAGCAAAACTTTCTTTCTAAACGTGTTTCAGGACGAAGGCAACTAATTTAGTTATCAACTAAAACAGCCACTCATAATGTTACTCAGTTGGGGATAATATGATTCTACGTGTATATCATTGCTATTAGATAAGTCTTTTGATTCAGTTTGTATTATCAAACTCTTGCTGGAGTTGGACTTGTCATTCCCTTTAACAAGAACAATCTTCACCTAATTTTGGGTAGTAAACTCTACACTGTTTGTATGTATCGCCAAATTAAACCATACCGATATTCAGAATTAGCATTTCCCTTTCCGTGATTGGAAATCACCCTGTTATCAATAGTCAAGCTTACAAATCTTAAGAATCCAAGAATTTATTTCATACATATTTACAACATAAGGTTTAACGTAAACCAACTTCAGTAAATAGAAGTAAAAGTGGTTGGTCCAGCAGTAGCAGCCAGGCTTGTCTAGTTAATTTATTGTTTAACATTCAGCAGAAATATCAAGCAAACCTTGCAATATAGGTTATTCCGTTTTCAACAACACGTGCAATACGGCCTTTTCCATATTTTATACGTAAAGATGTTTTCAATTTTTTCTCTCTGTTAAGCAAAGACTTCCGTGCCGTGCACCTCTTGACCAATGTAGCTGCAAAGGTTTTGAATGTACTCTTTGCTCCCGTTTTCTGATTTGACCTAAGAGACCCTCATTTTCTGCACGTATAGTATGCGCAAAGGAAACCGTACATTGGATCAACTACATTGGCACAAAGATTTAGCTTAACGAACCGAAAAACTCTTGGAATGGTAATGACTCTTCTCAAAATTATTGAAAAAAATATCCGTCGTTATTGACTTTACTGTCGTAAAAATATAGAAAAAAAACAAAAACATCTCTGGTGGTCTGCTGAACTATGAGATGCAATTAGAATATTAAATGAATAAATGAATAAAATCATTGATTTGATTTCAAGTATTCATTTGTTAATTGATCCACATTCTGTAACTTCTCAATTTTCCGTTGGATTTGATCCGTGAGTCAGTAAATGCCTCGTTTTCATCATTGATTGCCAGGCATGCATCAGCAGCAATGACGTCATTACATTCCTAGGCTTATTAGCTGTCAGAGCATTTGAAAGTAGTTAGTACCACTGTTTCTCAGATCGTGTGTACTTATATATATATATATATATATATATATATATATAGAGAGAGAGAGAGAGAGAGAGAGAGAGAGAGACAGACAGACAGACAGACAGCTGTTTCGATGTATTACATCTCTTCAGTGTGGCTATAGACTTCCCATCATCCCACCCAGTACCGCGAGGCAGAATTGAAGCCTTCACTTTAGACTCGCAGGTCGATATCCTACCTCTGGAATACGGAACCGGACAGTCAGTAAGGCTGAATTTAAACGATATATCTGTTTATACAGAAATCCCTCACCCACCAGAGTGCTCTATTCCTATGGAAAAGTATATATATATATATATATATGCAGTACTAATCAGGGAGGCAATATAACGTAGTATAATGCAATATCCGATGGATGATTGGTATATTTCATAGAGCACTCGATACATTCAACTTTATATGTTAAGTTGGTTTAGAGTAGAGCTGGAGATATAGGAGAATGGGGATTCGCTACACAAACACGTTTATGTTTCTGCCCTGTCAGAGCCTCTTCGAGCGAATCACTACGAAAGAAATGTGACCATAAAGAGCTCGGCAATCACTGCCCAATAACATTACTACCCAACATCCACAAACTATGCACGAGAATACTCACGAATTGAAGGCCAAACGCTCTAGATGAAAACCAACCGCTCGAGCAGCCAAGATTCAGAAGTGTCTGTTCAACGATACACCACCTACACACATTGAATCAGCTAATTCAATAGAAGACCTTGTTTGGCTCATGCAGACTATGAAAAAGCCTTCAACTCAATGTGAGAATAAAGTATTAACAAGAATAATATAAAATGGCTTTGCAGTAATCAGACTTTATAAAGATACAACAAAAAAATACAGATCAGAAAAAAAGAAGAGTGAGACAGGGAAATAGTTTCCCCCAAATTACGGCAATCTTCGAAAGCAACTTCCCTTAAACATAAGAGTAAAAATCGAGAGAGAATATTCGAACCATTTGATGTTTTGTGAGGAAATTGCATTGATATAGAGAACGGCACATTATTCATAAAATATGTTAAATGATCTAAACAGAGAAAGCCCAAACCTGGTTAAAGATGAAGAGAACAAAGACAAAAGTAATGTTTAATAACAAAGTCCTAGGAGAGACTATATTAATAGAGAGTGAAGAACAAGAAAAGATTACCGTAATTACGATCAGTACATCCTGATCTATGTCCTGAGCCATCAGCATGCAACTGCAAAGGATAAGAGGCCAAATTTTCATATGTTCAAATACTTATGACAGCTACTATATATATATATATATATATATATATATATATATATATATATATATATATATATATATATATATATATATGTATGTATGTATGTACGTTCGCGTGTGTATATGTGTGATGAGTTGAAATTTGTTAGTTAATATTTGCTTCTGGACATCCGTTTCGAGATTAAACAGGCAGGAATAATTTTCTTCACCAGATACATGTGTCATCTACTTCCATCTTTATATCTGCATGTATTCATGTACCCATTACAAGCGAATTAAGCCCAAGGCCACGTCTAATGTTCTATCAACAACGCAGTATGAATAACGTGTGAAACCGAGCCACAGACCAGTGCACTGAGAGCAGCTGCTCATCCTTTCAAGTAAATTTATTTACACAACAAGAGGAAGAAGAAGAAAAAAAAAAGGAATGTTTCGAGGTGCTTAGAAATTCTGACTCTCTCTGACATGTTTGTCGCTGTTACTTTTTTTCTGCTCGTTGGTCAAAGGTGAAATTAGGCTGACATACAAGCAGAACGAGGCACGAATAAATCAAAGTCTCGCTCGTGAAACATTCTACGGCCTCTAATTCTGAAGAGTAACTCTATTCTTTCTTTCTTTCTTGCCTGTTTGTCCTCTTTCTTGTTTTTTTATGTTGTTTATAACACCATTTTTCTCTTATTAGATAGCGACAACGAAAACTGTCACCAAAACATCTTCAGTTTTTAAGTTGTTCTAAGCTTCTTTTTTTTTAGGGTTCAATTTACAATTTAATTTCATGCTAACACGGTCCCTTAGTGTGTGTTCGGTGGTATTCTCGTTTAGTTTTTGTTATTTTGTTTTTTTAGTGATTATCGCCCCACAAAAAGCGAAAGAAGTAACTTATTAACTGATCATGCACTTTTTCTATTTTTCTAAATTGATCACCCCCAACCTGGCATGCTGCCTAAAGACAATGATCACGTGACGGTTGATATTGAGTGACTAACGAGAACTGTTTATAGTACATATAAGTGAATGTTTTTGTATAAGATATTCACATGTCTTGACTAAAAGTATTTGAGGTTTTACAGCGTTAAATTAAACCTCATAATCTCATGAATATTTCACCTTTGTTTTGATTTTGATGAAAGATGATAAGTAAATGCAAAAATTGAAGAACCCCCCCACTCAAAATGTGATGCACAGAGCCTCATCAAAGTTAAACTCGGCCCCAGTCTCGAATCCTGATCAAAAAAGAAAAAAAAATTAAAGACATCAGATAACTGCATAGTATGGCAAGTTATAATAGCATTCGGTCAAAAGCGATCAGTCCACAATGTCAACATTATAGCATGAATATTTCAACTGAATTTGTATTATTTACAGTAATTAAGTAATTCAATTTAGGGATTCTCTTGTAAATTTGAATGAATGAAGAGGTTTTATCGTGATTCTTTTTTCATTTTGTACCATATGTCACAGAAAGAATAACATCGATAATAGTTTCGAATGAAATAAGTAATATTTTAGGAAAACTTCTCTACAACTAAGATAACAGTACATATTAGTCATTGCTTTGCGTTATTATCTGATACATATGTTGTTTGATTATAGCATTTAACTAAAACTTTTACTTTCAGAGCCTTTGTTTGACTTGATAAAGTTTTAAACGAATAATAACTTGATGCTTTCTTTACTTGAGAATTAGGTAGACAACAGTTTTCTAATGATTTTCCTTTTTAAGCCTTTATGTATTCACTTTTTTCAATTTATCGATTGAAAGATTAAATGATTGAATGGTAACCTTTTCCACTCCTTAAAGAGGTGCTCAAAAGCTTCCCATGAACATCGCATTTTATCAACACAATATAACCGCAACGGGGTATAATGGGTTTCAACAATGTTTCATTATTTGAATCGCTAAGAATTTCAAAAATTCAAAGGATGGATGAACAAATTTTGCTAACGTCTTTTTGTCAGTTTTCAGACTCCGAATCAGGTTTGATTAATTTCATTTTAGAATCTGAAATTGGTTTATCTTCCGTTAAACCTTTTTAACGCACCATTTAATTATGATTCAGTTCCACTTTCTGCGGCAATAGTCTGCGAGTTTACAGTGGGTGTCTAATACAGGTTGAGTATCATTTATCTGCAATGCCTGGGACCAGAAATATTAGGGATTTAGGATATTTTTTGGTTTGGAAATATTTTGCGCATATATGTATATATATATAGAGAGAGGGAGAGAGCCCAAGTCAGATTATAAAAACATTCATGTATCATATACACGTCACATACATAGCTTAAGTAAATTTATACCAAACATTTGATAATTTTGGTTATAAAACAAAGTTTGCAGTGACTAAAGTTGGTAACGAAATGCTGCCTACGTTGTGAATTCGTTTTGATAGAGACTTGTTTTGTCTTTCACCATTTGTGCTGTTAATGTAGTTTTACGTTTCTGAACTGTTAAAGAAAGATAACGAAGCTTTTACTTTACTCGGAATGATTTGAATAAATCCTTAGAGTTTGGCCTTGTCTCTCATCTTTGAATCGAACTACAGTGAGGTCAGGTATGGAATTTTCCACTTGTGACATCAAATTGACTCTTTCGAATACGTGGTTCTTAGCCAGCCTTTATATGCATTGATTTGTACGATGCAGGACTAAATCGGTGATATTTTGTGGAGAAAGATTTTGCTGGGGCCAGTCTTCCAAAGATTGGGGCCCGCTTGCCTCGAAATCAAACATCTCCACTGACACCAAGTACACAACTACCTCATCCAAGAAGCTGCCCATCCATCCATTAATTCTTTGCATATTTAATAATGTCTGCTTGTAATCCTTCATTTCCTTCTTTTTTAAATTACTTTTTTTTATTTTGTCTAATAATTCTTTCGCCCCATCTGCTTCCCTCCCTTTTATACCCCCCTTTCTCGTGCTTATTTTCTTCCTTTCGTTTGTTCCCATTGTCGGTTCACGCCCTTCCGTTCGCCCATTCTTTCTTTCGTTCTTTCTTTCCTCTGTCTGCAGCGTCAGTAAACATGAATTGAAAAGAAAATTCGATCGACAAGCGCTTTGAACTTGCAATAAGAAATGCGATTTGGAAAGCGCTTTCTTTCATAATTCGCGTTGAGATTTACATCACTAATAAAGTGTGGGATTTGCGAACTGGAAACTCACTGGCTCCTGGAGACATCTTGTGTGAAAGACTTGCCTCAGGTCTAGATGATCAAACCGTACATGGCACACATTTCGTGCGTTTGTTTAGCCGAATAGCAATAATTTGGCCTCTCTTACTTGTACAATATCTTTCACCCTGAACCCCCTCTCGGATCTATGTTGATCAGTTTCTATTGCCAAGAGATATTCCTAACATTGCTCCTGCCATTGCTCTCTGTGCTAATATTATTTTTCAGTTTTTTTTTTTTCAAAAGTTTCCATCTCTATTATTGAACATTACTTTTGTTCGTTGAGTTTCATCTTGAATGGTATTTTTGGCTTTCTCTATTTAGATCACTTAACATGTTTTGTAGAACCCCTCATGTATTTCTTTTCCCTGTGTTTCCTTTTTCTGTTTAATTCCGTCCCTTTGTTTGTTTCCATTGTCGATTCACACCTTGGCATCACAGAACCTTAAATTATTCCCCACCTGCGTTTAGTTCGATTCACTCCCAGTCAATTTCCCGAAAAAAAAGCTTTTAAAGCTCTCTGTAAAGAATTTCGATGAAATTATATTCTCTTGTCATCCTCCTCTCAAATCTTTATCTTGCATCTTTATGAAGTACCTTTTCCGTATATATTCTCAATTGTCTTTATATAATTCTCATTGAGTCGACGACTGCTATGAGTTCGATTTAGTCAAACGCCTTTCAACAATCCAAGCCAAAAATTGGTTTGTTGCATTCTGGTCTTTTCGATCCACTGTTTAATGTATGTAGCTGGTCTATTGTTGAATCTATCGATCTATCGCCTTTATTTCCACAACTCTATCTCAATATATATATATACATATATGCGTTTACGTGCACGCGCGTAAGTTCATCAAAATGTGCGTATAGCCTAATGAAGTAAAAAAAACTTCTTTCACACAACTGATGTTTTTTCAGCATAATTGTTTTCTTTGTCGAAGCACTTGACTAAGCGCTTCTCCATATATTCTATAGATTATACAGTGATAGTTCCAGATCAGGTCAGGGTACGGACTTCTCTGACCCAACTTCGTATACATACATATCTATGATTAAGTACAAACAAAAAAAAAGTTCTTTATGAAATCTTATCCCATTAATCTTTAAAAAAAAGGGTGTATAACCAATGCATCCTCCCAATGGTCACTTACGGAGCTGAAACGTGGAACCTAACCAAGAGACAGATCCACAAATTGAGAACCATTCAAAGTGCACATGAAAGAATTATGCTGGGCCCCACACGGAGAGACCACAAGACAGCACAGCACATACAAGAAAAGACAAGAGTCAGGGACATCATAGAATCCATTAAAAATCTCAAGTGACATTGGGCTGTCCATGTTGTAAGAATGGTGGACAACCGATGGACATCGCGACTCACGACATGGATCCCCTGAGATCACATGTGCAACCGAGGCC
Source organism: Thysanoteuthis rhombus (assembly GCA_963457665.1). Classification (NCBI taxonomy): domain Eukaryota; kingdom Metazoa; phylum Mollusca; class Cephalopoda; order Oegopsida; family Thysanoteuthidae; genus Thysanoteuthis; species Thysanoteuthis major. Next base: position 39,061,187 of record OY735202.1, on the reverse strand, counting down.
GGCAGAATATTAGATGGAGAGACGAGCTAGACAGATTCAGGAAATAATGGCTCCGTGACGCCAATGATAGAGATGTGTAGCGAATCCTGGGGAAGGTCTATGTCCAACGACTGGCGTTAAAAGACTTGTTGATGATGATGATGGTGGCACCAGTATGCCAATATCCAAGCATCAAAGTATTCTCCTGTCTCTTTCTTATGCCGATACTAAATAGATTATTCCAACACAAAACAACGTTTTATTTTTTTAGATTTCTTCTAAATAAGAACCAGCATTAACGCAAACCGACTGCATGCCCAGGTAAAAAAAAGAAAACAGGAAAGTCTGGTACTACACGCAAAATATGTTCCTGATGAAGAACGTGCGGCAGGAGTATGCGTGTAATATCATGGCACATTTCCTCACTAACATTATAGTATTAATGACCTTTTGATAGGAAACTGGAATGATTTCATGCGATTTTAAATTCATCGTAATGTTGGTGCGTGACATACAAAGCAGCATTGTGGAGTAGCCTGTGTCAGAACAATTTCTTTTACGTGCCTTACTGATCGCGGGTGCTAGCAAGGCGCGAGGTTCCAGACTTTCCTGTATTTTTGTTTCCAATGCCTTATTCAAAAGCCAATTGCTCACTGTAGCATCCAACAAATGCAAATGGATAGATGCGTATATATATATATATATATATATATATATATATATAGAGAGAGAGAGAGAGAGAGAGAGAGAGAGATTCAGAGAGATATAGAATTATGTATGTATAGGTATACAAAGATTTTCAAATACATCGATACACATATACATTGGTAAATTTATTTATGTACATTTCTGCACAGAACAAACACACTCATCATACACACACACACACACACACACACATATATATATATGATATTTGTAATTGACAATATGGGAATAAAAAAAATGGAATCGTTTTTGGACATATACACAATTTATTGTAGATCCAACAAATTATTTATTTGTTTTAAAACGATTTCATTTTTTTCATTCCCGTTTGTCATCAAGTAATATCATCCAGTAGGATATTTCATAGCCATACATTGATCACATACTCACACGCCTACGCACACACACACGCATGCACATACACACACACGCATATCTATCTATTTATATATATATATATATATATGAATCAATGTATGGCTTGGCATTTATATATTTAATGGCCGTTTAGATCTGATCGATGTTGTGGAGATGTATTCTGAAACCGTTTGATCTCAGGGTAATTTGGTTAAGCCCGAGAGGGTGTCACCAATGAATGCGATATTTTATGTTCATCCTGATGCCAACCATTGATCAACGAGGCCGCTACGCAGATTCAGAAAGCAAGAAATCTGAGTTGAAAGAAAAAAAAACATAAACAACGCAATATGCATGAACATTTTTACAAAATTTATCTTGGCAGATATCATTGTGATCAGATAACACGCATATGCGAGCCTTTACGAGGTCTGCCCAAAAAGTTTCCTGCAATCTAATACTAACGAGAAAAAAAAAAGAAAGAAAAAAGAAGCCTACCCAGGCCAATGGTGCCTAATTCCACCCCCTTTCGAAATAAATCCTTTCGGGACCTCACACATGTATTCCATCGTCTCTTTCACTTTCCCAAACTGCAAAGATCGAGATTCGAGATCGACATCAGCCGCCTCTTTGATCTTATCCACGGTTAGAAATTCCTTCCCTCTACCTGGTAAAAAGTCAGAAATAGCAGGGAGCCAAATCTGGCCAGCAGGAGGGGTAGGCTGATAGACTTGCATGATGTGATCTTTTGCCAAGAAGACCCCGTAGGCGACGTGAAGAATGGGCAGACTTGGTTATTTCGAATGCACCGATTACTTAGTACATCTCACCTAATGGCGTCTCTGTACCGACTGAGAGAGTGTCTGTTCCCGCATGCGTAGTGCCTCTGATTGGTTGCTGAGTTACATCAAGATGACATAAACGGTTCTCAAGATTTTCAAAACGTCTGGATACTTTCTGGAGACATAAAGATGATCCACCAGCCAAATTTGTATTTGATCCCTCATGTCCCCGCAAATCAACACTTTCTCGATTAGACATGGGCTTTACGAGACCTGTAAACATCTCCTATGGGATGTGATGACAAGATGTTATCACCAGGTCCTTGCAACTGCTGCAAGTTACTTGATGAAAGTTCTGTAGAGCCAACGTCAGTCCAGAGCTCCTCATATAATTGCTCAATGTGATTGACACTTGGGGAGTTTGGTAGCCAGGCCAATAGAGTTAAGTTTTCTTCGTGTTTCTGAATCCATTTCTGAACAAATTATGCTGTGGGGCAAGACACACTGTCCCACTGAAATATGCCGCTCTCATCGTCGAAGACTGTTGTCATTAAGGAATTTACCTTGATCTTCAGAGAGAGATGGTGCGCTGCAAAGTACCTTCCACATTAATGATTGCACCAAGTTGTTGCCCAAGCCATCACACTTCCTTCACCGGCTTGTTTTTCCCCACTGTGCAACATGCTGACATCGCTTCCTCAGGATAACGACGCGCGAGTATCCTACCATCCAAATTATTCAGGAGAAAGTGAGAGTCATCGGAGTAAGTGTACTTGTTCCATTGATAAAAGGTACAGCTCCATCGTTCGCGTGCCCAGTGAAGACGCCTTCGGCAACATACATTGGTAAGCCCGATGCGCAAAAAGGGTCGGTGTACTTTGTTGAATGTTACCGTTTTGGGATATGAAGGAACATTTGAGGGACTCAGATAAAGATAAAAATAGTCATGACCGGCTCACGTTCAGTTGCTGCCATTCTAGGCAAATATCACGTCATATTGTTTTGGCCCTTCAGTGTACATGCTGGATATCTAACGTAACATGATCAATCACAAACCAATCTCTTTTGTAGTGAGTTTGATCCGTACTTGGTGCCATACTATCATGGCTTTGTGCTATCTACCTCATATATTTCAAAGAATGTGTTCCAACTCTACTCTAAAACAATTTAACTTCAATAGTAAAAAGTTGTATGTATCGAGTACTCTATGAAATAAATCCATTTCATATCAGAAGTGGCTTTATATCATTAATACATTATTATAATACTATGTTATACTGCTAGCCTGATTTGTACCACATGCACTATATATATATATATATATATATATATATATATATATATATATATACACATATATCTATATCTATATCTATTCTACAATGCTTTACTGATTTAAACACTGAACATTTAAAGACTTTTTCCAATTTTTTTCGTGTCTCTTCAGTCACTTGTTTCCCAATATCTGTCAATATGATTCATGTAATTTTCTTCTGTGTTTTACCCCCTGTTTTACATATACTTTGTTATTATGGTACAATTTATAATTTTTCTCATGTTGGGATCATCGATTGCTTACCATGTCACTGTTACAGGGATCTTAAAAACTAAACAGTTATATCAACATGGCACCCAAACAGTGTTGATCAACCCCCTTTCTTGCAATATAGCTTATGTCATACATGCAGTTTATATATATATATATATATATATATATATATATATATATATATATATATATATATATATAATTGGATAATTGTATTATCCACAGACAACTGTTTCGTTGTATTACAACTCTTCAGTGTGGCTATAGACTATCCATTATGCCATCCAGTATCACGAGGTAGGATCAAAACCTTCGCTTCAGTCCAAGAAGCTGGCATTTTACCTCTTTACGGTTTGTAAGGCTGAATTTAAGCGATATATTTACTCAAGCACGATTCCTCATCCACGAGAGTGCTCTATTCCTAAGTTAGAAGAGCATTGCATAAGCTTATAATAGACGAGTTACCCCACTTGTGCTCGATCCTGAATAAGGGAGTGGTAATTATAATGATAATTAAGTCATATTTAGTATAATAATTTGTGAGTGTGTGTGTGAGAGAGAGAGAGAGAGTAAATTCAAGATAAAACTGGAGTAGAGTGGCGGAAAAAAGTATTTGGACATTTGCAAAATATCCATTCAATATACTCCTGATGCTTACATATACTTCTAAAGAAAAATACATGTTCCCAAGAATACAATACAGAAGAAAATATAAACAAAGGTATCTCAATAAATCAACCTGATTTGTAATTACTGCAAAGATATGTTTTTCGTAATCCTTCATTCGCATTTCACAGCATTCTTTTGAATTCTTTGTCCTATCTTCCTTGCACATAATCTATGATTCTAGTATCCCTCAGATGAATTCGATCTTTCAAGCTCCGTTTTGAGTTTTCTATTGGATTCAATTCAGTTGATCGACTTGGCCACTAAAGTAACCTTACGCTGTTTCCAACAGACCATTTGCGAGTTACACTAGCTGTATGCTTCAATTGTTATGTTGTTGAAAAATCCAACCATATTCAAGCTCCAAGTACTGCTCCTAAAATACTCTGATACTCTCCATTCATTCTCTCTTCAATCACAAGATGCGTCCTCATATCATTGGAAGAGAAATACCACCAAACCATTTTAATCTGTGCTTTACTATGAGGATGGTGCCTTTTCGATATTAAGCACACACACACACACACACACATACGCCTCTTTTTCTTATAAATGACGAGCTGGCTTGTTCCGTCTGACTAAAGGACGGTCTTCCAAAAATAATTAGATTTTTCTAAATGTTGACAAGTGAACTTCGTCCAAGAATCCCGGTGCTTTTTTTTTCCAATAAAAGTGTTTTCTGTTGAGTACAGGATTTCAAACTACTACTGTGCAGCTCACTTCTAGAAGTTCTTTTAGTAACTGATGTACCAGCTGCTCTTGAATCATCTTGGGTCTCCTTTCAAGTTACCACTGGATTTGCTTTGACTTTTTTTTTTTTTTTCCCTAAATTTTTCGAGTTGCTCATGAAGAAACTCTCAATGGAGTTCCAGTTCAAGGGAGCTTTTTTGGCGGTACCAGGTTTCTTCTACTTCAGAATAATCGATCCAGTTTTACAGACGGAGATATTTAAGATCTTGGCTCTGTAGCTCAAGCCTTCAACATGTTGCCTAATTCGTCCATTTTTGTTCGGTTTATAGTTCTTTTCCGTTGCCTTGTTGCAATAATGAATGATTACTGTTTGCATCATACCTTGGTAAATTATTGCTGGAACATTCTAAAAGTTTACATGCATGTGTCGGAAGATCTCTACCTCCATTACTTCTTAAAAAACAACATATATATCGTTATTCTTTAATGGTGTCCAGATATCCTATTTTGCCATCACTTTTGTTCATATTTCATTCTGCATCGTATGTTTGCAAATATATAGAGATTTCTTAGTAATTGTTGATTTTATATCAAAATACATCACCTGTGTAAATTTAAAGTAAAAATGAGCATCGGAAGTATATCAAATGAATATTTTGTAAGTGTCCAAATACTTTTTCCCATACTGTATGTCCGTGAAAGAATCATTTGATTTTTCAATTCTTTCATTTCATTGTTTATTTGATTCGCTGGAAAACTAGTTTCGGCTTCTTTGCCATCATCAGCGCAATGTCAGAGTTGGGGGGGGGAAGGGGGCTTTGGGATTATAGTAGCCCCCTGTTATGTGGGTGTTGCTGATCTCATTATTCATTGACTATGTCTGTCTGCGATTCATTCTATACAAGTATTGTAAAAGGAAAAAAAAAACGAACTAAAAACAAGACAAAAAAAAAATAAAAACTCAAAGAAAAAATATATATTTTCGGGGCTATTTTTTGGTGATCGATACTGAACATATTTGTTCTGTTGTTGCACTGGAAGAGAGCGACCCCCATCAACAACAACAACAACAACAACAACAACAACCACAACAACAACAACAACCACAACAACAACAAAATCGCAATCAATTATTACTTTCGCATGAAATCAAAACATCAAAGAAAGCGGTGAATCGCATGAAGATCTGTTCCTCTTCCTTTGACCCCTCCTCCTCCTCTTCCTCTTCCTCTTCCTCCTGCTTCTCCTTCCTTGCCGAACGATCATAAATGTCCCTCATGCAGTAGGGTTCTTTGTTCGCTGAGCCAATCTAATATGAACATGACCGCCTTGTTTGGAAATTCATAGCAGGATGATTACAAAAAAAAAAAAAAAAGAAAAAAAATGAGAAAAATCTCTCTTTTTTTTTTCTCCTTCTTGAATTTAATGCCCCACTCCCTCTTACCCTGCTTTAAATGTCACGAACCCACCAGTAGATAGCTGACATTATCAGTAACCTCCCGGACTTTTGTTTAGTGGAAGGAAATTGCTATCAATATAATATGAAATAATAACTAGTTAAAATGTTCGGTTCAGAGAAATAATGCCGTACTGCATTGTAATATTTCGTTTACTTGAGTCCATAAATAGCAGACTAACATTATCAATCTATCTATGTATCTGCTGAGTCTGTTCATAACTATCTCGCTTTGTTCTAATATAAGTTTGTTTTGATTCTGTTTTCCTAAGTTTTTCATTCATATTCATCTATCTATCTATCTATCTATCTATCTATCTATCTATCTATCTATGCATTAATCGTAAAATCGTCTTGAAACATAGGTAACGCAGCCTTACTCTTGCGTCTTGAACGTAGCTACTGGTATATTTGTCCTTCTAAAATCGATAATATCCGAGTGATCTCATCATCAATGATCACATTCGCTGTTCATGTATGTTTTGATAGACCGTGCAATATATTGTATATTTTGGAGTATACTTAGTGGGCAGAACAGAAGTGAGTTAGAAACCAAGGTTTTCAAGTACAAACATTTGATGGAGACATGTTCCCCAAAGGGATTTCGGTGCACCATAGTCTTCCAAATCGTAGCCACTATCGCATTTGCATAGCGGTAAAATTTAACATATCTTCGTGGCATAGATATATTTCACCAGGCAGAGACACCTGCTGCAAGATTATCCCTGGTTTAGGCTGTCGGTGTTCTTATTTTCCGATACCGATCCCCCCCTCCCCAAGACACTTTTAATCCCATAATTTTAAAACTTTCAGTTTAGTGATCTACTGCCCGCTGCGTAAAGGACATAATACTAAATGACACCATCGTTATTGAATATTTTGAGTGCATTTGGACCCGTAACCTACGATCAAGACTGTCATGAGCGGGCTATGCCCTTTAAGTGGACGTTACAGATAACTGGAAGCCTAGATAAGAGTTTTTAATATGATGGCATCGTTGGCATAGAGACTGAGTGCTCAGCTGAGTAACCGCACGACCGATTGAGCGGCATCCGTATAAACAACATCCCTTGTGTTTATAAAGCTATAAATATCATCATCATCATCATCATCATCATCAACGTCCATCGTTAGATATAGACCTTCTCCAAGATTTGCCAGGAATTCCTGAACTTGTCTCGTTCGTCACGCCATCTCATTTTTTTGCCGGCCACTATTCCACATATGATCTAGATTGTGAGTCCTGATGTCAAGTGGTCGTCTGACATTCTTGCAAAATGACCGGTCCATTGCCATTTAAGTTTTCTAATGGTTTCTACGATATCTCTGACCCCTGTTTGTTTTTCTCAAGAGGAGGGTCTCATCTTGATGTTAATGTGACGGTATCGACGGCACGATGGCTGTGTGCTTGACTCGGGTACCGCTTGACCGATTACCAGAAGCACGCACATAAACAATATCCCTTGCGTTAATAGCAGCAAGCTATATATTAGACGTGACATAAAATGACAGCCCTAAATTATGATATGAAGAGAAACAGTTTCACTATCTTCTCCTGATCTTTTTTTTTTTTTTGCGTTTCACAATGTATACGAGGCACATTAGAATAAGAGACTTCATATCTTCATGATTTCTCCATCGAAAGTCTGAGCGTTAAAGGAGAAAAAAATTCCTTTTTTCAAAATCAGATAGTTTTTTTTTCATCTTGAGAGGTATATTTTGTGTATAAAAATGTAAACAGATTAGAAAAAAAAGATTGTTTTAATAACTTCCCCTCTGTAATAGCTATTTGAACATCATCCCTACCCCAGGGCTTTGGTTTTTAAAAGTCCTTTCCTCGAAGCAGTCTGAGGGATAAATGCTTTATACGGTTCACTTGTTCACTTATATGAACGGGTCCAAATTCAGGGTTCCATTCCACCAGTCACAGTTTGGTTGTAACCAGCGAATAGCTAGTATCAGTTCATCCTCAAGCCAAGGAAAAACGACGGTTTGGGACATGTTCTCAGCCATGGGTCCCCCTGCCTTATTTTCGGTCATTGAACATCCTCTCGTAGTCTAGCTCATGCCTTCAATGATAAGGCACCCTGTGAGAAGCCATTTTAATTGCAAAGGTCTGCAAGAAGAGATTGTTAATAACTGTCCTGTTGCAGGCGCGCACGAAAACTCGAGGATTTTTTTCTTTGAGTTGAAATATTCAACTATGAGCACAAAACCCTTTTATCAAATACTCAAGTTATTAAATGTAAACCTATCTCCAACCAGTGTAGCTATTCGTTACTTTTCACGCTTGTCTTGTCCAATACGAGCATGTGTTCTAGGAAAAGATTCCACATTCTAGAACAAAGGACACTCGAAGAAGGCCGAAGGGTAAACAGCTGAAAAGATACGAGCAAATGAACGTATAGGCGAGGAAAATGGTCAGACTACTTTATACACTATGAATAATACGCCCCTCTGACGAAATGGATACAAGAAAATATTAAAAACCTGTCAAGTGTCATGAAACCAAAATCTACAGGACATATTAAAATCATTTCACGGAGTGAAAGAGTAAGAGAAATATCTGTTCATTTTCCCGGAATAGAATTCAACCTCCAAAATGTCATACAAAGTCTGACCGGAAAGTATTCAGACATTTGGACAATAACCATAATTTAACTTTACAACAAGTGGGGTTGATCAAGTACCTGTAATCGAATTACAAGTCGTTTTGAAGTATTCTTGCTGTTAAACTTTAAGGCCAACAGGATTGTACGGATGGTGCAGTTGTCTCTTATGTTTACATTTAATGGGCAAGATTCCCAGTGATTCTTTAACTGTGAACACGATTAGTCGCTGGTGATTTTCACGGACTCCAAATGCCTTTTATTTTCTTTCAGTCAGTAGCAAAGGCTTACATGCATTACCCAAAACTATTGTCATTGGAAATAAATTGCTATGTATTATATCCATAGAGATTTCCTTCACTGAAGTGAACCCAAGCACTTAGAAATCATTATCAAATGGTTTACGGACTAAATGGAAGTCTGAACAAATGCAGAGGCGTTGCAGGGGACCCGCAGAACCTGCAATTCCAGAGGGCATCGGAGCTCTGGGGTGCAATATATCTTGGTAGTCCTGAAAAAAAGCAAGAAAATAATCTGATTAAGTCTAAAAGATAATCAACAAAAATCTTTAAAAAAAAATGTGGGGGGACGCGCTGTCAAGCCTAATAAATATACGTGTATGTAATGATAAGCAGAAAGCTCTCCTCTTTAAGACGATACATAGAGATTTAAGAAGCCTTGCTCAACCAGTGAATAGAAGGGGAATATCAAGTCTGGATCGAGGTCACTGCATTAACGAATGATCTTGCATGATAGTTCGCTAAGAATCACTCTACCATCACAGAACACACACACACACACACACACACACACACACACACACACACACACACACACACACACACACACACATATATATATATCAAGAGATGGATATATATGATCCAGCAGAATGAATATGAATTGTGTTATATTATATAGAAACTCTTATCTGAAATGATCTTCCGTCGTTACACGGTTAATATATCACATGATCTTGACAACATAAATAGAACAAACATTCTGTCGGATCATATGTGTCTATTTCTTGATTCATAACTGTTGTGTTGAAAGAAACAAATAGATCAAGAATGAACAGGGTGAGAATTTGGAGGGTAAGCAGTTATTACCAGCGGTTGTTTTGCTTAATTGTGAGAGCGACGCTACATCGAAGCGGCTACCATATACATACCCCCCCCAAAAAAAAGTCTGTAGACAAAGCAGTATGGCCAGGAGCGCTGGAACTCACAGACACACTAAAAGTTTTAGTGGCTACGGTTAATCAACTATTGGGCTGTACTTGAAGAGGAATTGGAACGTTTTTATGAAGTTGCTCGAATAAATTTTATAAACTGTGGTGATCTTTCAAAAAAGAATCATTAGAATCCGCGTACACACAGAAGTTTAGTCTTTCACGATCAAATCTCTATCTGCAAAAAGATTTTATATCTCACAGGTCGGTTACAAGTGTTATTCTGCACAAGTCCGCGAGGAAAATGCATAAAATCTCCATTCCTAACATTCCGCAGAAACTAATCATGAGGCAACCACCTCCGACAAGAAATTTCAGGGCTTGCAAGGTGACTGCAACCCAATGAAGCGAGTTGTTTGGTTTTGCTCTCTTTCTTTCTTTCTTTCTTTCTTTCTTTCTTTCTTTCTTTCTTTCTTTCTTTGCAAATTTCTCTTTGTTCTCTTTTCATATTACCTTTTCATTTCGTATTCGATTCTTTCTTTCTTCCTTTCTTTTTTCTGAGCATATTTCTTTCTCCTCGTCTTTCCTGTGAACTTCATTCGCTTTTTTGTTTCGGATTTAGCCATTTATACATTTTCTTTCTTTCGTTCTTTCGTTCTTTCGTTCTTTCTTTCTTTCTTTCTTTCTTTCTTTCTTTGGTATTTTTTCGCAAATCGTCGTCGATTGAGTCAGCCATCTTCGAAAGCAAGTATGGAAGGCCGGAATTGAATAAATCACGTCTTAATACGCCTACATTTACGAGGATCAAATGAAATATTAGAGACGGATTACATCATTTATTATATTCATTTACATATTTATTTTACAAAATATATCAAATCATTAATTCAAATTAAGTTTTAGGGACGGGATTAGATTGAATAAAACATTAGGAACGCAAAAAAATTGGATGTTTTTAATTGCGCAGACTTATTCATAATAAAACGAATAAATTAAAACAGAAACTCTCTTAATTCTCTGCCTTTCCATTTTTTTCAATTTCTTTCTTTTTTTTTTCGGTAAGATAAAGGACAGAGTCTTCAATTTCTTCCTTTTTCTTACTTATCGAATCCGCTTGACCAACTCTACAGGAATACGGAATTATCATTTGATAAGGACATCAAGCAAAGAAGAAAAACCTCAAAGTTGATGAATTAATCAAGATGAGACAAAATTAACATTATTTCTTGAACATAACAAGTGCTACGAAAGAGCAGATGTATAAGGAATATGTACATAATTAACCGAATAACAAGAAATAATGTCGTTAAATTCTTATTATCATAAAAAAATCAATGAATAGATACAATGTTGCACCCGTCTCTAATACTTTATCTGATTAGATAGTGTCCTTAACACTTGATTTAATTTGATGATTCAATATTTTTTGTGAAGCATAGATATATGTGAATAAGTATAACAAATGCTACATTCCTGTCTCTCATGTCCCATTTAATCCTCATAAATTTAGGCATATCAACACCTGGATATTTTCGTCGGTTCCGGCCTTCCATACTTGCTTTCAAAGATGGCCGACTCAGCTGGCTACGATTAGCGAAAAAGTGCCCTTTGTCTGCCAGTTTGTTTGTTTCTCTCTCTCTCTCTCTCTCTTTGCTGACGTAATTCCGCCTTCTTATCATATTATTTCATACATTTACTCTCTTTACCCCCCCCCCTGCCGAGAATGCCTTCTCATCTCTATTTGCTGACTATCAAAAGATTTCTTTTTCTGGTTCACCGAGTGTCAACCTATAAAAACAACACACTCATTCGCTAGCAGAAAAGTTGCCGTGTCTTCAAGGCAGCTGCTTCGGTTATCAATGGTATTTGAACACGCCATCTTCTGACAATCCTCCCGATGATTACGATTCCACGCATTTGGCATTAGGGGGAACCAACCTTAATTACCAAAGTACACCTGAATTATCAAGTACGCAACCGTGTGTATGAGAGTGTACGCGCGCACGCATGTATGTATGTGCATGTGCGTGTGTGTGTGTGTGCGTGTGTGTGTGCAAGTTTTTCTTTTTGCCTTAAAGACAAGAACGAGAGCACCCAACCACGCGCGCAGAGAGACACAGAGAGAGAGAGAGAGAGAGAGAGAGAGAGAGATGGGGGGAGTAAACAAAAGATGATAACATTGAGGATTTAGGATCCCGCTTGAAGGCATTGATAGCAAAAGATGCATCAGGGTTGAGATGCTGACAAGATTTGATATTTTAGCAAAAAGCCAAGTGGCAGTCGGAGATACCATCGTTGCATCTACTGATATTGTGTACGGTTATTGCCCTTTTCTTCTCAACTTTTGAAACAGAAAGAGGTGTGCTGGGGGGTTGGGTGGGGGGGGGTAGGGAGCGTGATCGGAGGGAGGATGATGCCAAGATGACACACGGAGAATTTTGATAATCATCACAATGCAAGTTGATATTTGACTACCAAGGCTTAGAGGAGAGCAGCGAGTAGTTGTTACGTGTCACTTTTGGGTATTCCAGATTTTACCTGCACGAAGGTGATCGCACATAGTCTTTGGTAGATGATTCGGGTTCCACAGAGTAGACGCGGTATTGCGGTTGGATAATAAGAACTAAACTGGTTGGATGGATCCGTTTAACGCTAGGAACAATTGTCAGTGGGTAAAGAACATGGATGAACTGAATTAATGCAAGACCTGCTTAATCCATTGCTCTCTTTCTGTAAAGACAGTTGAAGGGACTATTTTGGAGGGGATAGGTTGCATGAAGTTGTAGGTAATATAATACAGTTATTTTTATATAGTTCAGTTTCTTTAGGTATGAACCTCATATATATATATATATACACACATACATATATATATATATATACATATATATATATATATATATATATATATATATATATATATATATATATATATATATATAGTCTGGAAAATCTACAGGTTTAAGCACTAAATATTAAAAATCTTTTTGAACAGATTTTTTGAGTCACTTCAGTCAACCATTTCCCAATATCTATCGATGCAATTTATGTAATGTTCCAAAGCATTTCCCTCCTGTTTCTCCTATACTTTGATATTATTGTACAATGTATAAATTGTCTCTTATTGGGATCATCAGTTGCTTACCATGTAACTGTTTCATCATAATCACTCCTCACGTCTGTCGTTGGACATAGACCTCCCCTACACTTTTCTAACATGGGCGTTGCGAAGCCGATACTTTCTCTACTTGTCTCTCCACCGAGTACTCTGTCAGCCTCGATTGCACATGTGATGTTTGGGGATCCATTTTTAGGACAAATTGGATCTTCTTGTTTTTGAAGGTTGAGCTGGCTCTATCAAAGACTTGCCATCCTAGACTGATTTTTTTTACTTGACTTCTTCTTCTTTTGAGGGTCTCATGGAGATTCGTTGTTTTAAGTAGATATAGTGGTCGACTTTTCCCAGTTCTGTCCTTGATTTTGATGTTAGAGTTCTAATTTCCGACATGGTTGTTGCACATGATCTTCATCTTGTTGAAAGTCATGTGTAGGTCGACTTTTTTGCTCTCTTCATCTAGTTCATCTAGCATTAGTTCGAGGTCGTGTAAGTTCTCTGCGAAAAGGGCATTGTCGTCTGCAAATCTGAGGTTGTTCAAATGTTCGCCGTCTATTTTGATTACTCTATTCTCCCAGTCCAGTCACCTGAAGATCATCTTGAGGCATGTGGTAAACAGTTTGGGTGAGCTGGTATCACCTTGTCTTACCCCTTTTTGGAGTCTTTGCGTGACCAGATAAAGGAGCTGTTGTGGATCAGACAACATCACCGTTGACCCACTCAAAAAAGCAGGTAAGATTATCACTAGGAAACTGGCTGTCCTATTCAACTTGTGCCCAAAACAAAGTCAAGTTTCAGATGATTGGAACACAACTATTACAACGTAACTGTTTATGGGATTTTAAAAACAAAACAGTTATATTAACATGACACCCCAGCGGTCTTGATCAAACACCACCTCCCTTTATCATATAGTTTATGCCAACAATGCAGTTTATTATTTTATATAAGGTTTTATATATATATATATATATATATATATGTGTGTGTGTGTGTGTGTGTGTGTGTGTGTGTGTGTATGCGTGTGTGTGTGCAGAACGAGAGCAAGTGAGAGAAAAAAACTCTGGCGAAAGCAACGGAAGTTCCGGCAGCCATCCGTTCAACCATTCCGCCATCTTAAATTATTCCTGATAGTCAGTCACATGATAACTCCATGTTTGTTGGCGGGATTCCGATAGACATTTTTCCAAAACGCCAGTTGCATAACCAACTCGCACAAGAAGGAATCTTTGATACGTGCGCCATCGTGCCGAAATATCGATCCGTCCTATTGATTTGTATTGGATATGGCATTTTGTTACGTGATGTAAGATTCGATAACTTTTCCGCCCCAGTTGTTGGCCTACCAGTGAGTGTATGTTCATCGATTCGTCTCTGTGAATGCGTACGTAGCATGTGAATGTCTTTATCTGTGCGTGGATTTTTGAGTTACAATATGTCCACATACTTACTCACACAGACACGTATATATATATATATATATATATATATATATATATATATATATATATGCATTAGCAGGTGTGTGTATATATATGCATATGTATTCTATTTTTTCAATGGAAATGAGCATATATATGTTATATATATATATATATATATATATATATATATATATATATATATATATATATATATATAAGATGTGTATGTATACTGGTATGTTCTCCGTTTCCTTCACTAATTCTGACCATCTCTGTGCTATGTGTATATATATATATATATATATATATATATATATATATATATATATATATATATATATGTATGTTTTGCAGTCTGTATGCACATAAGTGTGTGTATGTGGTTTGTAAGTATATATGTTTTAGGATGTATATTTGAATGTGTATGAGGCTTATACGTACATATGTAAGTATTTTAGATGATTTCCAATGGAAAACACCACTAAGTATTAAATAGAATTCATTCTGACCATTCTTCGATTTTTACACGACTTCAAACTTTGACGCTACGGTTGTTCAACTTTTTACTATGATGGTGAGTTTATATTATACATATATATTGTCTTTAATGGGCGCCTGTTGTAAGGCATTGATCAGGAAGGTCGTCTTGCAGACCATTCGCTAGTGTAATGACTACCCTACATTTGTGGCCTTGTGCCAATAATAGTAATAAAAAAATAGTAAATAAATACTAAAGCGCCTTGGTGAGTAAACTTGTGTTACAGATCGTTTTAGTAAAGCTTTGATGGCGAACTTTTTCGATTCGATGTGTCGAAACTTTCCTGCTATCAGAATGCCACTTACAAGTACAATTGTATTTTATTCATGAGCAAACGGTTATGAATAAACGGTGTATATGTTAATGCAACTACGGGTTTATTAAAATATCACACGAAATTTTAAAATGTCCCTATAAAACTGGGATTAAAGAATGTAATTTAAAAAAAAAACTCGAAAATTGGCACCAGTACTCCACTAGACCCTCACTAAAATGTTTTAATTTTAGAAAAAAGCAAACTTTCTGGCCTTATTCTTATGGGTTTATTTGTGACATTTAAATTCTCAAGAATCTAGGAGTGTCCAGATGTTTTTTTTTTACTCTGTTTTAGATGTTTTCCATTTATTCTAACCATATTTATTTTCCAATGGATTTTCTTTACGTAACTTCAAGTTTTGACTCTACAGTTTTTCAGTTATTGGCTGTGACAGCGGGTTTTTTTATCATTATTATTATTATTATTATTATTATTATTATTATTATTATTATTATTGATACTTTTTCTTTTTTTTTCATGGAATGGTCTTTGCATGTGCCTCGGCCCTTCGACATTCTGGTTGTTTTTAATTGTCTGTCATTTTCCAAGCACTTGTCACTCAAGTAATTATCTTTCCTTGCTCGTCTTGTCCTCATTGTTGCTAATGTCAACGCTGTAATTACCAGGGAAAAAAGTCTGCAGAATCTCACAACTTGTGGTATTTGCATCCAACACGATGCCTTCGGCAAGGAAAAAATGAAAGAACGTAGCAGTTGTGCCGTCTTCTCGATTAAAATGCAAAAAAAAAGAAAAAAAATCAACCCCAAAACGGTCTGGTTAGCCAATCGATAGAAACCGTTTCGTGACCAATGTCTTTTTGACTGCATGCCATGTTAAGGGTGATCAATTAGGAAATTGGAAAAAAAAAGGTGAACAATGAATTACTTTTATCGTCTTTTGTTGGGGAGTGGTCACTAAAAAAAAGTCTGTAATTAAAAAAAATACACACTTATGTTTTGAAAATTCAAACTTTTTTTTAGTGACCACTACCCAACAAAAATTGAGGGATGGATTTGGCCAAAAAACTACATTGCAAATTGAAACCCCTAAAAACGTATTAAAGGGAGGAATTTAAAAAAA
This sequence comes from Thysanoteuthis rhombus, assembly GCA_963457665.1. NCBI lineage: Eukaryota > Metazoa > Mollusca > Cephalopoda > Oegopsida > Thysanoteuthidae > Thysanoteuthis > Thysanoteuthis major. The sequence continues at coordinate 39,044,747 of OY735202.1, read as the reverse complement.
AATGAAACAAAAATAAGAAATGATGGTTTATATTCGAAATCATCTGGCTCCGGCGCTACATGTATGCTTGGTAGATACTTAGCCAGCAAGCCAGAGCAACGTAAAAACTGAAGAGACCTATTCTGACATGATTTGGTGACAGTTTTGGTTGACAATTTCTAATTAGACCAAGTCAAAGTAGATTGTGCAATGTCGTGCGGAGTACCAAGTGGTTTAAATTAAACGCCAGGCAATGATCAGCGGACAATCAAACATTTCTGAAGTCCCTGTCATATCTTGCAAAAGTGCCCGACAAGTGTTTATTAAACGTGTCCGGCTACGAACACTTCAAGTAACTCTTGCTTTGTCTTCTTGAAGTTGTCTGCTTTTTCTTTTCCTTTTTCTTTCGTAATCAACTGAATTTTAGATAATGTGTCCATTTTAAGATGGATGATGAGCATTAATAATAATAATAATAATAATAATAATAATAATAATAATAATAATAATAATAAAACAAATATTGTACCTCTTCTTCAGTCAAAATTCAATTGCAAAACGAATTTGCAAACGTTAATAATGCGTTCCTCAAAGAGATACGAAACAAGATTCGAACGTCACAAATCATAAAAAAATTATCATATTCATTATAATCTAAAATCTCCATTTTGTTTGATTCTAATGATAATTGAATACTATAGTCAGGCAGTAAGAGTAACCTACTAGGCACATTTTGCCAAATGTGGTTTCTCATATTTTTCTCCTAGAAGTTGTCGCCAATTTAAAAAAAATGACATCTTTCACGATCTTGCTAGAATTGAAGAAATATTTGCGCGTGTATGTGCGTGTATGACTGCTACTCAACATCCAGTAATTGTACGAAGTTCACTAGATATTTCAGTGACCATACCAGGCAGTGCAGTTGTTTGGATCTGCAGTTCCCTAGAAATCTAATAAAAGTGAATATAAAATTAATGATAGCAGACATTTCTTATTTTCATATAAATCATGTCCCTTGACTTCCGCCTTTTAGAATACATTTTGTATCGATTGCTACCGACGTCTTTCTGAAAATTCAATTCAATCTGGCTGCTTCACACATCATAAAGTCTGGCCCCTTCAAAACATGCACCTTTGGAACGCACTCTGCACAAGCACTAGTAATTACAAATATCAGGCAAAATATTTATAAAGCCGTTCATCGCCGTACATTTGATATCTATATCAATACATTTATTTTTTTAGCTTATTGCCCACCCTCCCACAACATTTCATTGAAATTCATTTGGTATTTCTGTAGATACATAACAGCCATTATTAAATAAAACATTCTGATCTGAAATCTTCGAACTGTTCTTTCCGTTTGATTGTCCACACAATATCTCCAAAAGTTCTGCATGGATTTCGATGGAAATTTGTGGAAGTGTGGGAAATAGATGAGGGAAAGGATAATGGAATTTTTTTAGGGTAATCCATACATAGTTATATCCCCCTACATTGTAGCTATCTACACTCCATCATCACAAATTATCTTCAAAATTTTCTCAGTCTGCACACACGACATCTCAAAGAGTTCTCTATCAATTTCAACGAAACGTTGTGGAAGGATGGGCAATAGGCCCAGGAAGAAATCGGGAAGTTTTGGAGCCGATCAAAGCACGATCATCTTCCCGATGCCCTAACTGTCTGCAACCACTAAATACCTTTAAAAGCCCCCTCTCTGTCAATGCGTTATCTCCAAAGTTCCCTATAAATTTCATTGAAAATCTATTGAGTTATGGACGATATATCGAGAAAGAAGTGATCGAATTTCGGAGCAGACTCATATACTGTTACCAATGTAGCTATCTCCCCACACTACACAATATCTTCACGATTTCTCAGTTAGGTCACACAATATCTCTAGAAATTCCCAGTGAATTTCGACGAAATTTCGCAGAAGGTTGGGCAATAGGCTGAAGAATTTCGGTTCCGGGCGGATCCGTCATCAATAATCTCCATTTGTAGTCCACATGGATGTTTCATTTTAAAATGAGGGTTCATTACATTTAACTGAAGATAGCTCAAAATGATTAGATCTGATACTCTTCCATAAACTTTACCTAGCATTAAATTCCCTTTCCATCAATATATAGTACGCCCATATTAGATGATTTTTTTCTCATTTGGGCAACTCAGTGAAAATCTGCCATTATGGAAAATTGCACTAAAGTTTTTGCAACTTATCTGGAATGTCAACATAAGATATTCTTACTCATTATATGTCTCTCTAGTATGTTCAATTGGTTCCATTAGTCAACTCAAAAATTATTTTGGAGCTGTATTGCAGCGCCAGAACTATTGCGAAAAGTTAATATTTCCCGAACAACGGTGAGATTCCTTGCTCATATCTTTTAAAATGAATAGACTGGCCCTCAAAACAGTATAGTGAATAAAATATGCACAATGTGTATTTTCAAATTTTATGAAAAATAACAAATATATTGATTTCACGTAAGTCATTTAGGTACGTTTTGAACGCTTATTATGTTTACGTTCAGAGCTTCGATATATGAGCGAAAACCTAAGTACGAAAGTGGCTACAAGTTGAAGTCAGAAAATTAATAAAATTGAGATACCAGGGTTGGCAAATCTTACAAAGGAAATTCAAAATTTGAACAACTGACGCCTGACAACGAGCTGATTGTGTTAAAACGTTTCCCCTCAATTTTGACCCCCCCCCCATAGAAATCGTTTCCTTCTAATTTTGACCCATAAAAATGGGAAATAGATTTCCCCACAATTTTGACCTGGAATAGGGGTATCCCTTCAATTTTGACACTTGAAAAAACAAAAAACAAACTCGAGGCCTCCTGCCCCCCCTGGGTTAAAAGTGTTCGGGAACTTTTTTTTCTCCTCTTTTAGGGGTAAAGATTAAGGAGAATATTTTCCCTTTCTTTTGGTCAAAAGTGATGGGAAAAGTTTTATTTTCAGGGGTCAAAATTGCAGAGAATCAATTTTCTTTTTTAGAAGTCTATGGTGATTTTTTTTGGTGGGGGTCAAAGGCGAAAGAAAACTTATGGATTAAAGCTGGGGTTAAAGGAAAAAATCACTTTCGAAGATAAACAGGACAGATAGATCAACTGATTATTTTTTGGCATTTTGAAGAACGGAAGCTCGAATTCTACTGCTATGGAGTCGTCATAAATTTTCTAATGTTGGGATTTTTTTCAAAAACTATAAGAAGACATACAACAGCATTTATTCGGACACACACTACCATAATCGTAGTACCTTCAGCAGTTCCTCAAATCAGTTATCTGATGGGTTTTATGATATCTTTGACCCCTGTTGAGTGTTTGATATAAGATGCTGCCTTGTGATCTCTTGAAGAGATGTTAAACATGGACCTCTCCCGAGCACATTGCATCGTTCTTAATTTGAGAGCCAATCTTTTGGTTAAGTTCAATGTTTGCAACTGTATTAGTGTAAATCATGCTGAAGCATAATCTGACTCGGTTAATGACGACACGTGGATTTCCTACATTTAAAAAAAAGAGAGAGACAGACAGAAGCATAGGTAGAGTAGGTAATGGCCGACTAGACCCACAGCTAAGAATCGAAGCAGAAATCGTAATTACAACAGTAGTAGTTATGACAGATTGGCGCCTTGGGTGATGGCAACCGTTACTTCATAGACGATATAAGCTGGCACCGTGCCATACAGAGTCTAACAATTCTTCAACGAGAGCGATTTGATTCTAAACTGGACCCTCCTCAACAGATGAGTCATCGTGAAGGGTCAGCTGAAAGGTCAGCCAGAGGGAAATTAATTGGACTGCAGGATTATTTTAAAGGCCATTAATGAAAGTTTGGGCTCATTTGGAGACCTAATAACATTAAAAGTATTCCGAGTCAAAGAAGTAATTGTGGATCATGGGCACCAGATTTCGAGAAAGCAACTTGTTACTTCCACGCGAAGTTTAATAGATTTGTGAAGTAGTATCCGTCAAAGTTCCCACGCGGAAGGTTAAAGATCAAAATTGCATCAAAATTACGTATTTATACACATATATGGGTCCGTGTGTGTGTGTGTGTGTGTGTGTGTGTGTGTGTGTGTGTGTGGGAAAGAGAGAGAGAGAGAGAGAGAAAGAGAGAGAGAGAGAGAGAGAAAGAGAGAGAGAGAGGGAGGGAGGGAGCGTGTATGTGAGCGTGCAATTACAGTTGTTTGTGTTCATAAAAAAATACGTTTTAATGAAGCAAAAATCCTGCGAATTGGAAGGAAAGAAATTATGTCATGACTTTTTGTATGCACTCTCTTAGTACGAGATTTGGTAGCTGGAGAACAGTGTCTATTCAATGAATACTATATAAATGTCCCTTTAAAACACTGAGCTTTGTACATGGGTTTTGAACACAAAGCAGAGTAAACACGAAATCTCATTTTTAGTATACAGATAAAACCAAGTATGGTGGATCATTTAGTCTGTAACGTAGTATGTAGAGATTTGCTGAATTTCGATCGGGAATCTTCAGTGTATAAGGTTTGGACTACATGATTGATCAAGGGCGTTTGCTCAAATGCATTGACGTGAAAGTAGACTAGTTTGAAAAAAACAAAACAAGCTAGTATTTGTTCTGTCAAAGATTGATTTTCTCATCCATATGGACATATTGACGATCACGCATATGACTCATATATATACATGTGTGTGTGTGTGTATATGTGTGTGTGCGTGCATTTTTTTTTCAAAAAATATAAAAAAGACATACAACAGCATTATCTGGATTAAGTTGTCATACCATTCTCTCGGACACGCACTCTTCCATAATCGTAGTGCCTTCAACAGTTTCTCAAATCAGTTATCTGATGTGTTTTATGATATCTTTGACTTATGCTGAGTGTTTGATATAAGATGCTGCCTTGTGATCTCTTGAAGAGGTGTTAAGCATAGACCTCTCCCGAGCACATTGCATCGTTCTTAATTTAAGAGCCAATCTTTTGGTCAATTTCTATGTTTCAGCTCCATAGGTTGACTATCGAGTGGACGCATTGGTTGTAAACCTCTTTTTAAAACTAATGAACTCTTCTTGTTTTTGAAGGCCGAACTTTCTTTGTTGAAAGCTTGTCAACGTAAAATGATTCTTTGTTTGTTTCCCGCTTCTTTCGAAGATTCTGTGGTAATTAGTTGTTTAAAGAATATGTATAGGTCTGTTTACTTTAGCTCTAAATTTTCGATTCTGATCGTTGCCCTCAATGCGTTGCACATGACATTTGTTTTCATGAGGGTCATGTGGAGACCGACTTTCTTACTTTCTTCGTTCAGTTTATTTTTTTTAGTTTATGAAAGTTTCCTATAAACAAGAGGATGTAAGCAAATCTGAAGTTGCTTTGGTATTCGTCATCAATACTGATTCCAATATTTTTTCAGTCTAAGTTTCGGAGGACAATTTCCAGTCAAGCCGTGCAGGGTTTTGGTGAGCCGGCGTCTCATTGTCTCGCTGTTTTTTTTTTTTCGGGATGGAAAGTTTCTGTGTTATCACAGTAGCCTCATAACGGAACTGCTGATTCGGTAGATACGTTGTCAAACTCTGATATACACTGGGTCTGCGCATTGTAGAATTCTACTGCTTTCAATTTGAATCGAGTTGATTCACCGAATGGAGATGGTCAATTGTCAGGTAACTCCTTCTGAAGCCAGCCTGTTCCCACGGCTGGTTTCAATCTAGCGTGTTGGGGATTCGACCAGATATCATTTTTGTGAAAGATTTGTACATGCACCTGAGTAGGCTAATTAAAGATAATTTTTTTAAAACCAATTTTCCACACATAATCCATAATTGTCTAATCACAAGATTTCAATTAGTACTTTTACTATGCGTGGCTGGTTTTCACTTTCTCAGATGTTTTGAGGAAATCATTCCTTTTCAACACTCATTAAGTGCTGGTTGTGCCTAATAAGTAAAGTCTACACCATTAATTTTTGTAGGGGTGGGGATTTGATGAGCTATTGAATTCTCAATAGATATCAACAATGCTAAGTTTTTTTTTACGTTCCTTTGGAAGACTGCAAAAATTCTTAAATCAGCTTTTGAAAATTTGTTGTTGAACACTGGCTTTCCCCAAGCAAGTAAAAAATATGGTATATGTATATATATATACACACACACACACACACACACACATATATATATATATATATCCGGCGAATATCATCATTTCATGCCGAACGCATTCATCAACAACGAGCTGTCAACATTCACTTGGTACATATCCTTGTAATCCTTTATATATATATATATATATATATATATATGAGTGTGTGTGTGTGTGTGTGTGTGTGTGTGTGTGTGTGTGTGTGTGTGTGTGTGCATATATAGTAACTTTTACTTTGTGAAACATGAGCACGGTGATTAATCATCAACAACGGAAGAATTTTTTCTATTTCTTACAAATTGAAGATATATCATGAACTATATATATATTTCTATATATCAGTTGATCAGTAAGTCTGTGGCCACATCTTGGATATAAGGTGGAGTTTGATCCGAAATTCTCATTGTATAACGCTCAATCTGTGCTACATTGAGAAATAAATATCTATTGCGTAAGGTATCTGCCCTTTTTCATCATTAGGCTACGTTCTCAATGATATACCAACGTACACTCTCGTGCATATATATTAATACATATTTATATATGTGTGTGTGTGTGTGTGTGTGTGTTTGCACGTGTTTGTCTTTGTGCGTTACAACTTAATGTAAACTAAATATATCTTTATAGATGTCTTCCTGGCCGATGGGAAGCATTCTGGCTAATGTCCTTCTCTGAGAGGTCCAGTTCTTCGCAATTACGAATGCGATCACATCATAAATATATATTTTCTCTGGGGAATTTTGGCTGATCTAGAATCATCATTACACAAAAATTAGCGATGTGTACATTTGTCCAGTCATGAGTGACAATTAGTAGGATCGTGGAATGTCTACTTCACGGAACAACCATATAATTTATGGTATATTTCTCTGGGTACGAAATATATATTGTTTTCTAAACATATAATGTTTTCTTTTTTTTTCTCTTTTGGACTGAGTTGTGAATCAAAGCGCTCATAGATAGATGTGATTTGATCCTCCAGTCTTTTCTCTTATGTTAAAGTCTCTGGCAATCTTGCAATGAAAACAAATCTAGAATCTAATTTTGGAGGCCCCTAGCAACACTTTCTAATATTTTTTGTTCAAATTTATGAGACAAAGTATTTGTTTTTCTTCCAAATTGTACATTGATCCTTCCAGGCTAGTTCCATCGTCTTTTTTGTCTCCAAGGCGTTTCGGCTGCTCCTCAGTCCTGTCTCCATCAGGTGTCTTTAGCATCACCGAAATGTTACAGACTTGAATTAAAATGAGAGGCACGTAACAAATTTCGCTTCTTATCGTCCTAAAGTGTTATCATGATCATACCTTCAAGTCTGTTTTCAATAGAATATATCCCTTCGTATAACTTCTACGGGCGTCAATTAATTACCAATTACATATTGCCTATTATCAAAAGACAGCCAACGTCAAATTTAGAGGAATGAAATCTCCACTTAAACCAAACTGATGTATAAAATTAACATTTCTCTACCACGATTCGAAATCACGACCAAGTGATTGCTAGGCGTCTCTCTTAACAACTGACCCTAATTTAAAATTGTTTTATATTAACGAATTTATTTATCAAATATACAATGCAAAAGTTGCAGTAATCAAATTCATAAGTATGAGTACAATCCTGTATCAGCCAGGCTTGTTTTTGACCTGTATTTTATACACCTGATTCCTCTTCTTTTCATTGTAGCAATCGGGCCGTTTTACATTTTATATTCGTTAAGTGAGGAAGAAGTATAAGAGTATTACATCTACTAGTACTAGGTGTAAACAAATAATATGGCGTTGGTAAAAAAAAATGAAGAATACAGATGTAAGACTAAATCTGACTTCCGTATCCTAATCACTATAGATAGGAAATATGAGTTCAAATCGAGGCCGATTAGAAAATTTCAACTAAAACTGTCAACAACAACGTTAGTTTTGTTCAGTTTTCAAGCCAGTCTGACTAGAGGGTAATGTATGTATCGCGTGTACAGGTCTCACCAATGGAGTTAGATGGCTGAATATTCAAATATTGACTCTTTGATGTTTATATAAAAACTTTTTCATAAAAAAAGTTTTTAGTGCGAGGAAGGGGGAATTTGCCATATGGTTCCATGCTAAATTGGTTCCTTAGTCTCCATCTGGCAACATTAACGTTTATATTTTGGAAATTTGAACTTTTTAGTGATCGCTGTCCAACAGACTGTAAGAGAAGTAACATATTTATTGATAACCTCTTTCCCCTATTTTCTTATGGATCACACAGCTTTTACTGTCTGCTCTACAGTGACCGAAACATGAGCCAAGTTCAATTTGCAGACAAACTTTAGATAAATAAATTGGCATTTTTTTTTCTATAATTTAATTTTGGGTCAATAATGCAGCCCCATTGTTACCTTTTGTCATTAAGCGCCTGTTCCACTTAATTAAATGTCTATTGAAAAGACCCTTGCTTTTATTTATATACGAAGCCTAGATTAATTTGGTACGAGATCTCAAGTTCAAGAAAAATCAGTCAAGATCAAACGTACTACTGCATTATAATTCTAGGCCAGTGGTTTCGAAACTTTGAAAACTCAAAGACCCCTCCTATAAAGGAAATATTCTGGCAGACCCTTATTTTCAGCGTATAGTTTTTAGACTTCAATTAATTGAAAAAGCAATTTTTTTACCTTTAAAAATCATATTTATTTTGACTCGATTACGTTTATTCAATTTCTAATATATGGTAGGGTCTGCGTTTAATAATTGTGTTTTTCAATAGCTATGCAATGGAGGATTTTATTTCTACTGTCACAATATTTGGAATGTCAGGTTCAGAAACAGCACTGTTGCCCCCCTCCCCTGGAGCATTATTTGATGAGCCCCAGAGGTATGGGGATCCAAGTTTTTATACTTCAGGCCCGGGAGACTAGCCTAATAACTACAACTACACCGCAAGTCACTTTTAGTGCTACCTCTTCAAACAAATTTGTTTTGTCTTTGCTCAATTTGACATAATTGTATAAAGTTATTTACTAGACCTTTACTTAGTTGGGCAAAAGGCCTAGAACCCAGTGAAGATCTAATCCAAAACAGACGTAATGCTCTAGAAGACGAACTTGCTGCCACTAATCCACTTGATATTTACATGCGGCACAAGGCTGTGATCATGGAATACCCAGTAAGCATCGAACTCATTACAGTGGTAGTTACATGGTCTGTAATACAAACATGCTAACTAATGATTTACAGTGAGGCATCTAAGACTTTTATTAAGCTTAGCTTAGTTTGACACAAAGCTACAATTATGGAGTACTCAATTAATGTCTAACCCAATGCAATAGTAATAACAGTCTCTGTGACTAAATTGCTAATCATTTACCTCTTTAAACAAATGCAAAGCTCAGCTTAGTCTGGCACAAGATTGCAAGGGCAGGTCACCAACTGAGGTTCGAATTCACTATTGCAGACTAGCTTGCTAATCACTATAACAAGCCTCTGGTGTTACATCTTCAAAGGAAACTTATTTCTATTTGTTCAGTTAAATTTGGAAACAAATCAGAATGTTATATGGTAAGTTCATCGATAGGTCTACATTCTACTGATGGAAAAAAAATCCGTTTGACAAAATAATCTCACTTCTTGTCAATGCGCTACATTTGGTCAAGAATAGTAATTACACAAATCGAATATTATACAATGAAAATTTCATATCGAAATTTGGCTTATAATTACGTCTCAAGCCACGAACTTAAGGATATCACGCCTGTATTCCCAGAGGGCTGCCAATTTAGATATATCTTTTTTGTTTTGTGGAATTTGTGAGTTCTGACAATATTTAGATTAAAACTTTTTTTCGTGTTTTCAAGTCCAGTGTTACCAATTGAGTTGTTTTTTTATTATTTTTTTTCCTTCGAGTTCGAGCGTGACTTCCAGAAACGAAAATTCTGAAAATCGCATCTAAATTGGCCAGCCCGATCCTCAATGATACAATTACCATCGTTATTGTTCCAAATGATATAAAAGGCCCATTTTTAAATTGATTGGTTTCATTTCTTTGACTGTCTTAATAAATTACAACTTACACCTTTTGATCGAAATCGTTTTTCAGAGGCTGGCTAGTGCCCTTATGCTGGCTACTACATCGACCGTCCCTGTTCGGGCTTCTCACATCAAAAGTTTTTCTCTCGTTCGGCTTGCAATACGTGAAATATACTTGGAGGCGACAATCACCCAAAGGAGCGTCATCCTCCAGCGGTCAGATATCGGGGTTACTGATCATGGTCGACGTTGTTTAACTCCGGTGATAGTACGAGGGACGGTGTATCCATTGTTGCTTGTTCGTACGCTTTTTAGAAGGTGAATTGGTGAACATTTCGAGATTTCGAGCTTTGTGATTTACCTTGCTGATCGTCCATTTTGGAAGATCATTTCTGACTAGAAGAACGCTGACGGGACGCCTCTGGCATAGCTCTGTGTAGTTAGGCCAGAAGGATCAAGATTTGCTGTGCGATCAAGTCAACTGCTCCTACGTCCTCGCAACAATAGTTGTTAATTTTCGAGGAAGCACCTACCCAACACAGTGTAAGGTTCCCCACGTCAAACCGACCTTGTGTCACATCCTGTTCTCATTGGGGTTCAGATTAAAAGGAGCTTTGCGATGGAAAGATTTGTGCATGCGTCGCAGTACATAACAGACGCCATCTTTGGTCTCTTAGATGAGTTATACCCAAAAGAGAGAAAGGAAGTGAAAATTATGCGTGCTGATGATGCCAGCAATGGCAAGCGGACCGCCAAGCGAGTTTCTAATACTATTTCTTTGTTTCGACGATCAGATAGGAAAACATAGAATTTTAGAGTTCGTGCACTCAGATGTTGAAGGTGGATGGCGATGGCCGAATCAAGTTAAGGAGTGTGTGCCGATGGCTATGCAAGAAGAATGTATTGAAGAAAGAAATGTTAAAAGAGAGAGAAGGAGAGCACGAGAAGGGAAGTGAAGTGAGAGATTTAGAGATGATTCAGAAGAGGGAAGAAAAGGTGAGGTGTGAAAGAAGATAGAAAAAGAGAGAAAGAATGAAAGGAAGAATGGAATTAAGAGTGGGATCCCGAATGAAAATGAGCCGCAAAACATTAATAACTGAGAAATTGAGAGAGAGAGAGAGGGGGAGAGAAAGAGAGAGAAAGAGAGAAAGAGAGAAGAAGAAGAAGAAGAAGAAGAAGAAGAAGAAGAGAGAGAGATAAACTCATTTCTTGTCCATTGCGAGGGAGAGTGAGTTTTCATGCTTTGGTGACTAAACTGTTCATAGATCCACTTATAGTAAATGGGTTAAAATCTGATTTCTCCCCTGGTTCTCTTCGGGAGACAACAATCTGCAGAATCCAAGATGTCTGTGATTTCTAGAAAATCATTATGAATATTCATCAAGTTCACCTTTGTATGGCACAAGGTAACAAGAGCACCTCAGCCAGTTATGACTAAATTCACTACTAATATAACTCTGTAATTCTTATTTGCTCCACAGCAAGGTACCCAATATTAATATGCATAATAGTTAAATACAGGTTTCTGAAATACCGAGATCAAACATTATCATGCAGTCGACTGTTATCAACTATCTTTCATCTAAAATCTGTTGATACACACGTGAAATAATCAAATATTGCCATCGAATAGAATATTGTTCCTTCAATCACAATTCTAAGTAGACTAAGTTAAATGACCATTCCAGACCAGACGGACTCAGATGCAAAACCATGGCTGATTAGGGCTTTGCCTCATGAAGCCTGGTACAGCTCTCTGTGGTCAAGTCCAATGGGCTCAGAATTTGTCCTGAGACCCCAAGACCTTGTCCTTGCAGCAATAACAGCAAGGACTCAAATACACACACACATATATATATATATATATATATATATATATATATATATATATATATATATATATATATATATATATATATATATATGTATATATATGTACGTTTGTGAGCAAAAGGTAATTATATATAAATATATATATATATATATATATATATATACATGTACATAAAAATTTTGCACACACACACATACATATATATAAGAGAGATAAGCAGAGAAAGAAAGAGAGACATGAAGATTTAATGATTGGTATCATTCGACTATATAAGAATCTATTAGTAAATACTCTTGCGAATAACACAACTACAACAACAAAAACATCAACAGTAGCAATAATAATGATAATCAAATGTTGAGACTTCCCCCAGAGTGAGTAAAATACACATATGATCGACTGAGAATTTAGGAAAAAACATTGACTCTACCAAGCAGTTGAATGGCATCAGCAAAAAGCCAAGTATGAAAAAAGGAAATTTTCTGAAACTTAAATCCATATAAATCACACACTCCAAGCCAAGAGACTAAATCTAATTATATGTCGAATAGTTGATGTAGCCGTCCCAGAAGACGACAGCATGAAATTGAAGGAGCTAAAAAGGATTTCAGCGCCTTGCCAAAATACCAAAATAGATATGGTGACGATTGTACTCATTGGAATGCTTGGCACGGTCTTAAAAAGTCTTGCAAAAAGATTGGAAGAATCGGAAATCTGACAAAGAATTGAAACCGCCAAGACAACGCCATTAGTGAAATAAGCTCGAATACTGAATAGAGTGCTGGATCAATGAAGAGATTGTCTGTCACTTGATATCCATTGAAAACAACCAGATAGTACCGGCGTGAGAACTCAGTAAATACTACTACCTCTACTACAACTACTACCACTACTACAACTAATAATTCAAAATTGATAATAACAAAAGACAACACAGAATATCTGATATAGTGTTAGTGTACACAGACGAGAGGAAATGTCAGATCATTGATATTGGACAAAGTGTTGGAACGGAAGAAGCAAGAGAAGATCGGACATTACGGTGAACGGAGGAAAGAAATAAAAAAGAATTGGAGTATGGTCTATGCTGATGTAGTGCTGGTGGTAGTTGGAGCCCTTGGTATAATATCTGATAATTTGAAGATACTGATAGGGAAGGTTAGAGTTGAAACAGTAGCACAGAGCTTGCTCCCTAGAAAATAAACCGGGATTCACTAAAACTGAGAAAACAACAACAAAAACAACAACAGCAACAACATCATCATCAACAACAACAACAACAACAACAACAACAACAAATATTAACAGTAACATCACTGCTACTTATGATAGATACCTTATGATGAATTGGAATGGGAACTCAAGCAAACTGTAGTGCCCACCTTTTCCAGCTAAAGAAAATCACACATTCACGGAGTAATCTGCCCTTTGGAGAGGATCTACTTCTAATCCCCACATCTCTGTAGAAATGGTAAATCCCTTGTCACTTCCTCTTTGACGTCACACAGAGCCACCAATCAGATAGCAGATTGTTATCGTTACGATATTTAAACTGTGGCGGTAAATCTCTCTTCCTCTTTTCTGTGTCCCGACGGCCTCGAATTAAGCTCGTCTCTTCTCTTTCTCACTTTAGTTAGGATAGTTAGTATAGTTTTTATACAAACTTTCTTTCTACACACGCATCATCACGTATTCATCTCAAGAATACATCCTAAGTTAAGCACTCTCATCGTAGTCAGGTCGGACTTCTTAAGATAACTTTATAGTGGCTACAACTAAGATGAACATACTGACTCACATTCTATAGACTCTATCTCACATTTACTTAGTGACATTCCTTTCCTTTAATTCTTCTCATCTCTACATCTTTACCCTGGTAGATCCCTCCTAATATCCGTGTTGGTAGAAACTCCGGTTCTCATTTATTTTAATTCACTCATGAATTAAACCTAACACTGTTGTTAAACTCTTTGTTCTTATTTCTGTATTTTGTTAACTATCCAACTAACTGTGTACTAACCTTGTTTTTGTGCTTAAGCTGTGAACGCGTTACTTGCCAGGATTTATCTCCTTAGATCAATTCTGGTAATTAAATTTTAGGGGGCTAGCAGCCCAAAAGAACATTACGTAGAAACACTGAGAACGTGGCAGAAAATACACAACATCAGTCATTGAAAAAATGTAAGGGTTTCGAAACGACAAACTCTCAGTTCAGGAAGACAGCAAATCACTTGCGCTTTGAAAAAATGTTGAGCAAACAAGGGATAGGGAATGAATTATCAGACGTTCCTAAATATTCTACAAGAACCCCTGTTCTCTCAAACAAGGGTCACAGATCAGGGAACAAATCATTCAAGACATGAGATACCAGTTTGGAGACTTTCCAGAAGTTACACTGTAAAGTAAGCCATCAAACAATCAAGAAGAGAAAGACACATGAACCAGATAACATCAATATAGACTTATCAAAAGATACTGATAATGTCATAACCGGGAAACGAGCCCAAACGTTCAACGAATGCTCGTAATACTCAAGATTGGAACACTGCAATAATCATGTAGTTATTTACAAAGAAGAGAACGAAGAGAGCTACAAGCCAATAAATCTACTTAGCTGCACTGACTAATTTTTACTAAAGTGATCATCGACCGAATCCCTGATACGTTAGAAGAATAGAATGGCTTCAGGAAGAGTCACTCGACCATTGTTCGTCTCTATTCAGTGAATCAACTCAAAGAGAAAACGGCGGAATAAAAGCCACTTGCCATAGAATTTGTTCGCTTCTAGAGGGCCTTTGATTCCCGAAATTCATTAATACAATCATAGCGTAGCCTCCTTACATGTCAGAGTTTCGCAGTGTATCTACCAACACAGCAGTTCCTTTGTTGACTGAATGAAGACTTGAAAAAAGTGTAAAATGATTTGACATTAGCTCATCCGAACACTTCACAACTTTGGAACTGTGTTCCAAAACTTGAATCGGATCGATAAACGAAATGGAATTGATAGCGAATATCAAAGTAACCAGGTTTATTGTCAACATCGTCCTCTTTGTGAATAAACTTCATTACCCCTGAAAATATGTCGGACGAGCTTAATGGAGCAAAACAAGGAAGTCGGTCTTCACATGAACTTCATTAAAACCGAGGTCATGTGCAACAAATACGCCGAAGATGAAGGCACAACAATCAGAATCGAACATGTTGGGCGAAGGGAAGTAGATCGCTACATTTGGGGAAATGAATCACCATAGAATCTTCAAAAGAAGAAATCAAAGGTAGAAACAATATACGTTGGCAAGCTTCCGGCGAAGAAAGCCTCGCCTCCAAGAACAAGAAGAGTCGATTCATTTAATAAAGAAAGGTCTACAACGTCCCCCAGGTTGTCACCTACGGAAGCAAAACATGGAAGTCAACCTACAGATTAGCTCGCACACTAAGAACCATGTAACACTCACGGAGGATCATGCTTAAAATCGCATGGAGAGATCATAAGACAACGCATTATATTAGAAAGCAAACGGTGCAGGGATATCATAAAATCATTGAGTACTTCAAACGGCAATGGACAGGGCACATTGCAAGAATGTCAGATTAACGCTGGATGTTATGACTTACAATTTGGATCTCCCTACATCATATGCCAAATTGCAATCGGTAAAAAAATAAGATGGCTTAACGATTTCAGACAAATTCTGAGAGAAATGGCACCGTGACGCCCATAATCGAGAAGCTGGCGTATATTAGGGAAAGTCTATGCATAACAAAGGACTTCACCAAGCTGATGACGATGATGATGATGGAGTGGAAGAATAGTTTTGGGCAGAATTGTAATCAAATAGATGATAGTAAATAATGTCTCCATTTTCAAAGTAAAACCCTTTAAATTAATGATGAATCTGATAAAAGTAAATAAAGTGTCTTATCAAAACTCAAACCACCTTAAAACTAATGATAAAACTGACGGTGATAAATAGAGTATCCTATTTAAATTCAACACACCTTAAATCTAATGATAAACCTGATGGAAGAAAACAAAGTGTCTTATCCAAGACTAAAACCCCTTAAAACTAATGATAAAGCTGATAGAAATAAATTAGGTGTATCATTTTAAACTGGAACCCCCCTAATTATAATAATAATAATAATAATAATAATAATAATAATAATAATAATAATAATAATAATAATAATAATAATAATAATAAAACTAATGGTAGTTGATAAAATGTCCTTTTTATATTTCATCATCATCATCATCATCATCATCATCATCATCATCATCATCATCAGTTTTTTAACGCATGTCGTTGGACATAGACCTCTTCCAGGGTCCGCCACATTCCTCTGTCATGGGCGTCGCAGAGCCAGTATTTTCAGAATTTGTCTAGTTCATCTCTCCATCTTATATTCTGTCGGCCTAGGTTCCCTATGTGATCTCTGGGAGTTCATCTTGTGAGTCGCAATGTCCATCGGTTGTCTGCCATTCTTGTGACATAGCCAGCCCATTGCCATTTGATTTTCTTTAATGGATACTATGATGTCCTTGATTCCTATCTTCTTGATGCATCATGCTGTCTTGTGGTCTCTCCATGTGAGGTTGAGCACACTTCTTTCATGTGCACGTTGCATGGTTCTCAATTTGCAGATCTGTCTCTTGGTTAGGTTCCATGTTTCAGCCCCATAAGTGACTATTGGGAGGATGCATGGGTTGTATAATTTTCTTTTTAGAACCCTTTAAAAACTAATGATTACATAATAGGAGAAGATAAAGTCTCGTTTGAAACCCAAACCCTTCAAAACTAGTCATAACTTGATAGGATTAGATGATGGAATTTAATGAACAGAAATAACGAAAAGTAACTAAAATTTATAAAAAGAAAAGATTTTTCTTGAAACAGACAAAGGGAATTACGTGATAGATAAACAGAAACCACGCAAATAATGATGTATATGAGATAAGTACAAGAACTTCTGTGAGATTCCAGCAAGTACGTACAGACAGGCAGTATTGCTTAGGCAGCTTCTGCCAAACATCTGAAGTCTGGAAGTACAAAAGTTTCCGATTTTCTTTTGTGCGGCAATCTTCTTGTTTTCATTTTCAATTCGCTTTGAACTTTCTCCCTCTCTCTCTGTCCGTCTATCTCTCTCTCACTCTCGCCCTCTGTCTGTCTGTCTGTCAGCTTCTCTCTCTCTCTCTCTCTCTCTCTCTCTCTCACCTTCTCGGCTTCTCTTTTGGCACATTGCATTTTATCAACTTCTCTTCTGTTTTTCATTAAGTCTACCTCTTTCTTTCTTCCTTCCCCCTTTCTTACTTCTCTCTTTTTGTCGTTCTTTCTTTTTTTCTTTATTTCTTTTTTTCTTTCTTTCTTCAATGACAGCGTTTCCTCTAAGGGATTGGTTCCACGCTATCTCCCCCCCCCCCCTCTCTGCCTTATAGTTATGCATAAATCGGCTTGAGAAAAGTGCACATCGTGTAATTATCTACTGGAGGTAGATATTTACACGATTCCACATTTCATTCAACAATCACACAGCCAAGAAGGCTACCTTTATACAAAGCTCTTGACACGGCTCTTCCTTTCATCCGCCATTCTCCTTTTACGTCTTTATTGCTACCCCTTCCTTTGATCTTAATTCTCTCTTTTTTCTCTCTTCATTTTATTTACCCTCTCTTTTTCTGCCCACTTTCCTTTTCCTTGAACATTATTGTGTTGGGTGTCCCAGTCTTTCTTTCTTTCTTTCTTTCTTTCTTTCTTTCTTTCTTATCCCCCTTGTCTTTTCTCTGTCCATTGTTTTCCTAACTCTGTACGTATGAATCACGCATGTAGGCTGAGAATTCAAACATTCACTCATTACGTCTTGAAACCACCCCCAATAGGTTCTTTTTTTCTCTTGTGGGATTCAACCTACGCTGAGTTTATTGTAAATTGATCCCTTAGATTATGTCCGGTAGCATTCACGGTCATATTTTGAAAAAAAATTATTCAGTGATCACCGCCCATCAAAAGGATAAGTAACTTAATCATTGATCACCCCTTTTTTTTTAAAATTTCGTAAGTGATCTTCCTCTATGGTCATGCTGCTAAAAACATATCGGTCTTGTGATGGTTTCTATTGAGTGACTAACCAGACTTTTTACCGAATTTAATCACTGTCTCTCTTAGTTTTCAGCCCTAACTGCAACTTCCCTTCCTGTCTCTTTCGTTATCCTAACCTTCTCGTTATTCCTCTCCCTACCAAAATCTCTTCTCATTCAGAACTCATTCCCTCTCTTTACTATTCATTTTTCCTACACATCCTTTTTTTCAAATCCCTCTCTCTTTCTTTCTTTTGTCAAGCTCCAGTCCAAGTTGGAGTTGACTTGTTTTTTTTATCCCCCGTAACAAGAACAATCCTCAATAGATTTAGGGGGAGTAAACTCTCCTCCGTTTTTCTTTTTTCCCACCCCGTCTTGTTGAACCAGACCGATATATACAATAAACATTTCCCTGCGACGAACGTGAAAGGACGATTGAATGAATGATTGCTTGGTAGCTCTCTTGCCGACCGAGCCAAACAGACAAGTCTTGTACGAATTTATTCATTACATATACAATAGGAAAGTAGGAGTCATCATCTCCTGTCGAGGTAAAAGTAGGAGTGGAGTTTGACCCCGCAGCAGCCTGGCTTCCTGGCTTTCTTTTTTTTCTCTCTTTCTTCCTTTCCATTCACTTCTCCCGTTCGTCTATAGATAACGCCTTTTTGCTCACTCCCCCTCTCTTCAATTCCAATCAGCCTTTCTTTCCTTTTTCTTTTTTTCACATTGATTACCTTTTTTCTTCTCCTCTTATCGTATTCTCTTTCCATTAACCAGTCCTTCTCTCACAGTATTCATAAATTTCGACTTTACTCTCTTTACTTCTCCGTTTCTTTCTTTTTTTCTTCCTTTCCCTCTCTCTCTCTCTCTCTCTTTCTCTCTCTCTCCACTCTTATCTCTCTGTCTCCGTCAGCCTGTCCGTCTCTCACTCTCTCTCTCTCTCCTTTTCTCATAGATTACTTTCTTCCTTTCACTTCCTCTTTCTAGAATTCCAATCCGACATATACAATAACACAAGCGAAATTCTTCAAATACCGCCTCGTATTTGATGAAAGGCGTCCCTTTGTCTTCAAAAACATTTGTTTGTAAGCCACGACGTCCTGAAATAAACAAATGATCTAAATTTCCGTGTTGTTCGACGCCATAATTGAAAACGTCCTAAAAACGTCTTAGACTTCTTTGTAACATTGTTTTTCTTTCCTCTTAACCTCCCCAATGCCTCAAGTCATATGTATTGTCATGTGTTAATTGTGTTAACCAGGTGGCCAAATAATAACTGTTACCAGGAAGAAACGGGTTTGTTTTCAGCTATTATAAATTTGTTTCTGACCTTCAAAACTTTGGCAAAAGTCCAGTTTCGATTTTTAATTTCTTTGTTTACAAAATGCAGAAAAGGGAGAAAAAAAAGCAAAACTTTTGTGATATTTAACGCAGATGTCTGCATCGTTGTAAGATTTTTGTTGTATACTTTACGAAATATTTCTCCTTGAGGCATGCGTTGATAAGTTAGAATTTGTGTTCCTGTGTGCGTACACTGTGTGCGTACACTATGTGTGTGTGTGCTTGTGCGCGCGTGTGTGTGTGTGTGTGTGTTTATGTGTATGTGTGTACATGTTTTTGTATGTTCGTTCGAGTCTTGGTGCATGTGTGTGTGTGTGTGTGTGTGTGCATCTATGTATATGTGAATCATTCGTATCAAGTCTTTTCAATTCATCTGGCTTTTTGTATACAACTCATTCCTCCTCTTTCTCGGCCCTCTCCATCCCTGTTAGGATTTTAGTCTGTCTATTTTTCTCCAACGTCTTGAAGAGAGATAGAGAGAGAGAAAGTTCAAAGCGAAATGAAAAGACTTGAATCTTTGTTCATTCCTAGACTTTGACCCTTTTCGTTCTAAGTTGATTTCTTTTTTTTATTATTTTCTTAAATGATCCTTTCTCTGTTTTGCTCACAGTTCACCCGATTCACTCTTCACTATTTGGGGCTTTTTTTCCCCCCCCCTTTTTTTTTTTTTTTTTGCTTTGATACTTTCTTTTTTTTTTCAGCCGATTCTATCTTATCTCTCTTTATTACAGTGCAATCTTTTTTCTTACCTCCATGTCTGAAAGCACAAGTCCCCGCATTCAACACAAGGCTGCGCGCACACGCACACGTATCATCATCATCATCATCATCATCATCATCATCATCATCATCATCATCATCATCATCATCATCATCATCATCATCATCATCATCAGTCTTTTAGCGTCCGTCGTTGGACATAGACCTTCCCCAGGATTTGCCACACTTCTCTATCATGGGCGTCTCGGAGCCAGTACTTCCTGAACTTGTCTAGCTCGTCTCTCCATCTAACATTTTGCCGGCCTCGGTTGCGCATGTGGTCTCGGGGAATCCATACACGTGCTTATATATATATATATATATATATATATATATATATATATATATATACGTGTGTGTGTGTGTGTGTGTGTGTGTGTGTGTGTGTGCATGCGTGTATCCACGTATGCACGTATGTGTTCTTATGTAGTCACGTACAGAAAGAGGGTAAATCAAGATATATATATATATATATACATATATATATATATATATATATATATATATATATATATATATATATATATATATATATATATATATATTGATAGCTCGATACATTCAACTTTAAACTCCAAGAGTCAAGTTGATTTAGAGTAAAGCTGGAAATAAGCTGAAAGTAATTCGCTAAATGCTAATTCGCGAATGTACTTTCTACTATATATATATATATATATATATATATATATATATATATATATATATATATATATATATATATATATATATCGATGTATTCTCTTTCCCTGAAAGACTGTGTACACACACACAATACATGCATACATACATACATACATACATACTTGCATAGATGCATACTTACATCTTGATTTACACCTTTTTCTGTTTGCGACTGTATAAACATACATATATACGTATATATGAAGGCTTACATCTTGATTTACCTTCTCTCTGTACGTGACTGTATAAACATGATTACGCACATACGTGAATACACACGCATGCATATAAACACATATGTATGTACACGCTCATATTTCGATTTTCACTCTTTCTGCTCGCCATTGAATAACCATACATACATACGTTATGTGTACGTACGTCTATCAATACATAAGCACGCATACATCTTCATCTGTACTGTTCCTATTCGCGCCACCACACACACACTCACTTGCACACACACGCACATATACACACATGATGGTCTTTCTGTTTGTACTTTTCTTAATGGAAAGAGCAATCTTGCTGACTCGACAAAAGATTGACTTAATTTCAGGACGTGAATAAGGCGACATAATTTTTATTAAAATTCAATTTCTCGTTACGTTAATTTTCTCCGTTTTTTCGTTCTTTTGACCGCAGCTTGAATCGGAAAATGGATTCGCTTAACTTAATCATAACGCTTTCATCTAAACGACTGATTAGACTGTTCCGACATCATAGCGTAATTGCAGTATACACTCCCAGAATTCTCTCTCTCTCTCTCTCTCTCTCTCTCTCTCTTCCTTTCTGTCTGTCCGTATGTAATTACATGTGTCTGTCTCTGTTCCTCTCTCTTCTTTCTATCTCTTTGTTTATCTATTTTTCTTTCTTTATTTCTTCATCCGCCTCCTTTCTTTCCTCCTTTTCTCCTTTCTTTCTTTCTTTCTTTCTTTCTTTCTTTCTTTCTTTCTTTCTCTCTAGGATAGTTAAGTCCAGGCAAAGATTTAGAATTTTTTTTTTCATTACGAAATCCTTACTAAATTTGTTTCCAAATTAATCAATACCAGAAATCCTATCCCATTAACTCATTTCGGGGCAAGGTTTAGAGCGTGCAGTTTCAGAAACATGGAAATATGGCCTTATCAAATCAAGCAAATCCCAACGACTATCTCTGATATTGGTAGTTATTAAGATTTACTACTATACGAGTGGCTATGATGGACTTAGAATAATCGATCTCATTTTAATTAGAGATCTTGGGAATGTTATACACAATTGAATCTTCCAATACGTTCGACATCATAATTATTACCAGTTGATAATGTTAAGATGATGATCGCTAAGGTAGAGAGAGAGAGAGAGAGAGAGAGAGAGAGAGAGAGAGAGAGGAGGAGGGAGGGAGAGAGACAGGGAAGGGGAGGGGGAGAGATAGACCGATAGATAGACAGAGACAGAGACAAACGGACTTAGAGAGAGAGAGAGAGAGACAGAGAGAGAGAGAGAGACAGAGGGTTGAGAAAGGAGGAAAAAGGAGAGATATAGAAAAAAGAAAGGTCTTGATGGGGGAAGAAGAAGGAAGAAAAAGAGGAAATATGGAAGGACTAAATAGGGGAGAAGGAACGAAAAAAGACGCAAAAGCAGAAGGGAGGGGGGATGAAAAAGGAAGAACAAAAAGAGAAGGAAAGGAGAATGAACGAAATAAGAGGGAAAGAAGAATGGAAGAAAAACAAAAAAGAAGGAAGGAAGGAAGGAAATAAATAAAACGAAGAAAGGATATTCAAAGAAAATGACAACGTAGGGAAGACATAGCACGAAAAATTAAGGCAAAGTTTTTTTTTAGATAAAAAACGAGGAAATAGAGAAAGATGAATTAAGATTGATAATGCAAATAAATTATTAGTTGTTCGTAAAATTCTTGTTATAATGATCGGCACCATTTTGCGATCAAAGAGCGGTCCATGTTTCTCCCCATAAACAGCCTGAAACATCCAAACTGCCATTCCAATATCGGTATTTGTTTAGATACGTATATATATATATATATATATATATATATATATAAATATATATATATATATATACATATATATATATATATATATATATATATATATATATATATATATATATATATATATATATATATATATATATATATATATATTCAAAGCCATTTCTACCAGCAAGAAATACTCATGATTGGCACAGTAAATAAAGAATCTTCATAATCATTCAAAGGATAAATAAAATAAACATTCAAAAACTTTATCCAGTTTATGGCACCTAACACCGTTTCAGAATGGGAAAATCAAATTTAGAGTGACGAAAGACGATAATAATCCAATGATTTTCAGGGCTGCAAATGAAAAAAAAGGTCTCAAAATGATTAATTGACTGAATGAAATAGTCACAAATAGAACAAAATTTGTCAGAATTTCCACACTAACCGAATGAACAAAGTAAAAATGTACCAAGATTTTATATTTTTGCAAGACGTTCGAGCCTAAAAATGAACTTTAAGAATATGATACCAATCGTACTTAGATTGTTGTTAAATACAATTATTTCTATGTACTCTTGTATTTAGTAATCATCGTTAGATATTGTCACCAAAATTGTCAACATCAACATAGATTTCCACAGTTTTAAATTGGTCTGGTTGGCTATGTATGTACCACGCGTACAGGCCTCAGGAATGGGAGCAAAGTTTTTTTACCATTTACACTTTATTATGTCTGGAAGAAAACAATGTCGTTCCTCCCAGCAGAAGGGTTTCGTAGTATGTGAGTTAGGGTTGGAGGGTGTTGGGAATTTACCCTGTAAGTTTATGCTAAATTGTTCCCTTTGATTGTGTCTGCTTGTTTCGTTTTTTCAGTTTTCTTTTTATTCAGACTTTCTTACTGATCGCCGCCAAACAAAATCCAATAGAAGTAACTTCTCAGTTGATAACAAATTTTGATTTGGTCCCAGCCAACGGGCATGCTGCCAAAAGACGTTATTCACGTGTTTCTATTGAGTTCCCAGCCAGATCTGTTTTTAATATTCTTCAAGTTCAAATTGCTTCCGCTGTAATAGTATTATCGGAAAATCACCATAGTCGTGCCATGTGCCGTCGGCTCCTAATGAATAAGGCGATAACGGCAGCAAGCTCTTTCTTGAAAAAGCTTCCTGGAAGATGTAGTTCAACAGACTTTTTATCAGAGGTATTTTAGCGTTTCTCCGTTCAAAGGATTATTACAAGAGAAAAGACACTGGTTCTTGACCCTTCATGTAGAGACATAAGCAAAATTGTTTGCAATATCAAGTTATAGTTTGAAATATGATATTTTAGGTCTTTGAACTGTGTGATAAACATAAGAAGAAAGGAAAATGAGTTTAAACTTGGAAAAAAAAAATTGTCATGATCCAAACGTATAATAAGTTGAAAGAAAAAGATAAGGGTCAATAGAAAAAAAATGGGAGAGAAACGATTCATTGTGGCCAAAAAAAGAGGAAAGACATCATAAGCAGAAAGATAAGCGTATACTGTGCATGGATGGGTCTTGTCAAGGTTGACAATGGGTGTAACAGCTTTGTGATTGTTAATACTGTTTGGACAGGTGAGGTAATCATGAGAGTGAGAGAGAATGAGAAGGAGGAAGAGGGGGAGTTCCTTGTTCTCACTCACCTACTCTCCTGTCCACCAACCGTCTTGATATGCCAGTGACGAGACATTTTTTCAAGATGTCTAGTGGTAAGAAACAATACAAAAATGATAGCGGCTAAACTACCTTGCATCTCCATTTTATACATAAATGACACGCACACACAGGGACAGGCACAAAAAGACGGACAGACAGACAGACAGCCATAGACACACACACACATACATATATATATATATATATCATGCAACGTATTCTTAAAGGTTTTCGATAATAGCTCCCTTTTTTATTTCTTTCCAAATCAGTTCTCCCTCTTCCTATCTGTCTGTCCGCATGTATGTAAGTGTTTCTGTCTCTGTTTCTCTCTCTCTCTCTCTCTCTCTTCGTTCTGTTTCTCCTTTTTTTACTTCTCACTTTTTAAGAATTTCTTTCTTTCTTCCTTTCTTCTTCCTGTTCTGCGAATTGAGTTATCTCACTTAACTCCTCACCAGATAATTTTCTTTTAAACTCATGGTTTCATTTCTCTCAGCTCAGGGTGAGATAGCGTATAGTGAGGTCGGTGAAGTTAGGTGACGTCACATCTGGTGCATGTCGGTTCTCAGTCTATTTCACATGTCACAAAAAACCTTGTAGAAATTTGAGCCAAAGCAGGACTTGTGATATTGCCACTTTACATCGATTTATTTTGGTAGATATTTTTTGTTTTATGAATTGAGAGGATGGAATATTATAAGAATCATGAAAATAATAATCTTCAATTTTTAAAAACCTTTTTTTTGTCAAAAATACCACCACCAGATTAAAACGTAATGACTCGTACACCACACACACACACACACACATATATATATATATATATATATATATATATATATATATATATATATTCCCTATCTATCAGGATGCTCCATTCTAGAGTTGGAGGAGTGCCCTACCTAAGAGTGCTCAACCATATATATATATATATATATATATTACAAAAATATTATATATATATGTATATCCTATAACAATAGCTAAAATCCTGGTTAGCTTTTCTCGCTTCATTATAGTCATGAAAAATCCACCTTTAGCTCAGAAACAGCTTAGATTTATACCCCGGTTGTTTTCACTGACTTTGCGAAATCGATGCTGCTGGGTGTAAAAAGTTCAGTATAGACTCGCCCTTTCTCTAAAATATAGCAGGGTGCCCATCAAGTTTTGTCCCGTCCCAATTCAAAAGTCATTTGTTTATTTTCTAATTATTCCCCGATTGCTGACCTACAGGTTTTCCCCGTCATGCGTCACAATATCTCCAAAATGGTTAGGTTGAAATGTCAGGCAAGGTCATCGGAGATCGTGGTGGTAGGAGGAACAGGAGACTTGGATGTAGAAAAAGTAGGAGGAAGGTGTTCGCTGCCTCTATAATGGCTCACTGCAAAATAATAGCTGGACACTATTTTCACTTTTCGTCTCCTTTCGAAAAAGCGAAAAGGTGACGTAAAGCGTCCGTAAACCGGGGACTACCTGTACTTAAATGCTATTAGATTATTTTTTAAATAAAATATAATAAAAAAAAGTCATTTCATTGGAAGTGACCATTGTTTGAAATGATGGGTAGGAGACATTTTTTTTTCATCAGTATCTCATTACGTTCAAGTGGAAGAGTCCACGAGAATCTAGAAAACCATACTGTTCATTGAATAAGTTGATTGATGCTCTGTTGAATATGAAACTTGGGAAGGTCAATTAGTTTTTGTCGCATATTTGTCTTTCAGTATTATAATGGATGCAGGTTTTTTTTAAATACCAATATCAACGTATCAAGCGCCCATCTTCATGACGACTTATGAATTTATCCGTATATTTCATTTGACTTATGTAAAACGCCAGTCCTTTATGGAGTTGACTTTGTTTTTTCTCCTTAAGAACAACAAGAATAAAAATCCCCAGCAAATTTAGGAGAGTATACTCTACACAGTTTATCTATCCACTCATGTTAAACCAAAACAGATACATGAGATCAAAATTCCTCTACCGTGATTTGAAATCAAGACCAAGGCTTGTATGGTTCATCTTTACAATTGCATCGTACGTGCATATTCATATCCGCTAAACCAGCCCGCACAAAGACCCGTAATGCTTAATGAAGTAGGATAAGAAAAAGATTAATGAAGCTTGATTAAATGAGGAAGAGGAAAGTACATATACATGCATACATCTTCATCATCAGCCTAAAGGTTTTACTGTGTAATATTATTCACCACTGAATTAAGTGCATTAGCAAGGAAAGAAAATATGTTGAAAAATGAATATTTTTGTGAAAAATGAATTTTTTTCATCATCAAGTTACATATCTATCAATGTATATATACATATGTGTGTATGTGCACGCGCATGTGTGTTTGCGTGAGAGAGAAAAAGAGAGGGAAAGAAGACCAAAAAACTTGGATAGATACTGGGAGAAATTGTAAAAAAAAATGTAGACAGAAAATGCATGAATTATTCATACTAATTTCGCCATCTTCGTTATTTTGATTGAGACGCGCAGAATAATGGCAATACACACACGCCTGCGCGCGCCTGCACTCTCTCTCTCCCCCCATCTCTCCCTTCTCTCTCTCATGGGTCTCTAAACAAACGTTCATGCATTCATGACTGTATGTATTTGTATCCAGGGTCCGTTGATATACAGATATACTTCCTCTGCTAACATCGTTATTATTCACTTCCAGTCCGAGATTTGCCAACCCAAATCTCACTCCACTCGCTCAGCGACGAGATTTCCGCCATTTGCATTTCAGCCTTCCACTTCTGCATTATCCCAATCAGAGCTGCTTTCGCTGGTTTCTGTTCCTTTGGGTCTCGTTCCTCCACAGTCCGGAAGACATGCAATGTCGATTCGATTATTACAGCCGACTTTTTCTTGTCTTATGCTCAAATTAATGCAGGGGCTCAGAGAAAGTTATTAAATTTTTATCAAACTGAAGATGGATGTGTCTGTCTTTGCTGATTAGAGGGTTCATTTGTCTACAATGTTGGGTCTCTTATTGTTTTAAATTGTTTGGGCTGGTTGGGATTGGGGGTGCTATTCCGGTGAGGATGGATGGAAAGAAGAAGAAGAAGAAGAAGAAGAAGAAGAAGAAGAAGAAGAAGAAGAAGAAGAAGGAGAAGAAGAAGAAGAAGAAGAAGAAGAAGAAGAAGAAGAAGAAGATGAAGAAGGAGGAGGAGGAGGAGGAGGAAGAAGAAGAAGAAGAACTATGAAAGTGAAGGGGGTAAAAGAAAGATGAAAACCTACTGGAATGTAGAAGGTGTGTATGTGTGTATGTGTGTGTGTGTGTGTGTGTGAGTGAGAGAGAGAGAGAGAGAGAGAGAGAGAGAGAGAATCGACTCAAAATGAAGGTGTCTAGATAGAGTGACAAGAGAAAAGCAGAAAGAAGAATGTAGAGTAGGTAGAAAAAGAAGAAGAGATAAGAGAGAAAGTAGAAAAGGAGAGAAAAAGAGAAAAAGTAAGAACATTGGGAGAGGAAGGAAAATGTAAGGAAAAGTAGAGGGCGAATAAAAAATGGAATTATTGGGGGGAGAGAAAAAGAAGGAAAACAGAAAGTAGTGCGAGAGAGAAAAGAAGAGGAAAAGAAAATGAAAGAGAGAGAAAGAGTAGAATAAAGAAATCAGGGAGGTAGAAACAGAAGGAGAGGAAATTAGGAATAAAGAGAGTAGATAAAAAGAGGAAAGGTATTTGTTTCAAGTAGAGGGAAAGACAAAGAAAATTAAAGCTAGTCGTAGGGGAAAAAAAGAACTAGAAGAAAAACACAGGAAGAGAGGAAAAAGGAAGAAGAAAAAAGTAGAGAATTAAGAAAAAAGTGAACAGGGAGCGTAAAAGAAGTAAAGATTGGAAATAATGAAGAAGCAGATAGAGTAATAGACGCGAGGCTAAAGGTAGACAGAAAAAGCCCCAAACCGAAGAAGATATTAAAGAAGAAGAAAGAGAAGTATATATATATAAAAGAGGAAGAATAAAAGGAAGAGGAGAGCAACAAAGAGAAAATGTCCCAGAGCCAAAAAGAAAAGTAAAAATAAGAAAAGGAGAAAGACAAGAAAAACAACATCATCGACAGAAGGAGTAAAAGGTAAAGATGAAGAAAAGTTTATTGCACACAACAATATGAGTGATCTGTACCGACAGCGCCCTCTACAAACAAGAACGAAAGCAGACTTTGATTGATTCTTATTGAAATTGACAAGCAAGATTCCTTCCGGTGTGATTTGTGCCCATTGAATATAATAACGTGCACCGAAGGAACTTTTCTATAGACGAGGTATACGTGTCAGATATGTTTCTGTGAGATCTCATGGGCATCGCATTGAGTTATATTTCCACTTTGACAAAATATCATCTTGACCAATATCGGAGCGCAAAATACATAAAGGCGGCCATTAGCAACACTTGTATGCACATAGACACGCGCGCACACACACACACACACATACATACATACATACATACATACATACATACACACATATGTATATTATATTATTTCAAAAATTAGATAAGTTATAAAAAGTAAAAGAATTATTAAATAGAAACAATACTTCATCTGAGCAATTCGGAAATCTTGAAGACCATTGCTTGTAATACCACTGCCAGATAATAACGCTCTTGAAGTTATCAGATTTCTCAGATGAAGTATCGTTTTTGATTACTTCTATTATCTTTTGTTGATTTATCTCTCGAAGTAGGATGATGATATTTGAGCATGCGTGTGTGTGCATGTGCGTGCGAGCGTTGCTAACGGTTGCTTTTTTATAATTTCGCTTTCAGGCATCATGTGTATGAAATAATAACAACATGCTGTGGTCTACAAGAGTGTGGAATGGAGCGCTGGAGACTCGAGGAGACTCACAGTCACTCAACCTCCAGCGGTAACCACCAGGCAACTCCTGTCACATTGCAAATAATAATAATAATGATAATAATAATAATAATAATGATAATAATAATGATAATGATAAAAATAATAATGATAATAATAATAATAAGAAGAAGATGAAGAAGAAAAAGTATCTCCTGAAACTTAACATCGAGGACATTTGCATCAACCAGATGCAAAAGACTGTACCCTTAAGAACACCAAATATAATCAGTAAATATCTTGAACTCCTGCGATCTAGTTAATCTTCAGTTTTTGGACGGAAGACAAGACAACGATGCGTCAGAACAGAGATACCCTGGAATAATCTGTGTAATAATAGCTGTAACCGCGACCATCTCTGAACTCTTGATCTATCGAAAGTAACGTAGACAAAGAGAGACGTGAAAAGGGCGGATTTTGGTGCAACATGAATTGGGGGCGACAGGGAGATGAATTCCATAAAAGAAATATGGGAAGAGAGAAGGGGGAGAAGGAGGGAATGCTGGCCGTGTCATTGGCGTTTGTTGTTGTTTGCTTCTATGGAATGGAAAGAAAGAAAGAAAGAAAGAAAGAAAGAAAGAAAGAAAGAAAGAAGAAAACAAAATGAAGACACGTCGTCAGCTATAGAAGGAAAGAAAGGAGAGGAAAAGATTGGAGATAAAGGAAGTAAGAAAGACAGAAACGAAGCAAATGGCGAAAAAAAGAAAGGGAGGAAAGAAAAAAAAAGAAAAGGAGTGAAGATGAAACACCTCTTTGTCAACAAAATGTAGTATTAAACCTAGATAAAAGCTCTTCATCAACACCTAATGTTTTGATTTTACGCTCCTATCTTACGTTCATCACTTTTGCAGAAAAAAACGATTTGCTTTATTTTACGTATGATTATATAATGATAGAAATTCGTAAAGATTTATTCAAATATTTTCATCAAAATTTTCATTTGTTGAATTTAAATTCAAATAATAAAGTCAACTGTTTTATCATAGTTAGCACGGTAACCGTTTCCTTTTGGCAAACTAACTACTTATTTAATTTCACTTGTGAAAATAGACAGACAGACAAGCAGACAGACAGACAGACAAACAAACCAGGAAGGAAGGATTAAAGCAAAGAAGTAAAATATCTGAATGTTTTGATTTTTATTTCATCGTTCGAGCAGAAAAAATGACGATATTTCATTAAAATGATTCAGTGAAACAATTTCTATGATTTTGAGGCCGCTTTTTCCTCATATATTCATCAGATCCATACGTTGGGCGTTCTACTTTTTCTGAAAATAATATCGCTACCAGATCAATACTTGACTAATGCACAATTATTTACTCAATTTGAATTTTTAAAAAAGTTATTGAGTTTGAGTGGTCATTACTGGACTATGGTCATTCGTTTGGATTTGTAAACATAATGATAATTTGATAGCCTTATAAACAGCTTGAATTTCATGAAAAAGATCACATGCAGCAAAAACTCCATATTCTTATTAAGGAAATGAATCACTATTTTTTTCTTGAATATAAATCAAATATTACGTATTTCATTAAAGATACCACACAATGCATATCTATAATTATTGGTATTATGGATCAGGTATTCAACAATGTTTCCGTGTTAAATTCGATGAATTTTTATTTCCAATTCATCAGGTGTCATTAATGGTTAATTTGTGAAACCTTCATCGGGTACATTCCTACCCTGAAAGTAAGAGAACAAGAACGAACTTCCAATGATATGTCCACGTACCACAGAAAGGGGTACTGCGGACAAGGGAGGACCACTAAACGGGAACCATGTATAGGGAGACCTCTGGAATGGAAACTGCGGATGTGGGGTATCACTGAAAGGGAAGCATTGGATGCATGGGACTACTGGAAAGGAAGCTGCAGATAAAGTAGATTATTAGTGAGAAAACTAGAGATAAGAGGGACCATTGAAAAAAAAAGGAGAAAGCGAATGAGGAAAGACTTTTGCATGGTGTAACTGAAGAACGCTGTTCAATGCATTGCAGATCTCTAATTAGCTTTTAGATTTCTTTTACGACTTACAATGCGAGTCGTTGTTTCAATTTGGTTTTGATTAGATAAACACCACAATGTGAGATATGTTAAATATATATTTATATAAGGTATGATTATACACCTTGAGATTGCTGTTGAATGCATTGTACATCTTTTAACAACTTGAAATTCGAGAAATTTTTTTTCAAATGGACGGAGCGGAGAAGAGTTCGATAGTTCATTGGAAGGGGAGGAGAGGACATGAGAGAAAGCTATGTAGCTCATAGAGGGGTGTGAAGATTTGTTATGAAACTTCTGTTATCCCTGTTTATGCAACATATAGAAATAATCATGGGCAGGCGACAAAAATTGGAAGAGGTAAGAGAATGTTGACCAGATGATGATGATGATGATCATCATCATCATCATCATCATCATCAGATCTGTTGGGTCCCAAATGAAATGCGTCTTTTCAGTTGGTTACATCATCAATATTAGCCACTATAACTCTACAGCTGAATGGAGGCCTTCCCCATATCCTTCCATGACGACTGCAATCGTGCTATCCTTTGCCAAGTCTTACCGGCGAACCTTTCAATCTCAACCCTTCATCTTGTGTCTGGTCTTTTCCTACTGCGTTTACTGTCCCATGTGCATCAATCGGTTATTCTTTTGCTTCATCTATTACCATTCCCTTCTTGCTGAGAATGCAGCCCATCTCTATTTTTGTTGCATAGAGTTATCCCTAGCATTGTACTTGCCATGGCTCTCTATGCGATAAGTGGTTCCTCAGTTCATTTTGTTAATTTCCGAGTGTCGCATCCGTCAGTAATGGTTGGTACTATGCATACAATGTATACTTTACGCACATTAGCTAGGTGCTCTTCAGTATGTCTCTATTCATATCAAATGATTTCCAAACGATCTTCCTCCAACTTTATCACCTGTCTAAGATAAATCAATTAATCCCTTGTAGATTCTCAACCTCTATCTTGAAGGTCATTTCTGGGACTCTATCGTCGAACGTTATATTTGTCTTTATTCTGCTCAGCTTTAGACCTACATCTTTAAAAATTTTCTCCATTTAGATCGACGAATTGGCAAAAAAGGTTTAAATATGCTTATTTCCATTCCGTCCCTGACAGTTCTCTGAAGGTTGCTTTCAAAGCTCGGTGCAAATAGATTTATCTATTCGTGAGTCGGATTCTCGTCTGGAACTTATTCTTTATTCTGATCTGTACCGTTTATCTATTCAATGACTGCAAAAGAGAAACTGACCGGAATTTAGTTGTGACAGAAAGCATAACTAATTTGGAGGAATGTAAAAAGTGGCCAAGTATTGATAATAATTGACGACGACAATACTTCATCTAATAGAATAAATAAATGAATTAGATTACCGATATTGAACTGCCACTTAATAACAAAGATGCTGCAGAAAATATTGTTAAAGGGAATGAGTATAAGTTTTTGATTAGGACTCACGCTTGCTACTGATATCGGTAGCAAGAGTGGTCGGACATTGACTGAGTCACCCTCTTGGAGAATGTCGTGAGTTTGATTCTCACCAGGAAATTATTCTTTATTTTTATCCGTGGTGATAATTTAATCACTCACTGCCGAAGGGAAACCAAAACGAGTTTAGTTGTGATAAAAAGCATCAGAAATTGAGATCGAGGTACTTAGTTGCAATAAAATTGTCAATGATTTACAATCTAATAAAATGTATTAATAAATAAGTAAATTAGATTTTTAGATTATACTTGAGAATCTGCATACTAATTGTCTCCAAATATTTATATTTCATATCGCAAAAAATACAAACTCATTTAAACATTTGTTGATTTTGAATTTATGTGTTTTTTTTAAATTTTATTTTCGTCTTTTACTTTCTCCGACAGAGATAATTTAAAAGTAAACAAAAAAAAAACGAATAAACTGTAAACAATGAAATGATTCCATTCTCCACCCTCGGAAGAACTGCATGATATAAAAATACAATAAAAAAATTGAAATTTTACGAATGATTAGAAATATCCGACAGGAATTCGACTCCCAATTTAAAAAAAAAAAACGTTATCAGAATCTAAAAAATTGGTTCTCAAGTTTTTTTCTCACTTGGAATGAACAAGCTCAAATTTTTGTCTAAATAAACGAAAAACGATTTTTCGTCAATAATGAATAGATATTTATTGTTTTGACTGTTTCAAATTTAATGTTCTCTTTCATCGTTAATGCTTCCGTGAAATATCGACTGATGATTTTTTCCTCTGAAAGTAAATGTTGCGATATTTACTTTAATGTATTCAATGAGTATCTATTTAACATTTGTTGTTATTTTTTTCATCAAAGTATCGTATTATGTACTTTTTTTAGTAGCTATACTTAAAAATATTTTGAGTCACTAATAGTCGATCAAGGATAAATTGTCATTTTACCTTCGGTTGTTGAATCTGATTGACATTCGCTTGATCGTGTTAATTAAAGGAAATATGTACGTCAGAGCAAAAACAGAAATAACTCTTGATCACAGCAAATATCACCTTTGTGGAGAAAGAAATTGTACCCCCCGTAATAAGTGAATGTGATAATCTGTCTCAAAAGGAATATGGAAACAAGTGCGATTGAGTCGGGACAAAGATAAACTGAGTACTATACAAAGTACATAAATTCGATCATTTGGACAAATGATATCAGCACAAAATAAAGGTTTTCTTGAAATAAAAAGGATTGGGTACAGGGAGTTTTATATCCAGTCCGATCACCTTATCCCAACATAAAAAGAGGATCTGGTAGTCATAAACAAGGAAGAGAGAGGAATGCCCAGATCGTAGACGTGGTAGGTAGTGTCAGCTGAGGAGAAGACGAACGAAATGGAATAATTGGAAAATACCAGGATGTTGCTCGAGCTGCAGAGCATGGACCGAATGGTCGTGACCATTAATATTTGGCACGTTGGGAATTGTGCAAAAAACTTGAATCGAGGGTGAATTAGAGATTCAAGGGTGGACAGAGACTGAGGTCTGCAATGATGCTGAAAAAGGTGATGGATTTCTAAGGAGACTTGCTGTCACTCAAGCACAAGCGACAAACCCTGACATATGAAAGAGACTCATAAAACTGATACTATTGTCTAAACGAGGGAATGGGGAATCGTGTGTTATAGTTGAATAGTGATTGTCTTCAATTTCTCGTGCATTGTTCAAATGAGAGAAAATGGTGCTCGGGCAAATCGACATGGTAGTATTAATTCTCTTCGTCTATTCGTCTACAGCAATGAATGCGTTTCAAGGTGTGACGCGCATGTAAAACAAGAAACATAGAACAAAGACATCCGACTGAATCCCTCTCCGAGACTCGAAATAAAATTAGTAACATGGACGATGCGTTAGTTGAATCGGGGGCCAGCAAGGGAAAATTAATTAAAATAGATTATATCAGTATCTAAGCATTTATCTGATGGACGATGAGATAAGGTTTCCTCGGAAAATAATTGTCGAATATTGCATTAAGGTTTGGAAGCTCTATCACATTGTCCAGAATTTGTTAGCGAAGGCCTCCCCCCGCCCCAAGGGTGGAAAAGGCAATATTCAACAAAGAAATGACTGTTTTATAAAGGGAGACATTTTAAAAACGAGACAGGCTTCGATACCTTGAAGGTGATCATTAGAATCCGGATATTGGCATGCTGACGGCGCCGAAGCGAGGTTGCTGAATCAAATCTTTCTCCAGAGATCAGAGATGACAAGGGGGGTGTATATGGAGAATTCAAATACAATCGGTTAGGGTTCGGGGTTAGGGTTAGGGAGAGGTAGGGCGATAGTTCTAGTCGTCACTCGTCTTGTTCCTTCCGTTGGTGTCACGTCAGAGACCCTGCCTTCTACTGCGTTCGGATGCTGTTGTTGTATGAATGCTGGGGTCGGAGAAGAGAAGAATAGGGGACCACGAGGAAAGAGAGGGATGGGGGGGGAAGGAGGATAGAAGTGGGGGAAGGGGGGCAAAAGGAAGGATAAGGAAGGATAAGAAAGGAAAACAAGAATTATGAAATGAATAGGTACAAGGAAGAGGTGGGATAGGAACAGAAAGATACGAAAAGAATAAAAAAAAGAAAAAGAGTGGGATGAGAAAAAGAATAGGACGGAATGGGAAGAAAAAGATGGATGAGGAAAAAAAGACAAGAAAAATGATGGTAACAGAGATATGAGAGAGAAGAAGAAGAAGAAGAAGAAGAAGAAGAAGAAGAAGAAGAAGAAGAAGAAGAAGAAGAAGAAGAAGAAGAAGGGGGAGGGAGAGGAAGAAGAAGGAGGAGGAGGAAGAAAAAGAAGAAGGAAGAAGAAGGAGGAGGTAGAAGAAGAAAGAGGAGGAGGAAGAAGAAGAAGAAGTAGGAGGAGGAAGAAGAAGAAGAAGAAGGAGGAGGTAGAAGAAGAAAGAGGAGGAGGAAGAAGAAGAAGAGAAGAAGGAGGAGGAAGATGAAGAAGAAGAGGAAGCAAAAGCACAGTCAGAGGAGATAAAAGAGAAAACTAAAAAAAGATAATAAGAGGATCAAACAGAAAAGATGAAGGTAGAGAATACAGAGGAGAATATGTGTTATTGTGAAGAAACAGTAGCCATTTTTTTTTCAATCAAAAACGATGCACGCAATAATCTTAAGTTGTCCGAATTTCTTAAAAAATTGTCATTAGGAATTTTGTCTAGTTTTTCCAGCATCTCATTCTTGTTGCTGTTTTCACCCTTAACAATGGTGGACTTATACTTTTAAGTTATTTGCATTTCTCCAACCAAGCATTCTGATTATTAATAATTTTTTACTTGTTTTCCCTTCAACTTATTTTTGTTGCTTGTTTACATCAAGCAGTTTCAGACGTAACGGTCTCAAGATGTCTGGATATCCGTTTTAAAATTTTCATTTTTTCTCCTATCTATTATTTCTTTTTGTTTACGTCTACCACTACTGAAAACAAGCAACAAAATAAGATGAAAGAAAAACTAGTCAAAAATCGATAATAATGACTTTTCCTCATCTGAGACATTTGGACGACTCGAAATTATTTCTTTTACAACTACTAGTTTAGGGCAATCAATTAAAACAGAATGCAAGAAAAACTAGTAAAGATTAATTATATTAACAGTAGATATTTACTAAACTTGGCTTACTCTGGCAAACAGTCTTAACAGTAGGAATCCCAGTGAGAATACAGACGCAGTGGTTTGTAAAAGAAAGTCGTTAATCACCGCAACACGCCCTAAAGGGGAATATGAGGGCTTGACACAAAACGAAAATCGTATTTTACTCTTTGGGGTGTTATGATAAATGAATCTCACCCATCGGATATCAGACGTGTATCCGTATGCTTTATAATTTATTTCCCAATAACTGTTCATTGAGCAATGCTTGCGTTTGTTTTCAGAATTCAAACGGAGCTTGATATCAATCTTTTTTCGGTATCGCTAATTGTAAACGTAGCCGAAAGAGGATCGATTTTTCTCGATACGATTCTTCCATCAAAATGAATCTCCCTCAATTGATTCTAAAAAAGAAAATCATGAGAAGACGTTCTTTGGGAAGAACGGAAGGCGGAAGAAGATGGAATGTCTATTTCAAATATCATGATAATAATTACGTGAATTAAAAATATATTATCAACGCAAAATGAAAAAAAGTAGACCTCGGCCTATATAAAAGATGGAGAAAGAAAACGTTAACCATCTGGCGATTCAGTTGAAATCATGTGATCTTGAATGGATTTCTTGGGAAGAAAATACCTAAATATGAGCAGAAATATCTAAATAGGTGTAGCAAAAAACAAAATAACAAAAAACATTTTTGTGTTGCTTTTTGTGGAACAATTACTATTTGATCATTTGAGTATTTCACTTATTTGATAACTCTATTTTAGGTATATTTCGGTCTTGGTAAAGCAACCAGAATCGGCACTCGACCTTTTGGCTAAGATCAAAGTGTAGTATCTGTTCTTCTCCGCCTTCGGGTGGAGAAGACGATCGGCCCTTTGTCGGCCTTCGGGCTGAGAAGTCGATCACGGTCCGGGATTGTCCCCATCCCGGAATCAAAGACCAGCATGCTCAGGCTTGTCCTGACAGCAAAGGCAGGATTCGTCCTGCAACAAAAGTCAAGCATGCCCTAATGACTCCGTGCAATAGCACGCTGAGATTTTAGGGATCCTTGAAACAAAGACCAGCTAGACCCGATTTCATGCGAAATCATGCGCATGGAGTCGGGAAGCAAACTCTGACTGCACGTTTTCGGACGTGTGGGACCCCACCTTAATCTCGACCTCGTGTCTAATTCGTAGTCGTGGGGATGCGAATAAATAGATCGGCAGTACTCTCTCGCCATGGCTCACAAGACTAATTTACCATCCATCGCTATACAGGAGTCACTCTATGTGGATATTTACAAAACATGATTTCGTAAAGTGCAAGCTGAAAGTCAGTGAGCAAACACTGCGGACATCAGGGCGTACTTCTTTTCCCCCTTTGGGTGACGGGGTGGCACTGTCTGGGCAACAGTTCCCCGAGAACCAGGTTTCAGTTAACTATTGGCTTCCAACCTCGAAAGTCCAGACACAGTTAGCTCCGTTCCAGGTTCTACTTTACTCAAAACAGATGGATGACCGTAACGATAAAAAGGTGATCGATGTATATAGTGAACAATAATGATCTACTTGGTAACAGTATATATGCCAATGTACAAACGTAAACCTTAATTGGAGAAATACTAAGTAAGGCGTTAAGATGATAACGATACAGAGGATATTATCAAACAGTTATTTGTATCAAAATCAGTTGACCCTGTCTAGTTTAATTCAATAAACATCGATGGGCATTGAGCTTTGTCAGCCACTGTATGAACGATATCTATACATCAACCCTAAATACAAGAAGTATCTCCAAATCTTAGTGAAGAAAGAAAAACGTACACGCAAGTAGATAAAGATTTAATAGACACTGGCATTAATCTGAAGAATAAATTCCACATTAATTTCCATGATTTAATATTGTTTATAACAATAACTTTTATAGCATACCAATAAATCAATAACAAGGAATGTAAATTAAAGATAACGAATAAAAATTGTTCTAATTTTTCATGTTCTTCGTTTAGTGTTATCAGCCGTTTTTTTTTTTTTTTATCTAAAAGTGCATGTTTAAAACGGATTACAATAAACGTCTTCGTGCATTAATCAAAACTAGAGACCTACTTTAGTGATTGAGCTATTTACTTATCCACCATCGAGACAAGCGGCTGCTTATCGATCTCCAGTATAAAAAAAAACGAGAAAAAAAAAAACCAGGATTTTGAATGCCGATTCTCAAAGCAAGCCAGTGGGTCAGCAGACTGGCACCCCTTCTAACTTGAAAGATTGGCAAATCACAATTTTCTTCTTTTTTGCTCTCTTGGTGAGTCTGATAAATATCTATAACCTTTTTTTGGATGGTCCCAGTGGATACCCAGAAAACACCATGATCTCTTCAAGACGGAGAAAAATATTTTGGAACTACGAAAGCTGTTTTAGTCAATAACCACCGTAACAGTGAGTAAAGGCAGCAAAAATTACATGAAGCTGGATATGTTGCCTGAATTCATTGCCCATCTCAGATTAAATCCTATTTTGAAGTCTTAGATTTGGACCAAATCAGGTTCTAAATACATAATATAATATACATCATAATCTGCACCAATTTATTCAAATCCCAATCTTTGATTGTTCGCTTCAAACATTTAATTCATGCTGTCAAAGGGTGCCTCGTCGTAGTGTAATGGTCTCACGGATCTTTACTTCTGGGATGTGAATTCGATTATCACAGGGTGCCCTATACCTCTGGCATTGTGTAAAAACTAAGCTAAGCTCAGTGAAAAAATGACTGGACACCCCGTCATGGTCTGGTGGTTAGCAAGCTGGTTCCTAAGATCTCTTGCCACAATGTTGTGGGTTCGATCCTCACTAAATATCCAATACCTGTGACTTTGTGCTAAAAGTAAGCTATGCTTAGTAGCTAAGAACTTTCTACCATTTAAACTTCACTTTTCTGAATATATTCAGTTTTTTAAACTTGTAATTTAATAAAAAGCAGGACCTCGCCGAGGCGTTATCTAAGGACCTGCAAAAAACACAATGTGAGATCTTGGGGTTTCCTGCTAAAATGACTAGACAATCACTTTGGTATTTAGCTTTGTTGTAGTTGGTTTTTAGTGACTCTGAATGAGCATGGATAAAACAAGAATACATATCCTGAAGGCTCTCAGTATATTCATATATCATCAAAATACATTCTACCGTTATCCTTTACCTGGTTATTCGCGGATCCATTATTATATCGAAGTGGAAAGCTTCCGTCGATATAATTCAATGGTAATAAATAAGGTCGCAATGCAAAGTCTCTACACAGTTGAAGTAAAATTGTGACAGCTGTTATTCAGTCACTTGTAATTTGATGCAGATTTTTCGATGACTTTGACAGGGCAATATTCAAGAGTTACATTAATGATGAAAAGCCCAGAAGACCGGCTGTAGAAAATGAGATTATTTTCCATTTGGAATAATGTCTTGAAGTTCTTGAAAATTAAAGATATCTCTTTGATCAATCGACCATGGATTCGTAAATAAATGTTCTCTGTCCTGTGTAAATAACAAAATTCATCGTCTTTTTTGCCTGGTAGGAGTAGAAGAATGGATTATAGTTATCTGTTTCTCAATTGTAATGAATCTTTGAGGGGTTTTATTCCTAATTGAAACAGAGGTATATGAAAGGGACAAAATACAAATTGCGAGCTGAACAAAAGGAAGCTTTTCGTGTTCCTTATTTAAATGTTCATATTAATGAAAGTTCTGAACAATTATCTTCATTTTCTGTCTTTTCCCCCCAATCACTAATAGCTGCTTGTTTATGCTTGGTGACTTAATTCAAATGGGAGTATCAATAATCAGGGGAAGCGTAAGCAATGATTAAAGAGCGAATGCGTGTCGTTAAATGGACTCACGTGCGGGTCGGAGAAACCAATAACAAAATTATTAAATTCCGATTTTTTATTTTTTTTCTTCAAAAGAAAAAAAATATCTTCCAATTTTCTGCTAGAGCATTTTTTTAAAAATAATTAAAATGAATAATTTTCAATGAAAAGATCGGGTGCGTGACTTTTCCCAGTGCACATCTTGAACAATAGATGAATTCAAATCTTTGCCATTGAATCTACAACTGATATTTCTAGGGTATTATTTGATGGAGAGTCACATGTATTTATGTTTGCTTGGTCAGTTCGTGTCAGTGACAAAGTCGACCTTACTGCTCACTTCATTGAACCTCTCGCCCATTTAATGCCACCAATAGTTCCTCGTACCAGCAGTGAATTTCACGATACTAGCGACTAAGAAAACAATAATGTCTCCCACAAAGAATGAAAGCTAGCCTCTATAGCAGAGAACTGGTACTTAACATAGGGTGGACTTTTATCAGGAGGGCCAAGTTGAACTTACCTGACGAGTCAAGAACGGCCCAAAGCATCAAACACTCTCACATATCATTATTCTTGAAAACTTTGACGTTAGACTTGAATCTTATAAGAGCCAATTCGAAAGGGTAAAAAAAAAAGAATCTGTATTTAAATTATCATCGAAGTGTTCAGTTAGTAACACACATGGATAATGCCGTATCTCACATACTCGAGAATTCTAATATACAATCTGATATCAAAAACCATTCATTAAGAAAAACCCATACACACATTTGGACATTCAAGCTTCTGTTGGAGTCGTAAGAAGTGGGTATGTAGGCATCTGTCCGAAGTATAAGTAGTGGATACTCAAATATTAGTTACAAGTTATGAATTCGTAACAAATGGTTTTCCAGGGTAGCGCGCTAATATTTTCTTCAAAATAAATGAGATGACTTGGATATGTGTTGGGCACAGGAAAATGTGAGTATTAAGTGAAATTTCCCAGGAAGAAAATGGCTAGTTCTGGGTTTTAGGTATCTTATAGACTTATGTATTGTTTTGAACGGTCATTTTTATGACAAGTGGGTCGGATTGAAGATTGGTGTCACGCGAACTTCTGATATCATAACTTTTTTGGACGGATCTATTGAGATGTAAAATCACCGATATACATCTGTACGAAAATATTAAACATGGACGATTTTGAAAGAGTTAACGAACAACGGATTAGATAATACCAAGAGCAATGATATGTGTCTGATAACTTCGGTTTCAAAGACAATCGAATCAGTCAAAAGTATGAAAAAATAAATAAAGACATCCGACTTATTCAGACGAACCAATTTTATGAATATATTCCTTTGAGTGCTTTCATTAAAAGTATAAAAGAATGATTAAAAAGTAACTTAATAAATAGGAGATAAGAAATGAAGAATCTACTTCAATTATGAAATGTGAGAATCTCTTGGTTCTTTGTTGGTGACCATGGACTTTCCAAGTTAACTATAACAAGTAATCATCAGCAATTTAATCTTACTGGGCGCAGTTAATGGGTTCAATCCTCATCAAATCCCCCACATTTTGCTTTTGGACTATTTTGCATTCTGAACATTTTGCCTTTCAGCCATTTGCAATGGACATGGACCATCTATTTCGGGCCTTTTTGATATTGGACCTTTTTGATGGAACTTTTTTGCCTTAGCACCGAATCAACATTCCTTGACCGACTTAAGATTGTCAGCATCTCCCCAAGGCAATAATTACAAATCATGTGATTGTATTCATTTTATATATATATATATATATATATATATATATATATATATATATATATATATATATATATAAACGAGCAAGGTTGGGTGCTTCTGCTATTGAATAAGTAAGAACAATGAGTAATTAATGAAATGAAATAAATAAATAGATGAATTAGATTAAAAAAAGGAATTAAAAACAACTGATTAGAAAATTAAAATGAATGAATAGAGAGCCAGAATGATGAACAGATGAATAAATTGGAACTAAATAAATGAATGAATAATAGAAACAGTAAATATATAAATAAAGGTAGATAAATAAACATGAATCATAAATAAATGTAAACATCCGACCAATTCAGACAGACAGAAATTACGAATACAGTCCTCTGGCAGTAATCATTAAAATTACGAAAAGAAGAAATCTGCGCGTAAAATCGGAAATGGTGATATTTGCAATAATGATTTCCTCTTAGGAATTTGAGACAAATGGTTGTTAGCAGGAATCGATGATATGTTTGCTATATTTATTAGTACGGAAATTAGACAAAAGAACTTGATTCAATAGAAAATATTAACATTTGATTTCGTCCAAAATGCAAACGAAAAGCATTAGTTATTATTAGACAGTGTGTGGTTAGATAAAAATCTTAGACACAAACAATATATCATTCTAGATAGTCAGTCAGCTTAGCCTAGTCTGGTACATGGGTATGACAGTGGGGCACCCAGTGAGGGTTGAACTCGTTACCCCTGCACTGGTCTGCTAGACTTGTTTCTTAACCTTCGTTCTATAACAGGCGCTCAATTCATGTCATTAAATACTAGAATGTAGATGGTATAAAGTTTCCTCTCTCTCTCTTTCCTCTTTCACACACACACATATATATATATATATATATGTATATATATATGTGTGTGTGTGTGTGTGTGTGTGTGTGTGTGTGTGTGTGTGTGTTTATGCTAGCTGCATATTCACCCGATCGACTTTTGTAACCATAGAGAGATTGGAATCGGAACACAAACAGAAATGAATTAGCAAAAATCAATTGTAGAAATAAATTCATTGTATTTGGAAATTAGCTGTGATAAAACAAAAGCTGAAATCTGTCATGATTAATATCTGATTACTGGAAAGTGTTTGCGTAAATTATTAACCCATTTAGATTTTGATCAGATTAGGTTCGCGTTGAAATTAATATAAGATGACCGCACCTTGACTAAATTTTCTTTCAAGTTTCTTAAATTAAGTCAAGTCATGGACAATGTTAGATTTCGGGAAAATTGTACACAGAACTCACTAAGTTCGCTAAACCTTGACGCCTTTTATAAATGGCTACCCAATGGGTGTTATTGTTGTGTGGCGTGGATACCCAACTACTTTAACGAAATAAAGTATACAAAATTAGGTAATGCATGGTATATTCAAACAAACACAACATTAAAAAGGGAAATACGTCCCGAGAAAATACTTGGGTATTACCTCCCTTAGATTCACAGATAGCTGATTGGCTGATATGCATCATCATCATCATCATCATCATCATCAGTCTTTTATTGTCCGTCGTTGGACATAAACCTTCCTCAGTATTCGCCATACCTCTCAATCGTGGGGTCACAGAGCCAATATTTTATGAACCTGTCTAGTTCGTCCTGCCATCTCGTATTCTGTTGGCCTCGGTTCCGCATTCGATCTCATGGGATCCATGTTGTGAGTTGTGATGTCCATCGGTTGTCAGCCATTCTTATAACATGGCCAGCCCATTGCCATTTGAGCTTCCTATTAGATTCTATGATGTATCTGACTCGTATTTTCTCCCTAATATACTGTGCTTTCTTGTGGTCTCTCCGTGTGATGTTATGGTTCTGTTTGCAGGTCAGTCTCTTGGTTAGGTTCCATGTTTCAGCTCTATAGGTGACTATCGGGGGGATACACTGTATACTCCTCTCTTTAGGTCTAATAGGATTTTCTCGTTCTTTAAGGAAGAGCTTGTTCTACCAAAGGCTCACCATTCTAGAGTGATTGTCCGCTTGATTTATTCTTCATTTGAGGATTTTATGGGGACTCGTTGTCCTAGGTAGGTGCTGTGTCTTTTAAAGAGTTATTCCCCTTTGAAATTCCGTATTCATTTGTATACATCCTCTATTTTCAATGTTGAAGTTTTCTTTTGTTGTGCCTGTTGTGGTGCTCCTGTTACTGTACTCCTTTTGGGCTAGTTTACAGTGATTTACAGTCTCATCCATTATTCTGCATAGTCTGCCTTTCCTATCTGGGTTCTGCCGATCTTCGCTTTGTCCTGATGCATTTGTTTTGGGCCGCCATGATGAGGAATTTCGTTCCCCAAGTAGTTTTTTTCTGTTTCCAGTTTTCTTTTCTTGTCTTCTTTGCTTCGACATCGTTTTTTTTTTTTTTTTTTTTTTTTTTTTTACTTGTGTGTTGTTTGATGCTCTGCTTCGGGCGTCTTGCATAGTACATCCACTGCTTGTTTACACATAGTTTTCTCGTCACGTTTCAGCCTTTTGAATACAGTCTCCTTTGCTGATGAGTCCTCTGTCACCTTTTGTCTTCACGTATGGTTTGTGTCATTTCTTGGGTGTAGAGCCTTGTGCATCGTCATAAGTTTCCTCGTCCGCCGGTCCATTGCTTGGTGTTCATCCAAGGTTCGTACCTGTGTATCTTACTAC
Source organism: Thysanoteuthis rhombus (assembly GCA_963457665.1). NCBI lineage: Eukaryota > Metazoa > Mollusca > Cephalopoda > Oegopsida > Thysanoteuthidae > Thysanoteuthis > Thysanoteuthis major. The sequence goes on along the minus strand of OY735202.1, from coordinate 39,000,024 downwards.
CAATACTGCCTCTGTGTTTATTCCTTTTTTATCAAATTTCTGCAATTAAGCTTAGTCTTCTATACTTTTTTATAATCATAAGGTGTTTCTTTTTTGATTTTCTCTTTCATTGCTTCGAGTTTTTCGTAATATTCGAGAACCCTTATGCATTTATATCAGTCTTATATAGCTAGTAATCTAATTTTTTGTTGTCCAAAAAGTTGATTCCTTCTTTGGCTGTGAGCCTTCCTTTATGCATTACCATTAGTATACATTTGCCCTATTCCGAACTCCATCCCAATGTCATCACTGTATTCGTTCACTTTGTTGAACAACGGATCATCCCTGTTCTTTACAAATGGTTTTATTTCATCCATGTACAAGAGATGGTTGACTTTTCCCTTCGTTTTTGAGAATTGGTATCCTTATAGCTCTTTTTCAAGATTCTGTCGAGTGGTATGATGGTTAGAGTAAAGAGTAGTGGTGACAGAAAGTCTCCCTGGAAGATCTCCCTTATTATAATTACTTCTGCTAAATTTCTCCCGTAGATGTTTGTCAAGTGTACTTTCAAGTTTTTCGGTTCGCTATGAATCTCACCAATGGTGCACTGATCTTGAATATCCTGAGGTATTCGAATATCCAGCTATGTGAGATCATGTCGTATGATTTTTTTAATAGTCGATCTATCCCATTGCAACATTTTTCCTCCTTTTTCTTACTCCTTGTAGGATTATTATTATTATTATTATTATTATTATTATTATTATTATTATTATTATTATTAGTAGTAGTAGTAGTAGTAGTAGTAGTAGTAGTAGTTTTTTAATGTTCTGGTGTAAGGGAACAGTTTTGGGACTCACTGTGGAGATTAAACTCACTTTGCCGTAACAATGGTTAGTCGCACTAGCTCATTAATCAGCGACGATGAGGCAGCCATGCTTTGCTATCACTCCACCGCCCCCTCCTTAATGAAATGATTTCATTATCCCAGGTAAACACAAATATTTATCATAATCATCGATATTATCATGATTATCATCTTAGTTCCTGTGTATGATATAAATTTTATTGTCAAGACCCCCTTTATAGCACCCTGCCCCTTTATTAATTTTCTTCTCTTCTTCTTCTTCTTCTTCTTCTTCTTCTTCTTCTTCTTCTTCTTCTTCTTTATTATCATTATCATCATTACTATTAATAATACTATCATCATTATTACTATGACTATCATCAATATCATTAATATATCATTATTATTATCGATATTATCATCATTATCACCATTATCATTATTATCATTATTACTATCATTAATATCATCATTATTATTGTCATTATCGATATTATTATCAATATTACTATTATCATTATTATTAATATTATTAATATCATCATTATCATTATCATTATTATCACTATTATTATCATTTTTTGTTTTCATAATTATTATAATTATCATTATAATTATCATTATCATTAATATTATCATTATTAATGTTATTATTATCATCACGAATTTTCTCTTCTGATATTGTAGTGTTAGAACTTGCTGAGAGCTTAGAGTGTGATCGAGCGTGCGCATGTGCTTTGTTCTGAAGATAATCGATCACCGTTAATCAATTCACTGACGTCAGCGTCACGTGATCCCCACTGACGCCGACGTAACTTCGCCTAATGAACTCACACTATGCACACACACACACACACCCTCGGCTTTCTCGTACAAAGTTCACTTCGCTCGACTGGATGAGTATATGCCCCCCAACCCCCACGAATCTGCAAGCGCTTCAAAACTCCTCACTTCATCACGCGTGGTAAACAATCGACATTCGATGACGGTAGCCAGAACTTCAATAAGATATGCAGCGCAAGACGACGTTTTTGATCGACTTGCCCGTTCAGCACGATGAAAGTAGGACCAGTGTTCTCGCCTCTGTTTCCGCGTAGGATGACTCAACGAAAATCCGATGAAAGTTAATGTTGATTTGTTACTGACAAAGTAGAGGAGATGTGATAAAAAACGATAATGGCCACAAAAGATTTGATACTGATGCCTGAACACTCACATTCCAGCGTGCTGCACAGACTATTTATCGAGAAGATGCCGGGTTCAAATCTCATCGAAAGCTTCTTCTTCATAACAGATCCAAGCTGCTTACTTAACAATCGTCGAATGTAAGAATTGCCCCACTTGCCGTGATAAAAAAAAGCATTAAAAAATCGAGATGAATTATAAATCATTCAACGATTTATAATGACACTGCCTTATCTAAGGAATTTGGACATCCAATATATATCAGCTCAACGGACTAAACAGTTTGGTGAGCGTAGAAGCTAAGTTTAAATTTAAACACCATTTTAGATGTGCGTCATTTACATTAACTACAGCAAAAATGTCTCAATGGCATGAGAGCTACCTGAAAAGATGTTGGTAATAAGGCGCAGGTAGTAAGATTAATTCATCTACCACCAAAGTAAGCTACCGTCAATCAAATTGCAACGGTGTTCTTTTGGTTTTGTTTTTCAAGCCCAGAGAATAAAGAGTACACATGATATACTTATTCATTTGTATAATGATCGCCAGTTCGTTGATGATGGAAATTGGGCAAACAATCATTTCTTGATGAAAAATTCAATTACTTTAGGGGTAATATTTCCACAGAGTGATTTTATTCTCAAGGGGGGACAGTGAAATCTCAGAGAAAGCTATTTTTTAGAAAAATGTACATTTAGACGCCTCCATTTTAGTGTGTATACAAGACTATTTTCATTTATGCTGCCTTTGAGTACCTTTAAACTATTAGTGTTTTCAAACGTGCTTATTTTGTAATAAGTATCAACAAAACAACACAAAAAACTATTGTGTAAGTTAGTTACCACAACTGGCAAGCCAAAATCTAATATAATTTCCCGAAGTTGGTCAATGTTGGATTTGGGCTTAAGCTAAATATGACCTCACAATCTGAATGACCTTAAGACGATTTGAAAAGCATATTTGTTTTCAAATTTCATGAGACCTCCCAGCATTTTTTTTTTTAACAAGGAGCCACTAAGTTCCACTGAGCTCAGGTCATTGGTTCTCAACCTTTCCATTACCAGAGAATGGATTTTCCAACGGACCCTGGTCTTTTGGAAGGTCTGTCAACCCAAGGAGCTAAAGAAAGCCCAAACTCCCAATAACATCTTTGTAGACCCCATCCCTAAGGTTCCCGCAAACCCAAGATTGGGTGAGCACCACTGGCTTGCGACTTCACCAACTTTAAATCCAATACTGATACTGATAAATATTTCTGGATTACTAGACCTTCTTGAAGTTGGTTGCTATTTTACTCAGTCTTTGGTTTGTCGAATTAAAGAGGGTGTTTGGCTTCATCTTTGAAGTGCTGTTTTGTCGTCTGTTGAAAAGTGACAAAGATTGTCTAAATTCTATTGACCCCAAAATCTTAAATTCTCCACAAACTCTTCCGACATGGGTTCAAAGACAGGATACACCAAAAATACAGGCCCGCCTCTTCTGTTGATGAATTATGTGTAAGATTTCTTCAATTTCGTAGTCTTATAATGAAGAGGATTAAATAGAAATTAACTAATAAAGATTAGTTATAAACATCGTATGTTTTGATATCCTGTGACAATACATATTTTAAACGTGAGTTTAAAAGATAAATCATCACTGAATATCAAAATGTCTGATGAAATGAGCATACATCATTTTGGCACAGTCAGCCTTTGACTTTGCTCTCTCAGTTTCATGACGAAAACGAATTTAATAGGAACGCACAGAAAGATAAACGAACAACTAATCATTTTATAACTTATATGCACTGTGAATAAACGCGTATACCAAAAAATGCCTGCAAATACAGCAGTGTGCATATTTGTACACCCCATATATATATATATATATATATATATATATATATATATATATATATATATATATATGTACATGTCAGTAGCTATATTATTCTTTTCGTGATTATTAATAGTAGTAGTAGCAGGATTACTATTATCATTACTATTAATACTTCTATACCCCCAAGTCACTTCGAAACAAACCCCAAAAGAATTTAACGCAAACAACGAAGGTCATGTAAGAGTGAACCCAAACGCTGGGGGTGGGGAGCAGATAAAAGTAAGAATAGAAGACTTCCTGAGAGAAAACATACCACAAAGAGCTGATGGTTTAACAACACACGGATAAAGAGAAGTTTCTACAGCATCCCCTGTTATTTCATAACTACGAGACTATAAATCATCTCCACTATGTTAAAAGAAAACAGGCAGTGACCATCAATAAAACAAAGAAAAGAATCAAGAAAAGACATATAAATAGAATAACAGGAAAGTTCTCTACCCAGAAAAATAGACCCCCACCTGCGATAACGTCCTGATGAGGGATCAAAAATAGATTGAATCATTTGTCTGAAGGAGCCCAAACATAAACAGAAATATGAACGTGTTTGTGTAGCGAATCCTTTATTTCATTATATATACATATATGCATATATCCAAGACATATAGATGATTGATTAGAAGAATGTATCGTAGATTTTCATGATTTCCCATGATTTCAAAGATTTTTTTTAAATGGTAAACAGTGCGTCTGATAGATTGGAAAAAAAGATCTGCAATATTGTTCATTAAAAAAGTTTCCCGTTTGGCAATTTGTGCCAGGTTTTCCAACGAATAAGATAAAATAGAATAAACACTGATTATTATTGAGACAAATAAAGATAAATCAACAAATCTGACACGGCATATCGCCTGCCCAAAAGAATATGAGCTTGGATATTTCCAGTCAGCAGTACCTACCCACTAAGACACAACCATCTTTGCCCAGGAAATAGTTGAGAGAAAGCATTTGAAAAAATAATAGGAACAATCACGACTGCTACAAGGTCCAACTCAACTCATTTCTATTCTGACTGAATATGATTGATATAACTTCTGTATTATATATATAATAAATAAATTCGTAATCGTATAAAAATTTTCAGTTTGGCTCAATTTGTAAGAAAGTCATTTAGCAATTATTTTGTCGTAATTTCAAACCACAGGAGGGAAGTATTAATTTCATATAAAGGTTTGGTTTAACGTGACAAATAGAAAGGGTTTATTCACTTAAATGATGTGAAGATGGTTCCTGTTCTGGTTGCAGGGGAACAAATAAAATCAACTCAAACTTGGAGTGAAGTTTGACAAAATGTTTAAAAGTAAAACGAACATGAAACGTTGAATGATGTTTTACATTGACTTGAATAGTTTGCAGATACATATTGTACAGCTAGAAGAAGTGTTAGGCCTCACTAGAGTCTCTTTTGTTTTCTGTGATCAATTAAAACGTTTGAAAAAAAGATCTATAAATAAGTCTGATCACTAAAAAAAGTCAAAGTTTTCAAAAACAAGCGTGAATACTGCAGGACACAAACCAGGGTACCAATTCAGGATAAACTTACACTGAAATTAGAACCCCTCTAAAAATCCATTTACAGAGGGCAAAGAAATGTTGTTTTTATTTTCAAAGACATAAGGGGTGAATTTTAAAATTTTCAGCCCACTAGCTCCATTGGTACGATCTTTTCGCATAATATCTACATAGCCAGCCAGCCAGATCAACTTAAAAATTGAAGAAACCTAAGTTGACAATCTTGGTCGATGGCCTCTAATAAGTTAAAAAGAAATTTGTCAAAAATTGCTACATCTAAGAAATTCAGAAGATCTTCATACTCCTAAAATCTACGATATCCCAACTATTTTCGGGTTCGTTACGCCTATATTTGCCCAGGGTCACAAATCAAGAGAGGAGACTATTATTTATGCGCCACAATAAAATCTATTTTAATAATTAATCTTCGCGACCGTTCATTGACATCTTCCTCTATTAAGATCAATTTTGCGAAACTTTTTCTCCCCATTCTTCAAATCTGATTAGATTTAAATGAATTAAACTTAATTATTCCACAATTACGACACTCATTATCAAAATTCACAAAGCGTCGCAGAGCGACTATGTTACAGAATAATTAGTGAACAAAGGAACACCGATTTATAATTTTCCACTCCCTCGTTTCGATGTAAGGATAGGTTTTCATAATTTTTGACTGACTAATATCGGTCACGTGACACACGAACCAAGAGAAGGGGCGCTCTTTGATTCTTTCCCCAAACACGAAGGTGGAAAAATTTGAAAAATGATTCGTGCGGGAAAAGTAGTTTTTGGTTACGATCGGTATTATCATGGATTATTTCGAAAACGATTTAAATTATGATCGTAATAATTGCTTTGAGTCAGGGAAGGCCAATGTATTGATTTTTTTTTACTCACTAATGCCTTATTTGACATCATTAAGAAGCATCCTTACTGTACTTATATTGAAAATTGTAAACATTCTGCAAAGGCCAAGACGTAGATAGAGACTTACAAATCAGTCAAAAAAGCCATGTAATGAAATACTATGTTATATTGAGAACTAATTTGACCTCTCTTGAACGTTGAATATTTTAAAGACCATAGATTAGGAAATATTTGATGAAATGAATTTAACCGGTTAATCATTTTCAACTATGATTATATACATATATATATATATATATATATATATATATATATATATATATATATATATATATATATATATATATATATATATATATCTTAGGTGTCCCTATGGGAATTGATCCTGCTCCTCTGCTGGGCAAATATGTATTTACATAGACAAGAACATATATTCATGCTATCTCTAATAAAAAAAAAACTAATATAAAAGGAGATCGTTCATTTCTGGGTTGTACCCGTTTTATTGATGACATACTCTCTTTCTGTGATGGGGGAGAATTCAGAAAATTGTATATATATATATATATATCCTAAGAATTTTTAATTAAAATGCAACGTTCCTAGATTTGGATATTAGAATCGAGGATGAAATGTTTATTTACAAATTGTTTGATAAATGAGATAGCTTCCTGTTTCGTATAATGAGGATGACTTTAGGAAAAGTAATATTCCATCTTATATATTTTAACGAACAATATTTTCAGAATATTTGAGAATCGCTAGAGCCACTCTCCGGTTTACTGATTTTATACCGAAAATTGTTTCTTTGGTTGTAAGAATGGTCGATCAAGGTGATGAAATCAGTAAGATGTTCAGACAATTTAATGAAGCCATGGTTAGACATTCTGATCAATCTGAAACTTATCAGCTTGACCATTGTGAAATAATAACGAAAATCAAAGAATATGTTAACGTCAGTATAAGAACTGAATAAATCAATAGAGTGTATTGAAATAAATCAGTTTGTGTTAATGTTAGGGAAATTTGTTAACCAAAAGAGATGAATCCAGTCATTGTCAGTGTGAAAGATCATTGTATTGACTAGAACCAGGGAAAGGGGAAAACATTTGGCTCTGGCTCATTTGCCTGACTGGTTGGTACATAGATGGGTTGGGAGATCGAACATGGATTGTCATGTAACAAATTGTCTAAGTATATTAATGAAATCATCCATTGAGAAGTTACTACCCACTGGGAATTAGTTTCGTTTCGTCTTAATCATGTACACGAGGGTACTTTATTTGATAACTAAAAGTGTTTGACTTGGAAGAATTAACTTTAAATTTAGTGGAAAAAACATGTCAAATTCTTCGGTTGAATATGTTGGTAGTAAATCAACTCGAAGTAATTTTTTTTTTGTAATCGGTATTCTTAAACATGATGTCATCCGTTAGTTAGCATGCAGTCTGAAATCAAAACCAACAAAACAAATTAAATATCCACATGGGTGAACACTCAATAGAAATAACACGAACAGCGAGTCACGTCTGTTATCATACTTACTGATCCTTCATCGTTAAATACGTTTTTAGGGTAACCAATGTAAGTAAGCCCGTTTCAAAATAATTGATAGGTCGTATGAAATAATATAAATATACAATGCACATAATACCCTATATATGTAAAGTGACCAACTACGTGTATAACATAAACTATACAATAAACAGGTGAGTGATTAACATTGTTGGGTGCCATGTTAATATGACAGTTTTATTTAAAATCCCTTAGACGGTTACATGGTAAATGATCCCAACAAGAGACAATTTATACAATGTACCATAATGAAAAAAAGTGTATATGAAACAGGGGAAAACACTGAAGAAAATCACATAAAATGCACTGACAAGATATTGGGAAATAAGTGACTGAAGTGACACAAAAAAATTTGAAAAAGTTTCTTAATGTTCAGTGTTTAAAGCTGAAAAACTGTCTAGACAATACATCGAATATTCTCCCTCTATTGCATTAATAACAGACAATGTGGAGGGTCTCCAAGTATTTGTAAAGCGGTCTAAAGAAAGAAAGCCAGAAAAAAAATAGGATTAAAGATGAAACACGACGAAGACAAAAGTGATATTCAATGACAAAGTCTCGAGAGTGAGACCACAGGAACAGAAGGTGAAGCCTTTTAAGAAGTCAAGGAATTCATTTACCTAGGTCAGGCGATAAAGATAGAGAAAGAGTACGGAAATGAAATAAGACGGTGCATAACGATTTGCTGGAAGCATTTGGTTTACATAGAAACATACTGAAAACCAAATTGCCAATAGACTCAAAATATGAAATATATGATCAATGCATAATACCAGCTAAGAAGGACGGGATCAAAACATGGAAAATAACAAGATCACTCAAATAGCGCGGGGTGCCATCGAAAGACCGATGTTACGAATAGCTCTTAGTGATAGAAAAAAAGAGTAATATGGATTCAAGAGAAGGACAGGGTGAAAGACGTACAAGAAATTAAGCAACAAAACCGGTGAGTAGAGGGGATAGCAGGTGGAGAAAAGGGCGAACTGATTGGTGTCTTCTAGACAGCAAACGTAGTAGGAGAACACCAGGGACAAGATAGAGAGATGAGATGGAAAAGTATGCTGCTAAAACATGTGAGAGATTAGCGCAATCACGTTCATCGTGGAAAGAGATGGAAAAGGGATTTATCCAGCAGTCCCTGGTTTTCTCCTACTAATATATATATATATATATATATATATATATATATATATATATATATATATATACTTCCAACTCTGGAATGGAGCACTCTGGTGGATGGGGAATTGTGCGTAAGTAAATATATCGCTTAAATTCAGTCGTACTAAAAGTCCAGTTCTGTGTAGGGCAGGTTAAATGCCAGCCTATGGGTCTGAAGCGAAGGTTTCGATCCTACCTCGTGGTACTGGATGGGATATTGGATAGTCAATAGTCTCACTGAATAGTCAAAGAAACAGCTGTCTGCCTGTGGATGACTCAATTATTAATTTTATATATATATATATATATATATATATATCAGTCACATGGTTGAAATGTAATTCATTAAATTTATTTTCCGCGGATATGTACGCGGGTAGATCGATAAGTCTGTAGGCTGATGCATTGTTATTAGGTGGATTTTATGAGAAATTTTCTCTTTACGATGTTCAATCGACCTGATTATTAATCACCTCTGAATTAATCGCATTGATAGTGAGATCGATTTAGTTGAAAACTAAATATTTGTTTCGAAAAAAAGAAACTTTTTTCTAACATAAGTCTACGTACTACGTAGTCCAAGTGAATGGTATATGTATGTCCCTATTTCTGTACCTTCCAAGTTGTCAACTACAATTTTGCATCAAGGAAGCTTAAATTTGGCATCGGGGTACGGATTTTTGAGGCAATGATCATACGATGCGACTTCTTCTGACAAATTATGTGAGTTGATCGGAATGATTTTTTCAAATTTTACCGAATTTCACTTTTTTTTAAAAATGTTGGTGACGCAGCTCTTTTTTCCAATTCCCAAGAAAGTCTATTACTTTTTTCTTTTTTTTTCTTCAAATTAGAAGGTTGTTATCTAAGATTCTTTGATATCATTAAATTGTTATACTAAGGCGATGAAAATGCTGTTCTGCATCCACTTTCTCGGGATATTTTTCAATCTTTGAGGATAAACAAGTTTTATTCGGGTGTTTAAATACGGATATTTGAAAAGATCCGATCCAAAAAAATAATCAAAATAATGATTTATTTCAACCTTAAACCAACCCTAAACCTACTCCTAACTCTAATATCTCCCCTTAAGCAAAGCCCTGTGATTAACCTAAGCACTAACCTTAATCCCAACTCTAAACCCTAGACTTGAATAGCATGTAAACTTTCTGGATTTAGAGTCTAAGGATTTTTCTACGATGATAAAACCCAACTAACTACAGACCCTAACCCTAAAGGGCATGTGAACTTTCAGGATTTTGCGTCTTGATTTTTTACAACAATATAACACGTCAGTCGTTGGGGAAAAGTTGTCCTTTGTACCCATTTGGAACAAAATACGCAACCTGGAAGCACTGAATACTGTATAAAAGCAAGAAACTGCCTTTTCATTGTCTCTGTAAAACATTTGTTCAAATCAAATGGTTGGAGTTGGTTTATGGTTGAAATGAATCATTGATATGTTTATTTTTTTAATTTCATTTTCCTATCTCGAGCCTGAGCTAGAATGCCGTGTTGAAAACAATTCTTTATCAAAACCAACCATAACTAACAAAGATTACTTTCCCGAACAAAAGTTCCGGCTATTAGAACAATTTGAACCATAAGAAAGCTGTTCTGACACGAAATAACTTGGTGTTAGTAATCGAACGATATCTCTAGAAACAAGAACGGACTGCATGTAGTTTTGTTTGCATTTTTAAAAAGCCTAAAAAAAAATGGATGCCGACATTTAAAAAAAAATAATTACAAGGACATTTTATAATTGCGTTCACCATTGTCTAACTTTAAGTGAATAAATCAAACCGTTCATTAAATTTTTGCAGAATAGAAAACAGACATGAGAAATAAACAAAATAATCAAATTCTAAAACGTAAAAAAAAAAAAAATAGAATGATAATAATTTTCATTGGAATTACCTTCGAATACTGGCTGTTATCCTGCCATATCTATTTTTATCAAACGAAAGACATGAATACATTCGTAAAAATATTACATAAAGAATCTACTCTCATGTTTCACGTTATTCTTTTTTTTTAGATTTTTCCCAAAATACTCGCTATTTCCGTCCCTGACTTCTGATCCAGAGATTGTCCTGTGGTTAATGCTCTGGCTAAATATAGAAAACACTTCTAAGAAAAGCGAAAAGAAATCTTAGAGGTCTATACGTCCTCCGTGAATATTAATAGCTATTGTACTGCACGGATTTTATTATTACTTGACTGACGTCTGGCGAGGATGGGTGTATTCATTCAGGTCTGATGTCATATAAACAAGATTGGCGAAAATAAAATCTTGATATTTGGAGAAAAAAAAATTAACCTAGCTCTGGTTTGTTCTCGTGCTAATCCTACTGGGTATGGGGTAGGAAAATTCGAGTTCATGCCTTCGAGCTGTTTTCACAAGATGATATGCACAAAAGAGACGAATAATATAATGTATCTATTGACAAAGGCCTGAACCTTGAAAAGAACTTCATGATGAAGAAAGCACTCAGAGAGCGAATATTTCTGTCGACGCCAGTGTCAAGGGGTTGTAACTGTGCTTCGATCCAAACTAAGATTCAATCAGCTCTTCCATAGGCTATTGTCCCTCCTTCCACTAAATATCAAAAAAATTAATTGGGAACTTTTTATCGTGTTGATAAACATGAAATTTTGGAGATATTATATGGTTTGGACACGTAACTACGACGCTTGCGAGGTAAATGTGCATGGATCCGCTCGAAAATTGAATCATCTCTTTTCGTAGCCGATTGTCCATCCTTTCATGAAATCTGATAGAAATTTATTGATAACTTTCGGAGGTATCGTATGGACAGTAAAGCAAGTAATAGTAATTGAAAAAAAAGAAGGAAATATCTCTCAATCTCAAGAATTCCAAAATTCTCAAATTTTACATCTTTTTTTTATCCGAAGGCCCAATTCCGCAAAATTTCATTGAAATCCATTCAGTACTTTCGGAGATATTGTATGGACAGACGAACAGACGGAAAGACGTAACCAAACGCACATCATCATCATCATCATCATGGTCATCATCATCAGTCTTTTAGCGTCTGTCATTGGACATAGACCTTTCCCAAGATCCACCAGACCCCCTCATCATGCAATAATTATTGAACTTGTCTAGTTTGTCACGTCTGGGGGTCCATGTTGTGAGTCGTGATGTCAAGCGTTAGTCCGACACTCTTCTTATATATCAACGGCGCCAGTCATAAAATATCTTTCTCAAATGTATCATTAATATATATCATTCGAAAAGAAATCAATTTTTCTATGAGGGTGATGTAAAAAAAAATTGAAAAAAAAAAAAAATCTCTGAGTGTCAAAATTGGACGAAATTAGGTGTTAGTTCACCCTCTCAAAATATTACCGTCACCCATCCCAGGCAAAAGATGCCTGCTTTCAAGTGCGTACTTGTTCTAGCGGAAAACTGCAGTGGGCTTGATATCAACTTAGAAGGCCCGGGACGCAGAAGCGGGATAGGTTGAAAGTGGGAATTTTGGAATTGAACAATACCAGCAATCTGTCTTTTTAAGTAGAGAGCTGCTTTGATTTCCTGAATTATTACAGCATCTATTCTTTTCGGTCGAAAATAAAAAGTCGGGCAAATCAATATGTCCGTAGCGTTTATACGTAAAAAGGATTTATTTCACACAACAGATATTTATTTCTCAACAAAATCTTCTTCCTTAATTCAGCAGTGACCATAAATCACTTTGATGGAACATCATATTTTGAAAACTTCAGAATAATATGTATATATATATATATATATATATATATATATATATATATATATATATATATATGGATAGATAGATAGATAGGTAAATAGATAGATAGAGAGAGAGGGAGAGAGAGAGAGGGAGAGAGAGAGAAAGAGATAAGGTAAAAATCAGGAATACTATATGATATGATATGAAATAATAACCGACGTGTAATTGGTTTATTTCATAAGGTACTCAATGCATTCAACATTAAACATTAAGTTGAGTTAGAGTAGAGCTTGAAAAATGATGGAGTAGAGGATTTGCTACACAAACACGTCTCCGTTTCTCCCCTGTTTCGGTTTCTACACGCAAATGATTCGATATATATATATATATATATATATATATATATATATATATATATATATATATATATATACATATATATATATATGTGTGTGTGTGTATATATATCGATTCATTCGCCTGGAGAAGCCCAGACAAGACTGAAACATAGACGTGCTTGTTCAGCGGATCTTTTATTTCAATATATATATATATATATATATATATATATATATATATATATATATATATATATATATATATATATATATATATATATATATATATATGTGCGTGTGTGTGTGTGTATAAGTAACGGAAATTGAGATGTGCTGAACACGTAGCCAGAAGAGATTACAACTGAAGCGGCAATAAACTAGCCGATTGGTGTCCCTGGGATCTGAGACAAGATTGGGGGATGGAATAGAATGGTTTGCCGGTAGGTCATCGCAGCGCAATCACGATTGTCATGGAAATAGACCAGAAAGGACTTTCTCTAGCAGGGAACTTATAATGGCTGATAATGATGTTATACACACACACACACACACACACACACGCGCGTGTACATATATATATATATATATATATATATATATATATATATATATGTAAATACATAATCATAAATTGCGTTATATTATATAGAAACTTATTTGAAATGATCTCCCATCATTACTCAGTTAGTCTATCACTTGGCCTAGACAACGTAAAATAGAATAAACAATCAAACAAAATGGGGCTGCTGCATGAATCAAACCTGCCACCGATAGGTTAGCCGCTTCAACGTAGTGTTGCTCGTGAGCTAAACAGCTGCCAGTAATGCAAAGGCCCAAATAACTGTTCTCACCCTCAACCCAAATTCTCATCTCGTTTATTCTCGGTCCATATCTGCTCTATTCGTTTCTTTCAACGTGCCGCTTATGTATTAAGAATTAGATTATATGATCCAACAGAATGATTTTCAATTGGTTTTTTTTTCATTATAGAAACCCTCATTTGAAATGATCTCCCGTCATTACACACTTAATGTATCACTAGGCTTAGAAAACATGAAATACACCCTATCGATCGCTTGTTTGCCCCATTTTTCAAAAAATTGTTTGTTCTATTGCGCATTGTCTCAGCCAATTGATACATTAACTGCTGAGGACAGGAGATCATTTCAAATAAGACTCTCTATATAATGTAACGTGTTTTTAAAAAATTATTCTGTCGGATCATATACATCCATTTCCTAATATACATATATATATATACCACTCTTCAGTGTGGCTATAGACAATACAGTATCTCTTCCTGTACTGCTACATAGGGTCGGAACCTTCGCTTGAGACCCTGCCTTATGCGAACCTAGACAGTCAGTGGGGCCGAATTAGGTGATATATTTACTTACTCACAACTCCCCATCCACCATACTGCTCCATTCCATAGGTGGGAGAGCATTGTTTATATATATATATATATATATATATATATATATATATATATATATATACTAGTTTGATAGAAGACCACAACAAACATTTTTTCAAACTTTCTATGATAATTTCGTTTCCTTGCGCTCAGCCATTTTTAGAATCAAAGGACTTGATAATTGGGGAGCAGAACCAAAATTATGGATGTAAATTCGACTTCTAAATTTCGGCACTGTAATACATACGTCATTATGAATTCATGCTCAAGACAATATACAGGTGACGTTCTTCTCTGGACAGAAAGTATCACCATCATCATCATTATTAACAGCCTTTTAGTGTCCGTCGTTAGACATAGACCTTCCTCAAGATTCTCCACACCTCTCTATCGTGGGCGTCAAGGAGCCAGTACTTTCTGAACTTATCTAGTTCGTAACACCAACTTATGTTTTGTCGGCACCAGTTGCACATGTAATCTCTGGGGATCCACGTCGTGAGTCGTGATGTCCATCGGTTGTCTGCCATGCTTGCAACATTGCTAGCCGATTGCCATTTAAATTTTCTGATGGATTCTATGATATCTCGGACTCCTGTTTTTCCTCCAATATTCTGTGCTCTCTTGTGATCGTCCTGTGTTATTTTGTGCATGATTCTCTCTTGTGCACGTTGGATATCTCTCACTTCAAGGGAAAGTCTTTTGATTAGATTCCATGCTTAGAGCTCCATAGGTGACAATATGTTTCTTCCTCTTTTGAGGATTTAATGAAGATTCGTTGTCCTGGGGAAATGTAGATGTCAACTCTCTCCAGTTCCGCCTCCTCGATTTTGATTATTGTGTTTTTGTCTTCAACGTGTTCGTTGGACTGACTGAACGAATAAAGCAAGAAAGTTGCTCTGCACAAACTTCGATAAAATCAAAAAAAAAGAATGTCAGAAATTATCAATCAGCTATTAAATACTTGTAAAATCTAAGTACCATGATCAATGGATATTTCATTCGGTCGGTTTTGGGTTCTAGTTCTTCCTATTACAAGGGCCTCAAATATACGAGGGTAAAAACGTTGCCTCTTCGGCTGTTGGTAGGTTTGATACTCGTTTTGTAGAGATGGAATCTTCAGCTAACGCTTGTGGATAGAATTGCATTTATGAACCTCAACTGTTTGTGGAGGTGACGGATGAAAGGTCTGTTCGTGTGTTTAAGAATTTCTGAATCGCACCGAGTTTTAGTCGCGAGAACATTCCAGAGACTCCCTATTCGGGGTCTGTGAAGTGTCTCTCGTCGAACTCTGACCTGACCTCCTAACTCCTTTTCCCTTAGGGGGGAAACAATTACTGAAATATTTGAGAAACAAGGTCGGTTGAAAACAAGGACGCACAGGATGTCGGCCGCGTTCTCAATCAGATAAACATGCAGACGACCCCATGCATCCCGGACGTACACGCGTGTTGTCACACAAAAATACCGCGCTTACACAGATAAATGAACTTGATAGTGTTGTTGGGAGAGCTAGACTCGTTGATACGGTTATAAAGGATTACAGACGCAAATACGGGCTCAGCCATATGTGTAGGCTCAATCCGAGACTACGGGTGCCCGCTGCCAATTTGGGGGGGGAAGGGTTGGGGGATCAAGAAAGGATTTATTTCCTGTGTGGGAGAGTTGAAAAAGGATATTCGGGATATATATCTTAACGGCAACCCTGTTACCAGCAAAGAATAATACAATTTTTTTTATATATGTATGGATACATTGAGTTGAGGTTAGATAAAACAATGGTATAACACTATTATCCTTTGTTGGCCATAAGGTTTCAACTTTCAAACGCCTTCACCAAAGGTGATAAAGCCTGATCCAAGTGTGGGAGGGGATAACCCGTCTCTCCCATTCTGAAAGACGCCCACGGCCACAAGTCATAAATAAGTTTTGTTCTTATCAATACATACGTATAACAATATATATACTAACACATTGATGAACTAATGCACTTACCGAAAATTAAATAGACACAGATTCAACTATCAAGAGATAGATGCTACTGTTGTAGTTAGTTAACTCGTCTCACAAACCAATTTGCCTGTGTAGTGAGTTTGATTCTGACTGTTTGCTCCAGTACTGGGATTTTCTGCTAGACTTGACTTGGCTTAGTAAATACTTATGATGAATAGATGCCCAACTGGATAGTGGTATGTATACTTGATTTACACGCAGAGATATTCAAGTATACACATATCTATTCATGAGTACTCTATGAAGAAGAAGAAGAAGAAGAAGAAGAAGAAGAAGAAGAAGAAGAAGAAGAAGAAGAAGAAGAAGAATCAGAAGAAGAATCAGAAAACGTCATTATACAAGTAAAGACAAAACATACCTTCAAAAGACATGCACTGTAAAGGGAAAATGATCTTATCTCCAAGATATTCTTCCACCCAACTCCTTCATATATTTCAAATAGAAAACAAACATATTAAGTCTAATAATTACAGAATGCATGTTAAATAAACAACTAAAATTATCAAACTTAAGGAAAAGGAAAAACTTCAGTTTGTAGTACAAAGTCTCGCAATGAAAGCATTAATCAACGAGTTATTTTGAAGAGAAACCCAATAAATTAGAGAAAAAAACTGCATCGGAAAAATTCAGGTTAAATTAACACTCCCACCAGAATCTGGAAATGAGGCAAGATAAAACACTTGGTCCACATATAATATAATGAATTTTTTTTTTTTACATTTTCGTTTAAAGGTGCGCACCGAAATATTGTTTATATCAATGTTTCAGAAATTTCGTTCGACTTTTTACTTTTAGAAATAAGATAAGACACACTTCTTAACTTATTGGTAATCAATATTTAATCAGGTCTCGTTGACTATTGATTGTAAATTCAATCCTCTGTGGGTGCTCGATAGATGTTTGCTTTGCCAGATTTGGTTAAGAGATAGATAAATTACTGCATACACAGTTATGGATTAGTTCACTCAGATACATGCTAATAGGTCATTTACATTCAGTCATCAAAGCACACTCACCGGTACAATAGACTCTGTACAGAATAACACCGGCATACTGCCCTCGAACACACAGATAAGTATACGCAAATATTTCTTCCTAGTTTCATAGGGTATTAGAAGAAGTACACCCATTTTAATGCGTATCTCTGAAGAAGGAATAGCCTAATGGTTATCGACGAGGAGAAGGTAATCGGCACACCGGGTTCAGATTTCGACTAAAGCTGCTTATGCTCACATGACTCTAATACTCTGAATAAGAGAATGTATCCACATTCCCACGGTTTCACAGCAAGATGTCTTAACAAAAATGTCTTGTCTCTTGCATGCCACGATAGTTGATAGAGTAAACAGTAGCTGAGTAAGTATTCGGGTGGAGTGAAGAGTTGGTGTCGTAGACCGATTGCCTGTGTAGGCAGATCGATCATCATTGGGTATCTCACTAATGTGACCAGATTAAGCTAAGCTTAGTAAATAGTCCCACTAAGTGCTGCATTGTTATAGCCCTGCTCCAGACTTAGCTAAACTCAATAGATATTTCCGTATACAAAATTGCACATAGAAGTAAACGCTCCAATTTAAGCACGCCATCACGTGCACAGAGAGGTCAATATGTGCAGAGGCACATAGATAAAAGCTGATATATGAAGTAAGGTGGCGTGAGTTGGTGATAGATGAACGAGACTTCGATCTTGTATAGATTCGAGAGAATGTGAAAAAAAATCATTATATTTTTTGCGAGTATGTTTCTTGTTCTACTCTTGACGGAATCTGAAGATGGCAGAAAGAAAGGAGAAAAATGAAAAGGAAATAAACGAAAAAGAAAAGTTACACCCAAAGTCAAACTTCGTATTTTCTTTGATCCTGTTAGAATGTTGCTTTTTCTAACATGAAAAAAATAACGAAAATAAAAAAAATGGCGTAAAAAAAGATAAATCACAGAAAGAAGATGGAAAGAAATAAAGTACGAGAATTTGTCAAAAGAGACAGAATATGAAAAGGCGTCGAAAAACAACGGATGAAAAAAAAATAGGGTTTAGAGGTAAAGTATATAAAGATAGCGTAGGGAGGGAAAGTGCAAAAAGATAGCGTAAAGCGACAAGAGTAGAGAGAGAGAGAGAGCAAAACGAGATAGTGTCTGGAGACGAATCATAAAAGGATAGAGACGTGAAACAGAGAGGAAAAAAACACGATTATTAAGAGATACAAACAAAAAAGATAACGTGCAGAGACAGAACACAAAAAATAATGAAGGGGGACAGTGCAGAATTATAGGGTAAAGAGGAAGATCTTGAACAAATATAGTACTTATCTAAAACATTAAAAATAGCGAAAAGAGACACGGTACAAACCTATAGAGTAGAGATAGCAAGTAAATAGTATAGGAATACAAAATTCAACACCCGAGGAAGGAAGAGTGCAAAAAACAGGGTATCGAACCGGAGCATTAAGAAGATAACGCCGAGAGACAAGGTATAAAAATATGGCTTAAGGAGACGAGGCACGGAAATAGGTTATAGAGACAGTGAACAAGAATACATGGTGACGCAAAACGCATAAACATGACGTTTACGTATGGAATACCCGTAGGAAAATAGGAGAAGCAGGGCTCAGATCAAATGTCTCCTTATCTTATTTTGATCTCCACAAATTATGGTTCATTGGTTGAAGCTTGCATAACTTAGTCACATTTTTTACGCGATTCCCACAATGTGTGACCCTTAACAGCTGGACAACAGAAGTGTTCATACTTGTTCACACACAACCGTACATTTATGCATACACACACGCACACACACGTGCACACGCAGGTACGGATATGCAAGCATACACGCGCACGCATGCATACATATATACACAAGCTCACACACATACACACATACCGATATTAGGGGCATTCTCAAATTCCCGAAAACCATCGAAAGCATGAGAATAAAGGTTAGTTATTGAATGCGTCGTTAGGTAGCATATGTTCACAGCTTCGTGAGTCAGACTGCCGAATGGCGCCGTGCTGAGGAGAACGAGTGCATATCTCTTGCATTTCTCTGCAATCGTGCACGTACTCCGTTGATTTATCTCTTCAAATCATAGCAGATTTTTCAAAAAGAGATTCATGGCTCAACTCTTTCTTTCTTTCTTTTTTTTTGTATTTGCTTCTTATGACCATTGCTGAACTCGTGTCTATGTTTGAGCAAGCTTTCAAATACCAAGCAACGATCATCCAACCGCCACCAAACAAAAAAAACAAACAAAAAACAAAAACAAGTGCGACGCGCGTATCGAGACGGGAAACGTGTAAATCGGAGATTTACCACGTTCTGACCATTCTTCAACCTCTCGAGTAGACGAAAATCTTTCTTTTGTTCCATCCAACGGATTTTGATGCAAGATCTTGTCGTGTTGCCTCGAAGAGAACAAACGTCCAAGTCACGTTCACGAACGCAGGAGAAAAACCGGGAACAGGACAAATTAACCATCCAATAGAAATCATCACGTGTCAGTGTGATCAATTAAAAAAATTGGAGAAAGGGATAATCAATAAATCAGTTTCTTCTCCTGCCTCTTGTTGGATCGCTAAAAAGTCCGAATTTTCAAAAATCAAGCGTGAAGGCTGCCGGACACAAACTAAGGGACAAATTTAGAAGAAAATTACATAGCAAATTTAACCTAAAACTAAAAACCTTTTTTTTTTTTTATCACCATAGGTTGTTTCAGTCCTTTATACTGAGCCATACTCTTGTGCCTTCAATGGATTTTTAGAATTCGGGGGTCGCCTTCCCCCACATTGTAAATATTTGTTGAACTTTTGTACTGAGCAACTACTTTCATGAAGCGCTCAGTATGGATTGAAACTTTTAACAGAGGTTTCCGGAACAAGTACGCTAACTCCCCTTGTTCACACAAACCGGTTGAGACATCCACGAAAGGCACGTAAACGTTTTATTTTTCTCACAATCACGGAATCATACGCCCGCAAGCCTAGATGTGGAAATTTACATTCTCACACTCAGAAACTTGGGGAAAAAATATGTGGAAATAAATTGATCAGAGAAAAATATCTTCGGAACAAACACTTGAGTCTTTCCCTCTGGCTCACATATCATCATTTCCCCCATTCATTGTTTTCTTTTCCGAATAAAAACATTCTTTTCTCCCTCTCTTTCTCTCTCGCTCTCCCTCTTCGTCTTTCTCTATTATCCCCTTCCTCTCTAATAATTCATTTTACAGGAAATTCCTCCCTTCTGTCACTCCTCAGATTTTTTTCTTATTAGGTTGGCTATAATATTCATTGTGTTTATTGTTAGATATTGTTAGGAGCGTATAGTTTTAAGTCTCTTCTTTCAAAAAGATCGTTTTCGATTATGTTTTGCAAGATGCCGTATAACCTTTTTTTCAAAAGAGAAATTTGCGTATTTTTTTTCAAAGATTTTATCATCCAGATGGAAGGAAATAAGCGATATTTTCGGCACATTATGCTTTTTTAATCCTATTTTAAGCAAGGTGGAAATGTGACTTTAACGCCAAAAAAAAAAAAAAAAAAAGAAAATTTCTGTGGTTTGTGAAGAAGTTACAGTGAATGATCTAGCGTGTCAAAAGTCGTTTGTGAAGTTTCATGCTGGAGATCTCTCGCAGAACGATACTCTACTGTCCATGGGTCAGTTGTTGATGGTGATCAAATCAAGACACTACTTGAGGATAATCAACTTTATAAAACGCAGAAGATAGCAAACATACCCTGAATATCCAAATCAAGCGCTGAAAATCATTCGCTCAAACTTGGTTATGTTAGTCACTTTGATGTGTTACTTTTGCATAAGATAAGTTGAGGTACTGGATCTTATTCAAATGTTCTTCTTCAAAATAATTTATGACGTGTGATGCAAATTGAATACTTTACAACTATGTGAAAGGCAAGAGGTCATGGGGTAAGCGAAATTATCAGCCTCTAAACGTACCAAAGACTGGTCTGAATCCAAAGAGGATGATGCTGTGTATATGGTTGGATTGGAAGTCAGTCTTGTACTATGAGTTCCTTCCGGGGAACATCAATACCCACCCGAGAAAGTACTGCCCTCAGCTCAACCAATGGAAGACAACAATAGACGAAAAGCGTCCAGAATTAATTAGGAGGAAGGATGTAACATTCCTTCAAGATAAGACTAGACCTTTTCTTTGGTGAACAGGCAAATATTGTTACTGCTTGGTTGGGAACTTTTTACTCATCTGTGATATTCAGCTGACGTTGAGCCCTCGGACTGGAAGATTGCAAAAGTCACCAAGAGCTTTGGTTTGCTGAGAAAGATTTAAAAAAAAAAAGTTCTGGGAGAATGGAATTATGAAGTTGCTGGAAGATAAGACGGTAAAAATGTTGTTCAATAAAGTTAATGTGGAAAACATTTCTTTTGATTCTTCACTCAATAAACTGAAGGAAATATTTGGTAACACAATATTTCTTCTTTTACTTCTTGAGTCTTTCTTCCCGTTTTACTCTCCTTAGTATCCTTTCCCTTTCTTTCTATAAGATATCGTCAACCAGAAATGTCGACATAGGTTTCTTCAATTTCAAAGCAGGTCTCGCTGGTTGCTTGGCTGTAGGTGAATCACGTGCAAACTGCACTAATTAACGGACAGAAAATTTAAATATTTACCACTTATTTAAATTCCCTCTAAATATTTTTTTTTAGTGGGGGGTTGAATTTGAAACGTAATTTAATGCTGAATCGGTCCCTTGATTTGTGTCCAGCCGCATTCACGCTTGATTTTTTTCTCCTTTTTAATTCAGATTTTTTTTTAGTGATCACTGCTCAGCAAAAGATAGAGGAAGTAACCTTTTCGTTGTTCACCCCTTTTTTCCCCCATTTCTTTATTGATCGCCCCAAAGATGGCACGCTGCCAAAAGACGTTTTTCGTTTGACAGTTTCTATTGAGTGACAAACCAGACTCGTCTCTTTCTTCCTTTTTCTCTCTCTCCTTCTCTAATTTCCTCACCCCCCCCCCCCAACCTCTTCTAATAATCTCGAAATCAACTTGGTTTTCAGATGTCAAAGTCTGGGAATGTGCGTATGGAAAAGCTTAGAATTTCTCCAACCTTTCCTTTATTGCACTCTTGCTTTTGATTATGAACTTCAGAGTCTTTTTAAAAAGAAAGGGGACGATCTGTCTATTTACATTGTTACATCACTTTTTTTCTTCCAAGTTTAATACAGACAGTTAATTGGCATCATCAAAATGAATCTAGATTTTTAAAAAATCAAAGAGTGGATTAAGTTAATAACTATGATTATTGTGTAGCCAGATAATTAAAAGTTTTCTAATTTGTCTGTATGAATATAACATCATCAAACTTATGGAAATTAAGCACCCTCTCTCTTTCTCTATTTTTATACCTCTTTCTCCATCTCTTTCTCTTTTTCTTATGCATAGGAGAAAGCTATCACCTAAATCAATCTAATAATATCGGTTACTGTTATTTACTAAAGCTTAATTCTAGTTTGGCTCAAGGCCACAAACTTGGAATACCCACTTGAAACTCTTCATTCTAGCCAATTGGCCCACGAGACTAACTTGTGAATCATTGCTCCACGTCGAAATGCTCTCTTGTTTTCAATATATACTGAAGCATAGCAAAGGGTTTCTCAACCTTTATTTCTCTATTGTCCCCCTGGTTACTTTTTAAATATCTATCAACTTTCAAACCCTTTAGGACGCCTTACTCATGTTTTCATAATGGAATAGCATGAAGACGGAAATAAAATTGATGATTCAAACAATTTGAAAAAAAAATACATATTTTGTAATTCACCAAGTGGGAGTAGCTTCCCCTTATTTTTTTTACTCATGTATTTTTTTCTTTTTTTTTTAAAGAAACTTCCGTTTGTACGTGACAATCTGTCACTCTCTTCAACACAACTTTTGCCCCTCTTGGAGTTGTAAATGACTGAGTACAAAGCTACAGAGAGTCGTGTGGTTAGTTAAGATCGAAGTCTTCACACTATCCTTGGGATCCTCAACCCTTTTTTCACCGCAGACAAGTTTAATATTGAGAACATTCTCGCGGGCCGACTGATAAAGGACAGAGGGGAGGGGGTAATCACAGTCGCAGTATTGTTGATATGTCAAGTATATATGACTTATATGTGACTAAGGCTTTCAAGTATATTTCTTAAAAAAAGTTTATCGAACGAATTCAAAATTAAGACCCAAGGAAATCATTTTTTTAATTTTATTTATTGAAATTTTCTTGCTTTTCATACTTTGCGACCCGGTACTGGTCCACGGACCATTGGTTGGAAACCATTGCACTTGCCAATTTGTCTCTGAGACTAATTTGCTAACTATCATTCCACTATGTTTTATCTGGCACAAAGCTTCTTTTATTGGAGCACTCGGTGAGACTGAAACTCTCTACACTAGCTTGCTGATCAACCGAATTTTTATTTAGAAGAACATTTCAGACCAAGACAGACATCGATGCAATGCCCTCACCATTGTTCTGAGTAATCTGGACCAGTGGAATTGGGGCTCGCCACGTGATCAAGTCAAATGCTCTGGTGTCATAGGAGGACACAAGAGAGTTTTCGAGGAAGTATCCACCTCACATGTTCGGCTGTGAAGTTCTCCGCGTTAAACCAACATAATGTCAGTTTTTGTTCTCCTGGGAATTCAAGTAAACAGAAGCTTGTTAATCATTGATCCACATCAAAATGCCCTAACGTTCTCAGTGTCTAAAGCTCCAGTCAGATATAAGTTCAAAAGAGCTGTACATAATAGTCGCGTATGAACTGGTTTATTTTTTATGGTATTGTTAGAAGTGTCCTATCATTTCTACCATCGGTATGATAATGTCATGGGAACAATTAACTGATTGTCACTGAGGTGCTATCTCGGGTAGCAACAGCGCAATAATATTACTTCAAGGAGCAGAATTATCTTTTGAGCAGCAGGAAAAGGAGGTTTGGATTATCGTTTGAATCTATGAAATGCTCAAATAAAGAGGTCTTTCAGTGTCATGTTCGTATTTCTTTGAGCAAGACTGTTGAATTTTTGTTCCAAATCTTGATAAACACGCTCGCAACTCCGACTGAACGGACAATAGATTACTTGCTTTAATCTTCATATCTTTTCAACATGAACGTGCTTGTTCACGGTTGTTTTGAAAACTTTTTATACCACCGAAATTGGACATGATGCTATAGAAAATACCTTATTCCATTTTTGTTTCTGTATGCTTCTTACAGAATTCTCTAAGTACATGGTCCCGTGTCCTTGAATTGTAATTTCTAAACGGGGTCCCGAAGGTCATCTTGCCGTCGTCTAATCGAATCATTATCATTGGTATAATAATCAAATCATATTTGTATGGGTTTAAGTTTTCGTGCGTATGCAGTAAGCGTGTTTCTCTATAGGCTAAAAATTAGATTACAGAAGCCTTGATTCAATGCCTATATTTAGGCGTAAAAATTATGGATCTTTACGTTTTGTGGACCAATTAATTATCAAACGAAATAATTGGGGAGGTACCAAGCGAGCTTCCGTTTGCGATGTACTTACTGAACTCACTATCAATAGTTTGAGAAAATTGTTTTCACGAGTGGCAATAATTTTACTAAATAATTAGCACTTGACATTAGTACAATGAAACTAGAATCCGCAATGTCTTTTTATTCGACATTCCCTCTCGATTGCCGGCTCGTTATAATGATACTAATTAATTGTCTTCAAAAAAATCTTGAGACATTACGTAGTGAGACGTGTGTGTGTGTGAGTGAATGCGCGTGTGTGTGTGTGTGTGTGTGAGAGAGAGAGAGAAAGAGAGAGAGAGAGAATGAGAGAGAGAGAGAGAAGGAGAGAGAGACTCTCGATTTTCATTCGTTTGCTCGTGGTAAATCAGCACAGACAGATATCAGAACTTCAGAACTTTCAATCACCGGCTCGCATAATGATTCTTTTTTTATTTATTTATTATTTCATTGTTTATTTCATTTCAATCTACATTTCAGTGAAGCTAAGTAATCATCCCCGCAATGTATGAGGAATGAAGTACGGAAGCACATTGTGCTCTCCGTCTATGTGACCGGGTGATGCACGCACACATAAAAAGCACGTGCACACACACACACACACACGCAAAAAAACAACAAAAAACACACAAACACGCGCACGCACATACACACACACACATACATACATACATACATACACGCATATATTTACAAGGATTAGATTAGTCTGGTAAGAAGCCAACAACAATATATAGCAAAATTTTAAGTCATCAAATTTCTTCCTCATCATCATAAATATTTTGTTTGCTAATGCAGAAATGACTGAGATGAAGATAGGGGTGGGGTGCTGGTCAAGAGAGTGACTAATTGAAAAAAAAATCCCAAAGAAAACCTGAAAAGACGAAACATTGCCCGTGCACATCGGGTTCAAATGTAGCTAGTGCTAAAATACAACTGTGAATTAAATATCATTTCTTCTACCGGAACAAAAATTTGCTGTGTCACTCAATATGTAACCATTAGAATGAACGAAGGTTTCGACGGCTTTGATTAAAAAATTCAACCTGTGATATCACAGGATATATATATATATATATATATATATATATACGTAAAATCTATCCTATGACAAACGTGATTGCGCTGATCTCTGCCATGTCTTATTGGCAACTCTCCCCATCTTGTGTCTGCTCCTTTCCTACTGCGTTTACTGTCCCACAGGCACAAATTGACTATGTGTAGGCATGTGTACATGCACACACACAATCATTCAGACACACATGCACACACCCCAATTGGTTATTTACACTAGCTGGGATACCCGGCACTGCTCAGGGAATACAGAACCTCAAATTAGGCAGCGTGGTGAAAAAGTTTTCATTCCTTCTTAATAGTAAAAGAATGAGAAAAATATTATCCACACAGAAACGTAAACCTTTAATTCTAATTTACACCCTTTACCGGCTGTTGTAGATTGATGAAGTAGTGATCAGATGGCCTTACTGAAATAATTATCAAAGAAATCAATAAAATATCAAGATGGAGGTAAAAAATGGTGAAAAATTGATAATGATTGTTTACAATGCTTCAACCCCCACCTAAATGATTGAACAAGTCTGGTTAATCCCACAATAGAAACCATCATAAGACGAAAGTCTTTTGGCAGCATGAAATTCGAATTTAAAAAAACAAAACAAAAAAACAATCGAACACTAAGTAAGGGGTCAATTTAGTATAAACCACCATTGTAAAATTGAACCCCCACCAAAAATCTAATTAGGAGAAGGTAATTTAAAAAAAAAAAAAGAAAACATAAAACGTTCTTCCTCAGACCTGATGAGGAGTAAATGTTAAAGATTTCAGTCCTCTACACAAGATATATAGCCAGCCAGCCAGCCAGCCAGCCAGCCGGACCAGTTTGAAAACTGAATTTAGCTGACAATTTCAGCAGATAATTTCAAACAATTAAGTTCGAATTAATCTTAGAAAATGACATGGTATAGATCTTCCCTTGAACCACATTGCTTTCACTTTAATCTGTGGAGTACGTAAAAGTAGTAGAGGCAAGCTTTACTTCAGTACGAAATGACTTACGTAGGATCTCTGTTAATAAGTAGAGAGTAAAGAGAAACAAAAACCTCCATGGACTTAGACTGTGTAAGTTTTACTGCTGCTATCACTGACATATACCAAAAAAAAAAAAAAAAAAGCAATAATTCACCAAAAATACCAATACTTGTTTCAGAATTGATTTTATGAAAAGAAAAATATTAGCCATTCATAAGATTAATGAATGACGTAAGAATAACCTCTGATGATCTCAAACAACCTGGAAAGTTATCATATTTCGAAAGTCAATTTTTATTGATTCTCCATGCGAAATATAATACCAATTGGCCTTGTAGTTTTTGCAGAAAAGAGGCACGAATAAACAATCAAACAATAGGCTTATGTATATATATATATATATATATATATATATATATATATATATATATATATGTGTGTGTGTGTGTGTGTGTGTGTGTGTGTGTTAAATATAACGCTTAAATTCAGCCTTACTACCTATCCAGTCCCGTAGGATATCGGCCTATGGTTCTGAATTGAAGGTTTCATTTCTGCCTTGCGGTACTGGATGGGATAATGGAAAGTCTATAGCCACACTGAAGAGATGTAATACACATCGAAACAGCTGTCTGTGAATGACATAATGATATATATATATATATATATATATATATATATATATATATATATATATATATATCGTGTGTGTGTGTGTGTGTGTTTGTGTACACGGATTGTAATATGTCTAGAAGTTCAGGTGACCTCTACCCGAGCGCACTACCCCGTCAGTGTCCTTGTATATCGGTAATTAACCCCAGGATCCAAGAAGCTTCGGCTAAGGACGGAAAGGATGAATCCTTTATCAATGATCCTATTGAAGTTTCGCCTTTGCTAGTCACGCTTTAATCTTTCTAACTGCGCCCCCCCCCTGCAGGGAACCACAACCAGTAAGCGCATCAAAAGTACGTTCAACATGGCCGCCTTTTTGGTCACAGCTTAAAATAATCACTGTAAAGGTTGAATCGGAACCTCTAGCTTGCAAGACATCCCAAGTCACAGATCCCAGGGATAGGGAGTAAGAAGCAGAATTAAAAGATTACGTTAGATGTCGGAGGGTGGATAGGGGTTGGGTTGTGTGTGGGTACAGATGCATAAGAGAAAAATAGTTAGCAGATGGTAAGACGCAATCTCTGGAGTGAACTTTCAGGAATAGCTTTTGTAACAGAGCGGGGAAATTGATAAAAAAAAAATTCTTTGATCTAAGCCTGCAATCCAAACATCATATACAACACTATACAACACTTGAGTTTGACTTCCAATTGATTTATAGTAATTGTTATATTTCCTCATATCATCAATTTTAATGTACATGATCAATATGATAGGCCCAAATCCTGAACTTACTTGTTTGCTTCAATTGAAATTTTTACACATACGAAATGTGCAAACGAGAGAAGATCTTGTCTAGTAATTTTAGTCTATCCTTCGAGACTATTGAATGAGAATTTGCAAGCTATACAGTTTTTAACTTTGATATCAGATTATTTTAACTAAATCTAAGTTTATAATTGTAATTTATAAGAAGAGGTAGAATATCTTTATCAAAGTTAATTTATAGAAATTCGCTTAAAGGCTTCATTCGCTGGCCATTAGGCTCGCTGTAAAGTCATTTCCTTCGTAACGAATTATTATTATTATTATTAATATTATTTGCGACAAAATAAATAAGGGAAACTACTCCATAATTAGCATTTTCCTGAAAGGAAAGAAAGGGTTTGACTTTTTTGATTTCTAAAATTGGAGAAAAAAAATTTCAACTTCACTTTTAACCACTAAAAAGGGAAAATAAATTTCCCCTCACTTTTGACCCCTAAAAAAAAAAAAGAAATATTGTCTTTTCACTTTTCATGGAGTCCCAACATTCTCTCATTACGTCACAGCTGCTGGATACAAAATAAAGGTCTCACTCAGCATTTTAGTTACATCGTAATTTGTAATTTGAACTTCCTCTCAAAACATGATGTGATTGTGTGATTTGACTTATTCTTCTTGTGACGTTTTTGCTGTATTACGGTAACGCTTATACATACATACATACAAACTCGCGAAAAGAGAAAACATAATTATTATATAGATTTGGTTTTTGAAGATCTTCTTTGTAATGATTCTAATCTGGTACAAGAAAGCTAGCATTACTGGTCGGTTTTCTCATCAATACACATTTCCTAATTGTACCAGTGATACTTTTACTATGTTATTAAGTCAAACACTCACAATTTTCGAAGAGTTCCGGTAATGAAAGACACAGTCGTCACCTTCATGTTTCATTATGATTTCAGTTCTCTGTCTGTCTGTCTTTATCGTGCGTACAGACCACACCAATGGTGCTACAGAGCAGAAAATTTCAACATTTACCCCTAATCATGTCAAGAAAAGAACTTTTAAGAAATACTCCCTAAATAAGTTTTAAATGAGGTTTCAATTCGCAATGCAAATTTATGCTAAATTGCTCCCTAATTTTGTGTTCATACCTGATATTTGAACATTTGTATTGCTTTTGTAACCATGGCCTCAAAAATATAATTTATTCATTGATCTCCCTTTATCCAATTTTTTTATTGATCATCCTCAACACGGCATGCTGTAATGAAAAAAAAACATCGGTGACGTAACCGTTTCTATTGGGTAACTAACCAGACATGTTTCATGTTCTAATGAATAATTCCAACAAGTTGATTCACTCGCAACCTTTCTTTAATGTGCTGTTTGTACTGTATCGTCATTCACAGGTTTCCCCTATTCTTTGATTTCTAAGTCTTGAGAAGCACCAAGAGCTTTCTTTATCATTGATCTCAAAATATCTTCTTTTAAAACTTCGTCAACTATTTCCAAATGAGCTTGCATTTGCTGCGTCATTACCAAAAGCTTCAGGGCTCAATTGCCAACCTTCCTTTGCTTATTCTCACAATGAATATGAAGAGTAAACATTTGTGTGCATAGATTTTATGTCCAGCGATGACTTTCCTCGCAGAAGTGATAAAAGGGCTGAATAAGCTAATAGGATACTTCAAAAGTTTTCCAAACATTGTGGAAACGCTAGAAATGTGGATTTTTATTATCAACCTATTAATTATCAACTATATCATTATTTTATCATTTAGAGTGTCTTCAATTGAAGAAAAATCAGAGCCAATGAATTCGTGTGCAATGATATAAATATGAAACTCTGAAGTCCATATATGCAAACCCTTTTCAACCCTAACCGTCCATAGCAAAAACTTGAAAATTTATACACACACTCCCTTTAATGGGGAGAGAAAACATTTCTACTTATGCATTTTTCTTTTCTCAAATTCCCGCATAGAGGTTGAAATAGTTGCTTTCGAAGTTAACTTTGACCTTGGAACAGTCAGTCTCGTTTACTCTAAAAAAAACAGTCTCTGCAATCTGTCCGATAATCATTGTGTATGATACGGTCGGATCGATTCCTCGTCTGTATGCTTATTTGTTCACGACGTTTCGACCATGTGCCCGAATGCGAGCCGAGCCGCTACGAATAAATGACCATACAGACGATGAAAATAGTCTGACCATCCCCCACACAATGAGAAACACACCTTGTCTAACGAAATTCAGACAAGAATCCACCGCAGTATCTTCAATAAAAGGAGTAGGGTTGCCTAATCTGTGTTTAATGATAGAGATAGAAAACGTTGGCGCCCATATAAGAAAATTTCAAAGTCCGTAAGTTTTACTCGAAAATTTCAATGAATTTCTCGTTTCACTAAAGGCTTCGATGCACGTCCCCTCTTATCTATGCTCGAAAAAGTCTGTAGTCCGTAGATGTGTGTGTGTGTGTGTGTGTGTGTGTGTGTTTGTGAGCGAGTGGGTGTATGCGTATTTACGAGTGTATTTATGAGTGTGTGTGCATATTCATGCACACACACTCATATTCATAAACAGAGGTCCTGGCTTGGGGTAATGACTAGACTTAATGTCTCGTAGACCATAGCTTGCTTTTGTTCTTCAACGTGATCTGTTGTTCACTTTGGAAGATACCGACGTATATTTAAATGCATGCACGCATGTATTCATAAATGCAGCCATTCACACAAACATATGTAGATAGATAGATAGATAGATAGATAGATAGATAGGTCAGCGTCACCAATGCCGGATATTCTATCAAAGTTGTATTGATCAATGGAAACGATAGGCGTTGAAATACAATCTATGAATGAAATTACAATCAGGATCTGTGTGTGCGTCTATCTGTAGTTGTTTGTGTGTGAGTTTGTTTACGTGAGTGTTTCTGTGCAGAATGGGAGGAGGAGGAGGAGAGAACCTGCAGTATACCGACGTTTGGTGTGCACATCACATAATGCATTGTTCGTCAGTTCGATTCTCAACGAATATCACACAATTGTACCTTCGTCTCAAACCAAGCTTAGTAAACAACTGAAAACATCTATCTATCTATCTATCTATCTATCTATCTATCTATCTTTGGGTAAGGTACACTGCATGTGTCATTTCCCTTTAGCCCTCTTGCTCAAATCTGACGCACACCGTAGCGAAAGTCTTGTATTCTCAGCCTCGGTAAACATCGAGTGGATATCGATTTTGTTCTACGTCGATGCAAGATTAAATATTCATCGCCATTTTATACTCGCCCTGATAACAGCAAATATTTATAGGCTTATAGGTGCGCACACACTTGCAAAAGTACATATTTACGCAGACTTTGGTGAATGTACAAGTACCAACCATGAGACAAGTAGAAGCTGACCGGGCGTTAAAATAAAAAAGTATTGTCCCCACGAATTGATGGACACTGAGCAACGAGTTCGTATAGGTTTTAGGATCTGCATTAGGATTGTAAAATTTTGCAAGAATTGAAAGCTTTGATACCAACCGTGCGTCTTAGGACAACGAATCTCCATTAAATCTCCAAAAGGAGAAGAAATTAGGGGAAGAATCAACCCCAGGTTGGCAAGCTGTCGGTAGATCAAGCTAAACCTTCAAGAACAAGAAAAATCCATTAGTCCTAAGGAAAAAAAAAGGGTTTGCGACCAATGAATCCTCCCGATTTTGACTCATGGAGCTGAAGCATGGCGCCTAGCCGAAAGATTGTCTCTCAAACTGAGAACCATGCAACGGTCACAAGAGAGGATCGTGCCTAAAGATCGAAAAAATTGGAACCGTAAGAAATAATTAGCATTGGTTTATGCCGGATACATTTTTGAGAGTTCCCAGGCCCCAAAAGTAGTGATAATGATATGTCAGTGATTTTGATAGTCGTCGGAGTTTGGGGTGGCAGAAGATATATATGACACTTGTGTGTAGGAAGAGGGAGAGAAAGATTATATACGATGAGTCTAGAACGGTTCACTGCAAGACAAACTTTAAATGCTTTTTTTGCCTTTTGCCTTTCAAGTAAAAACGACTCAGTGACGTAAGATGAGACGGGAGATACCTGTACACCCATTCTTACCAAATCCTCAAACCGTCATGTAATGAATAGACGGACGGTTACGAGCATTTGAGAACAAATGAGTGTCCTTTTGTTAGAAACAGTCTACCATACTATCAGCCAAACTGTAAACGTAGGTTTTTCAGTTTTTTTTAAGCCGTTTTGTCTGGCTAACTAACTGGTTATATTTTTATTGCGTATGCAGCCATCACCGATGGAGCTACGTTCAATTGAAACATTTACTTCTAATTATATCGATAAATAATGCTTTGATCTTTTTTTAAAAAAATCTCCCAGAAAAATAGATTTTTAGAGGAGTGTTGGGTTCAATTAACAATCTAAGTTTCTGTAATATTGGCCCTAGCTAACGCTTGTATTTTGAAAAAATTGAACTTTTTAATGATCACTGTCCATCAAAAGGCCCGATACATATTCATCGATCAACACTTTTCCCGAATGTTCGAACGATCTCACCCAGCAAGGTCGTGAGACGTTTTCTACTGTGCAATCAACTGGACTTGTTCGTTTAATTCTTTTAGCAGAGGATTGATAAACATTATCTCAAGAAGTATCTCTCCACCGGAAGCAAACGTGATCCTTGCTAAAGCCCCGAGGAATGCAACGTTGTAACTAAATTGTTTCGGTCTGACATATAAATAATCAGATTGATAAATTGACTCTCTTGGGGAAAAGAAACATACGCCATCTTTTGTGACGATACAAGATGGCGTCTTTTTCACGAAAAAAAAAATGTCCGTCCAACTATAATAGATATTTGATGTTGATCTTTAATTGAAGAATAAACAATAGGATTACCGCTAAGTATACGACCAAATTTTGAAAAATTGGAATCAGGTGCCTCTACACTTGACGCCATTTTTAAAAAACGAAAACAGAGGAATTACAATTAAGGTTATTTCATGGAAAAGCATGTCGCTTTAATTAGTATATTTTGTTTAGTTCTGTGGTGCTGAAACTGTCATAAAACTATGTGATGATAGAAAAAATGATTATCTGCAAATGCCATATAATAAGGACGTAAAGTAACTTGACCAACTTCGTTTAGAAGAGTAGAAAAACGATGACCTTCCTACTTGCACAATTGCATACTTTTAAACTTTTCAATACCCACGTTGTAAAGAAAAATAGTTGTTATGCAGAGAAATGGTACCTGACGGAAAAATAGCGTGTGCCTTATTATATGACATGACTCCATGACTTATTAAAACTGTTATGAACGATGAAGTTTTATTTCATTGCTCTACTGGAGACACATATCAGGGCACAGAAAATGTTTAGAAAAAAAAAAAGGAAAGTGTGACCCCCTTATTTTTTCTCTGCAGTCTTCATATATTTATTCACTAGTTTAGTCTTTTGTGAATATTTATCGATGATTGTGTTCTCACCACAATTATATAAAAGAAGCTGCATATTACGACATTATTGGATTGATATTCATTTCACTGTTGATGAACGGGTAGGAGAGT
This sequence comes from Thysanoteuthis rhombus, assembly GCA_963457665.1. Taxonomy (NCBI): domain Eukaryota; kingdom Metazoa; phylum Mollusca; class Cephalopoda; order Oegopsida; family Thysanoteuthidae; genus Thysanoteuthis; species Thysanoteuthis major. The sequence continues at coordinate 38,966,003 of OY735202.1, read as the reverse complement.
TCCATGCACATAAGCAGATCCCTTCAAACTAGGATATTGAAAAGAATTTAAGTTTAAATGTTGCTGTTCTTGAGTCTTACTAGAACAGTCGGACGGGTATTTAGCGAATTGAACTAACAAAGTAAATCGTTGTCCAAAAAATCTAATAATAAAAGTGCTTTACACTACCCGCCCTGAAGTCTTAGTTTATCGAGTGTCACGTAGACAAAGATAGACATGAATATGAATTTTGATATGACTTCAGTAGGGGAAGACTGTCAGAAAAATTAATATGAAAGAAATACGAATGGGAGAATGGAGAGAAGGGGGGCATAATCAGAAACACAAGGAGGGGTATATGTGAAGATAGCAAGCGAGGAAAAGGAAGATGATAGAGAGGAAGAAAAGAAGAAAGAGAGAGAGAGAGTAAAGAGCGAAGATGAAGAGAGAGAGAGAGGGAGAAAGAGAGAGAGAGAGAAAGAAAAGAAGGGAGGGAAGAAAAAACAATCATTTCAAGATCAAATGCCTGAATGTTCTGATTTGTTTTCATTATTTCATCATTCATGCAGAGTCTGTAAAGATAGCGAGAGAAAGAAAGGAAGAAAGCGAAGGGAGAGAAGATAGAGAATGGGAGAAAGAAAGAAATGAAGCAAGGAGAAAAAAGGCAGAACGTCAAGATAAAACACTTAAATGTTTTGATTTTTCCCCATTATTTCATCATTCGAGTAGACAAAATTGACACACCTAATTTTGTTGCATTTCGAAGATAATTAAATTAAGATTGAAATTTGTACAAATTCAATGAACTATTTTCTACGTACGTTTATTTACATGTTAATTTAATTTTCTTGGAGTTTATTGCTGAATATGAATTTTTTGTATTCTTAAATTAAAACTCGACCGTAATTTTTTGTTGGGATTTATTTACGCAATCAAAAATAAATAAAAAGTAAAGTCGAACGTTTTTATTCTGATTTGTTTAAATTCTAATTCTTTCTTAGTCAGATGGAAAAAGGAAAATATACAACCCTACCATAAAAAAAAACAAACACGTATGGATTATCTTGACGTTTTTTTTTTCAATTTTTTTTAACAAAAATTTGAAACTATAAATCGATCATTTTCTTTGATAAAATTGATGATCAACAGTAAAAATTTATCTTAAATTCCGTTTAAGATTTTTTTTTACTTACTTACGAGTTATTCAAATGATAAAGCATGTTTTCACTTTCATAAAATTTATCTTTCCAGCTCCAATTTGAAGTTGATCGGTAAAACTTATGGCAGTAACAAAACAGTTATAACAGTAGTAGATCCCGATTCATGGGCCTTTTACAGCCTTTAGTTAAATATCAGTTCAATATCAGAGTGTTATATCTTCAAAGCGTAGCTTTAACTTCCCATTTGCTATTCTAAACGTTATTATGATTGTATTCTGATTGTTTCTCTCATCAATTTTAATTCAATTTGAAATATTCTTATACAACAAAAGTCGCCATGAGTTTCATGTGTTGCTGTCACTGACAACCATGTGAAATAGCATTCGCGTTTTCAGTTTCCCTCCTGATCACTATCAGCCACAATTAAGCCACTGCTGGATAAAGATCTTCCCCATCTATTTCGATGACGACTGCGATTGTGCTAACCTTTGCTGTGTCATACCGGCAAACCTTTCCATCTCATCCCTCCATCTTATATCTGGTCTTTTCCTACTGTCCCTTGTGTACAAATCAGTTAATTTTCTTTTGTTGTCATCTCTTCTTGCTAAGTATCCAGTCCATCTCCATCTTTGTGGCTTAATCATTTGTTTATTATCTGTCGATATCTATGTTTCGCATCCATAGGTCATTGCTGATATTGCGCATCCATTCTAAACTTTGCGCACATTAACAATGGGCTCTTCAATATGTCTCTATTCGTACCAAATTATTCCCAGTCGATCCTAACGCGTCATTTTATTTCACTTTCATGATCTTTCTTTAACTTAATTATCTTTCCATGGTAAATTAACTCCCAAAATTCTTGCACAGCTTCACCCTCTATTCTTAAGGTCTTGTTGGTGTCTCTATCGATGAAAAATCACATTTGTATTTGTTCGGTTCATTTAAACCAAGTTTCTTACTTTCGCCCACTTAGATGTTTTGTAATTTTTCTGATGCTTCTGACAAGATGAGAACGTAATCGGCAAATCTTAAATGATTAAAATATTCTCCGTCTACGTTTGTTCCTGTTCCCCTCCCAGTCAGTTTTCCGATAGAAGCTTTTGAGGCTTGCGCAGAAATAAATTCAGTTATTCGTGGAATTTATCATTTATTACGATCAGTACTTTTAATTTATTGACTAACAACTGAAGGGAAACTAGCCCAAGTTCACTTGCGACAAAAAGCATCAAAAATGTATTAAGCAAATATTATTGATAATTATTGACAATCTAATAAAATAAAAAAGTTGGATTACTGACACTGAACTATCAGTTAATACCAAACATTACACGGAAGAGAACGAGGGGTTTCCGTGTTTGTTTTAGACTTGCAATTATCATCGATTCCTGTAGCTCAGTGGTAAGAGTGATCAGGCGTTAACCAAACCACCCTGCGGCGCAGAGGATCGTGATTTCCCTCCTTGTTGGATTTCCGAAAGATACTTTGAAGCTTACTAATTAATAAATACAGAGTTGGATGAATAGGCAGGCATTAAAGATTATCACAGAACAATGAGGAAATGAACAATAAATCAAGAAAATTATGTACTCATCTAAACTTGCGGCAATTTTAGTTAGTCTGGGGACTTCATTTTAGCAGTTGAAAAAGTTTCAATTTTTCCATCGTACCTTGCTAAATAATTCATGCCCGTCTCCCAGCAAGAATTTACTACTGACAATAGATACAGCCTTGATATATCCAACCCTACATTCGTTTGTTTTTTATGGCAAGTCAAAGTTAGGTCGAGGTAGTGGGGGGGGGGAGTATAGGGTCAGTTTAGCTTTTAGATATTTAGATTTCGGCATTTGGGGGAGGGTTCTTTCTTTTTTTTTTTTTCCTTGTAGATTTATGGTTAATTTCGGGGGAGGGGATTTAGGGTTCTTTGGAATATACGGAATTGGTGCACATTCAGAGATTTTTTCTTTTTTTTTTTTTTTTCAGTTTAGCTTTTAGATATTTAGATTTCGGCATTTAGGGGAGACTTTCTTTTTTTTTTTTTTTTTCTTTTTTTTTTTTTGCTATTTGACCAACGATTCGACGCAATAAAACTAGTCATTCATGAGTTTGAATCTAGTCCGGAACTTACTGTTTATTGCGATCCACGCCGTTGATTCATCAAATCACTGCTGGGGGGAAACCGGTCTGAGTTTAGTTACAATGAAAAGCGACAGAAATTGAGATGGAGGTAAACAATAGCAAAAAATTATAAATGATGATTTATAATTCTTCATCGAATAAAATGAATCAATGAATAAAAAAAAATTATTTTAATCTTTTCTCGCTCAAACTAGGTCTAATGATGGATTTTAAGTTACTTGATCATTTTGGTACTGAAGACTCTCAATTTGGAAGCAAGAATATACAAATTTTGTTCCGTGCTGCAAAAGATATCTTGTTAACCCTGGTCGTTGGTTCAATGTAAGGTCTCCACGAATGACTATCTGACACGACCGTAAGATCTTCTAACCAAGCCTTATTTCAAAACCTGCTCCAAATATTGGCATGGTTGAGGATTCAGGTCCAGAGTAGAAGATCTTGAGATTAGGGTTAGAGCTGAAAGGGGATAGATTATTGAATCAGACACACCCTCCCAATAAATCCATGGGGTTGAAATTAAGGCCCCTATTATATAATCATAAAGAGATGATTTTACAGCAAATGCACCCTCCCGGCAGTCAGTTATGGAACTGAAACATGGAACCTAACCAAGAGACAGACCCGCAAACTGAGAAGCATGCAACGTATGCGTGAGAGAATCATATTCAACCTCATATGGAGAGATCACACGGCAGCACAATATACCTGAAACCAAAACTTTAATGGCAATGGGCTGGTCATGTTGCGAGAATGGCAAACAACTGATGGACATCACGACTCACAATATGGATCCCCAGGGATCACAAAAGAAACTGAGTCCGAGAGAATGCAAGTTGGAGAGATGAATTAGACAAATTCAGAAAATGCTGGCTCTGCGACGCCCATGATAGAGAATTATGGCGGACCCTGGGGAAGGTGTATGTCCAACGACGGACGATAAAAGAGAGGAGATGATGATGATGATGATGATGATGATGATGATGATGATGATGATGATGATGATGATGATGCGTGCTTCTGAATTAGTCTCTTTTCGAACTAAAAAAATATGCTTGGGGTTAGTATTATTTATCCCAAGATGGGCATTGGAGTACGGCTCTGGATTAGGTTCATTTCCTCAGATTCGAAATCACAAAATTGTAAAATATCAAGGCAAAGATTCAGTTCCGCAAAGCACTAATTATTTATGAAATGTTCTTTTATTAAATACACATTGAATAAATAAAGATATTACTTATTTTATTTGATCATATTTTGTTTATTATTAACATGAGTTTAATGAAAGGTGAGGAAAAAAAGGAGAGGAAGGGGTGTTGGGTAGTTTACTGAATGGGGTACTGAGAGAGGGGGGAAAATAGAAAAGCAGTTATTTAGAGGGTAGAAGAGAGCGTCTGGTAGTTTAATAAGGGGCTTGGAAGAGAGGGGAGGGAAAGAATTTCGTAGTGTCTGAGTGGATGTGAATACAAAGATGGATGAAGGGGGAGTCAGGCAGTTTATCGAGAGGGTATGAAGTGAGAGAGCAGAAAATGAAGTTACGTGGTTTAACAAGAGGGGGTTAGGAGAGGAGAGGGCAGAAAAGAAAGATGTATTTTATTGTGGGTATAACAGTTTTTTTCCTGGGATCCTGCTAGTAGTAATAATTTGAAGACTCCTTATATTAAAATATTTCGTCAAGATTGAATAAGTTGATAAAAAGAATTCCATTTTTCGCTTTTATGAGGAATGCGAATATGAAATAATTTCATTTGTCACTTTTCCAAGTAACATTAATACGATATCCATAAAAAAAGTAATAAGACTTGCCATCACAGTCAATGTTTGATCAACCGTAGCGTCAAAATCTGAAATCATGGGAAGAGACATTCATCGAAGAATAAATATGGTCAGAATAAATAATGACATCACTAGCGGTTTTACACACAAAAAAGAAACATTTAAAATGGAGTGAAAAAAAAACTAAAACGAAAAACATCTAGATCTTGGAGAAACTAGATATTATTTCCACTAGAAAATATCTAAAATAGAGGAAATAACATCTATAGAGATGTCTACATTCTTGAGAATTATTAACAAACTGCTTTAAAATAAGACCACCAAAAGATCAAAAAAGCTTTTTTCTTAAAAATCTGAAAAAAAAATTTAGAAGGGATGTAATGGAGTACTAATACCAATTTTCATATCTGTTGACAAAAAGGTATGGCCAGGAGCGCTGGAACATATGAGTACGCACGTATATGAAAAGGGATAGAACCCTTCGCCACTTCTGTTTATTGTTGTTCAATTTGCCCAATTCTAATATATTTATTTAATCATTTTAAAAAATATTTTCTCATGATGAAATAATTTTTTTCTGAAAAGAAGAAAAAAAATTGAACTATTCCCGTTTCTGACATTTTTGCATGCTTTCAGTTTAAACATATTTTCCTTGAAAAAAAAAGATTTCTTAAAAGTAGACGAAATTTACACGTATGATCTTCCGTAGCAAATATCGCTGATGATAAAAAATGAGGAAAACGGAATAGGTCCCTTTTATGAAATGCCAGATTTTCAGTACTCACCTAATAAAAACGAACTCAAAAAAATGTTCCTATCTCAAATTTCGAAAAAAAAAGTTTTACATCGTGATTAATAAACCTTAAATCATTTGAATGTGAAAAATTAGCAATTTAACAGATTCATATGTGAATAATACCGTCAACATTTACCAATACTACACTAAAATACATATAAAAGTCCATGTCAACTTTCCGTCAGTAGTCACGCTAAAGCAAACAAAATAAAATCAAGTGAATCCTGGCATGATTCGAACGCCCAAACTGGAGATAAGCAGGTAAATAATGCATTTTTAGTCACTGTTTTACAGGTTCACGCCTAGTGATTTGTTCACTATATGCCTTAGGTACTTGACACTACAAGAAACCCTTGGAAAATGGCTAGTGTAAATAATGAACTTGTAACGAGCTTTTCAAAGATTTGGTGGCCATTTTGGAAATCATCTTGAAATTCATTCCTTTCAGTGGTCAGACCGAGGCATATTTTGAAATGTTATCAAACACCCTTGAAAATACAAGAAACCGTTGGAAAACAAACTTGTCCCAGTTGAATAATGAACGAGTAATGGAAATTTTTAAGATTTGACAGCCATTTTGGGCGCTATCTTGAAAATTACACCCCTTCAGTGGTCAGACTGGTAAACTTTTAGTATGTAATTGAGCCAAAATAAAACTCTGTGTGTGTAATAAATATGAGTAATAAGTGCAAATGATAACGTCATAAGTTCTGGTCTATAATTCACTAATTGCATTGTTGAAAAAATTGGCAACTTCTTTTTTCACATCTGCTATAAACACACTTTGATATTTTAGCGAGATATCGCTTGTAACATGATCAACATGCTGCCCAGCACTAAATGTATTAGCAAAAAAATGTCTCTCCATTCTTTGGCCTTGATATAAATGCATTCCCTTCGGATGTGGTGATCTTAAAAGTATCACCAAATGAATAGTCATTCCTATCTTTGTTGGAAATATCACATCAAATGTTTCTACACTGTACACTGACAGCCATCTTGAATTTGATCTCTCACGCTCCTCAGAGAACAAGTCTGGCTTCCTTCCACCTCTGAAAATTGGAGTTAAGGTATGTACTATGTTGGAAAATTTACGCTTTTCAGAAGTGCTCATTTGGTCATTACTTTAGAGCTTATTCGTTGTACAGTACAGTGTTCTCCTCAAATGGATTATTTGTTCGGAACGATGTAGCTCTGACCAGTGGGAGAAGTGAATTTCGAAACTCAATTTGCATCTCGCTAATTTATCTGCTCGAAGTCCTTCCACCGCAGAACAGATCGAACACCAATCTTCACATCTCTTTAAGTCTTAATTGTACACAATAACTCGTTCTACTACACTCACAGTCACAGAACTTCGAACATCGTTCAGTGATCCTCTTCTTTAATCAAGGAGACAAACCCAGACGTATCAATGACTGAAAAGTAAGCGCAATACACCCGGGTTCGAAATGCTACGCTCGGGGCAATTTCGATACGCTCACATCTGCTCATCTGACCGAAATTTGAACCTAAATCAATAATTTGTTTGATAAATTTCCAATAGTAAAACTTGAGGCGAAAATCTCAGACCACGGTCGACCATCCAACGACCTAATCATTCCGTTACTTCTAATAAGGCTTTGAACTCTAACCAATAATCCAGCGCTCTAACTAGCGCGATCGATTCTCCAATGCAGATATGGATGCATAAAGAACCTTACAAATTCCCGACGCTTTAACTAAGCCCGATATAACTTACCAAAAAGGTAGTGTTTATTATTTATTACTATTTTTTTAAAATATATCGACCACAATCAGCATTTTTGTAGTAAAGTGAATTAAAAGACCACGTACTGAAATATTCAATGGATAGACATATTTATCACATTCATCGATCGTATATACCTTGAGATCCAAGTCATATCGGCTGATACTGCCTGTTGGTTTGCCACTTGCTCATCCACGCACAAGGCCCCCGTGAGATTACCGAGATGGATACTTCCGTGGACACTGCAACTAGAGTTAGCATCATCACTTGTCCACCCACGTGGGTGGAAACAAGCTGTGCTTGTTTATACGTGTGTTGAGCACTTGTGTCCACTTTTCTGCCATATGTTATATACAAACGTGAGTGCTCTTTCACAAGCGAACGCTTTTTTTGCTGTTGTTTATTTAAATTCTTTTAAATACACGACCAGGTCATTGATATTTATCGACCGAGAACAATACATTTTCTTAGATGGGCGTTTATGTCTGTTTAGGTGTATGCAGGTTCGGCAGTACGTAACCTAATGATAAAAAAGTTTTCAACATAATCTCCTTCCCTGTCAATGAACTTCTAGGATTTTCTCAAAAACTTTCAAAGCAACACCCATAAAACTATATGTATCTTTCGAATCAGCATCATCCGTTTTTTTACATCATTTGTTAGAACATGCTCACTGGAGATGAAGAGAGGGGGGGCACTGCTTTTTGTAAAATTAGTTTTTGGTCAGCAATTGGTAGTTTCAAAGTTATGATAGTTCAATAGCCGAGTGGTTAGAGTCTCAGAAAATAGAATTGGCGAAGGACTCCGGCAGATATTTTTTCCCTTCCAAATTTTTACGCTTTCAAACAATTTGACTAACAAACCTCCCGGGGAATCTGTCACTTTAGATGAAATATTTTCACGTTTTAGTGAAGGGTTCGATTTACAATGTAGTTACTATACTAAACTGGACCTCTGCTTTCCTTCCATCATTGAAAAACTGCGATTGTAGATTTCTTCATATCTCAGAGCTAACGTGATTTCGGCTTTATCTATATTACATGAAGAACTGAAGTATAAGTGTGTCTGTGCTCTGAAAAATCAAGAAATATGCATCATAGAGGAAAAACAAATGCATATCCTGAATCAGAAGGTCACACTTTCCCTACAGCAATCATTTTCATGTCGAATTTCACGGAAAGTTCATCGATATCTGTGGGGTCTGCGTTCGCACTCATATGAATAAAAAAAACGAACAAATTTTATCGCAGAAGAAATCAGTGAGAGCAGCACTACAGCACTATCTACAAATGTGGTGAATACAGTCGTTGGGTCCAGTCCAGAATCTGATTGAGAAATCTTTACTTTTTTTCCTTTTAATTTCATGTGCTAACAATTTTTTTTAATTTTTTATATAGGTGACTATAGATAAGATTTTCTCTTTCTATCAGTGGTTGTACCAATTTAGCAGTATTTTTCAAAGGAATCTCACCCTAACCTGACTATCAAACGTATCCCTCTAATTCTAATCCAAACCCATATGCAAAAATAATACATGGGCGCAATTTAAATCCGATAGTCCGCTTTGAAGTGCGAGCTAGTAATGCAAAAACTGATCACATGGATTCTTAGTTTTGAGGAGAAAACAATTTTAAAGGTTTCAGCCCTCCCAGAATTTTTAAATAGGTCTGCCTGGAGCTGCACGAATCTGCCCATTGAGAGATCACAGAGAAAAAACAAAGGCATTTTTTTAAATTAGCAGGTCTCAATTCACCTATAGCACACATTTTAAAGTCGAATTTTACAAGATAAAATGAGTATTATGTCTGCATTTGCGCTCAGGAGAGAAAAAAACCAATCTCATCGCAGAAGAAATCATTTAGAGAAAAGTACGCCTGTACTTAGAAACAAGTTAAATGCAATCAGCAGACTGAGTTTATAACCCAATGGAGAACACTTTACTTTTCTCCGTTTTGATTACTTTTGTTTTAGTTTTATATGCTTTCAATCTATCAAACCTTCAAACCAAACGGAAATTTTTCAAATCTAAAGGTTTCACAATGTAGCCACAATGCTTTCCTATCGTAAAAGGGAACCGTGGATGTGACTTTCTTTTTCAGTGCTTATGTCAGTTTGGCTGTATTCTTTTAAGGGATCCAACCCTAACCTGACAATAAAACATCTTTTTTTCGAAGAGGAAAAACCGTAACCCTAACTCTAAATCCAATCCAGAGCCAAACACCAAATAAAACTTGGCGACAATTAGAAAAAAAATGCAAGGTACTTACGCCAAAATTGAGGACATACATTTTCACTTTAGAGAAACATTAATTTTGCAAGGTATCGGGAGCGGATACAAGCCTGCCGGAGGTTGTGCTCTGTACGAAGTGGGTCTGCCCTAGAGTGTGTATTGGCCAAAGTATTGAGGGGTTTCTATATATATATATATATATATATATATATATATATATATATATATATATATATAATTACAAGGATATATACCCGGTGAATAACGTTCAACGGATATGTATCCTCTTTATTCTTAATTTGTATATATTGATATATCTAGTTACTGTGCAAAATATTGAGCATTGTGATCAAACATTTACAGAGGATAAAATCTGTTATATATATATATATATATATATATATATATATATATATATATATATAAAGAACATTGATGAATAAACTATATTTCACTTTAAATACAAAGGGCAAATTCCAAGAATTGCTTTTGCTTCTGATTTTGGCGTGCAGGTTTATATTTATTTAGTTACAGTTAAAGTCACCATGATTGGAAATGTGAGGAATATCTCCGGGAAAAAAATGATTCTAGGAAACAGCATCGGTCTACACGTTTAGTCTCGAACAGCAAATTATGAAACATTCACAATTCAAGAAAACGATCGGTTGAAAAGCTATAAAAAAAAAAAAATTTAAAAACAACTGAAAGATTGCTATGATATTGGTATTGACACCTTTCAAATCAGTTTGAAAGAAAAAAAATAATGACATTTGACTCGCCTGTGATAAATTAGAAATTAGACTCAGCTGTGATAAATTGTCAGAGCCCACGTGCCTTCAATTAGCCAATGAATGATCACTTTGATGCTCGAGAAAGTCAATTGTCATCCTCGTTTCCAGAGTGAGCAATGTTATTTAAAAGTTTGTTCTGCATGAAACTGAAAATAACTTCCCTGGGGTCGGGGAAGAGAAGTGACGAGAGAAGTCTCCGAAGGTTGGTGTGAACAGTGTGAAGAAAAAACGTCCGAAGCGCTTAAGACTTAACTGGAACAATCTATTCAGGGTTTCGTCGCGTAACATAGCTACGCAATAACCCAAGAAGTGATTTATGGACGAAGACAAACAAGCAGAAAAAAGATAAAATAAAATAAAAAGGAACGAATTTTATTCGCCACTGAGTACCTGGACAAATCACAATCTTTTCAGGCAAATGTTCGTTTCTTTGTGTATTTTTTTCCGATCGTATTTCTAAGTATTTGGGAAATGCTCGTAGTGATATGCATATCCGGATTTCTGGGTATAATTTCCGAGCTCAGTAGATAATGTACCCAATCCTCCGGTGTCATTCGAGTTATTATTCTCCTTACTGGATCTGTGAATTTTATAACTCTTTCTCCTAGCAATGTGTATACGGATACAGGTAGCGGAGGATTTTGAAGGAATATATTTTTTCTTCCTCCTTTAGATATTGGAGGCTAAAATTCAGATGATCATTTCTGTTGATGGATTAGTAGTATACGTTTAGTTATTGATTAGTGTTGGATATATGTTGTAAGATATTGGGAAAAGGTTACTTTTTCTTGGTTTTTACATCGTGTGTAAATTCTATGGCGGGTTTTTTTTTGTTGAGTCTTTCTGTAACGTTTGATGGCTTTGTTTTGCGGTGATATATCAATAGGTCATCGTCAATGTATCGGAAATATTTTTCAGCTTGGGGCATGATTTTTTTTCCTAATGGGCCTGACTTTCGAAAGTCCAGGAAGAGGCCTGACAGTGCTTCGTTGAGAAGAGATCCCATAGATTTGCGAATTTTTGCTTGTAAAATTCATGTTTGAAAGTGAAGAAACATTGGTTTAGGCAAAGTATGCATAATTTTATCACTTTATCTGTAGACAGGGACAGCTTTTATTTCGATTTCTTGAGGCGATTTCTAAAAAGAATAAAACATTTATTGACTGGTATATTCGTGTAAAGAGATTTGAAGTCTAAACTTGACATTATCTTATTTTTCATGATAATTTTTTTCAGTTTATTGATGAGCTCTCCTGGATTTCTGAGGCGTGATAGGCTAATTTAACATCTTAATATTATAAACTCCCAGTAAGAACTTCACACACTCTGTACTTCCTTATATTCTAGCCGTCAAGGCGAAATACGTTAATAAAATATATTGTTTCATTTCTACCATCAATTCAATTCTCTTTTCACTCTGACTTTTTGATATATATTTGTATGCACATGTGTACGGGGATAAGTATGCGCATGTGCGAGTATGTGCGTCGGTGGTGTCCATGTCTCTGAGCACGTAAATGTGCGTGACTCTGCGCACAGAGATATCCATACACGCACATGCATATGTATATGTGTGTGCGTTTCAAAAGTACGTCTTCTGTGTTCATATGTGTATATATATATATATATATATATATATATATATATATATATACATATATATGTATACGAATGTCCATAGAGAGCGCCACATGTCGTGTTGTAATGGTTTGTGAGCTCATTTCATAAGCCATTACTATTTTTGTTGTCTTTCCGCTATAGTGAATATTTGTAAGGTAAAATTAAATTCTAAAATATCCCCTGTGTCTATTTCTCTTATATATATATATATATATATATATATATATATATATATATATATATATATATATATGTGTGTGTGTGTGTGTGTGTGTGTGTGTTTGTGTGTGTGTGTGTGTTTCTGTCTATTGTGCAATGGCATTGGTGTAGCATTGACTCATTTATTCCCATGCGCGCATAACTGCAGAAGCGCTTCCATACTGCCAACTGCGCATGTGCGTATAAGTGCACACATGCGTATAACCAAATCTCCTGAAATACTGTCCATTATACCGGCAATAATTTTCCATAACAATGCCTGACTCAAGTTCTTGATCGCCTTCTCCCTGATAGCCCTTTGTCTGAATACAGATTCAGAATATATATCCCTCAACCAAGAGCAAATATTTCTCTCCCTCTGTGTATCTCTCTCTCTCTTTCTCTTTCTCTCTTCGTCTCTTTTTGTGTGCTTTTTTGTATGTGTGTGTGTGTGTCTGCAATGTTTTTATCTTTTTATTTTCATTTTTGTTTATTAGCTGTTTTCAATCATATTTACTCTTTATATTTTACTAATTTCATTATTTTTATTGGGAATCGGCGTCCCTGTTGGTGTCGAGGCTGAAAAGTGCGTTCGTTCATTTTTTTTCTTATCTGGAGGAAAATTATATTCATAAATTAATGCTATGTCATTAGAGAATGCTATAACACACACACACACACACATACACACACACACACACCTCTCTCTCTCTCTCTCTCAATATATATATATAGAGAGAGCGAGCGTGAAGAGATAATAATTATATATATATATATATATATATATTTCTCAAAATTTATGTAATATATATATATATATATATATATATATATATATATATATATATATGAGAGTTATAGAATCATAGAATCATTATTATGCAATATAATATACATGTTTGGAGTAGCATTAGTATAAATTATGGAACCCCGGTGTCTGTCCACACATTTTTCCATTCTGCGGAATATTACGTCAAAGCAAGTGTTTCACCATACACGTCAGCATATATTTACGTGCACAGTCATTATTTCTATTTTACTATTACTTGGGTGAGTGTAAAATTGTAAACTTCATATACGAAGGAGGAAGGAAGAGAGATAGACAGAAGAAAAGAAACCGAGAAAGAGAGTCGATGTACAGAAAGATGAATGCGAGAAATCATACATGCCAATACGTGACAATGAACGAGAATTCATTCATACATGTATGAACTTCAGTAGATATGTACGTATTCGTACGGTATTCATTTTACATACTATACTCGTAATTTAGCCATGGTAATGCTCACACACACACATATTAAGCTTATATATATATATATATATATATATATATATATATATATATATATATATATATATATATATATGTGTGTGTGTGTGTGTGTGAGTGTGTGTATATATATATATATATATACATATACATATATATATATAATTTGATGACAACTCAATGACAAGTGGAAGCAATTTTTCTAATATTGTCTCTAAATAGTATCTTGCCCGAAAATACTTTTCCTTTATCATACACTGACGCAGACTCTCTCTCTCTCTCTTACTCTCTCTCTCTCTCTTACACTCACACACACTCTCTCGCCTCTCTTACACACACACACACACACACACTTTCTTACACACATACACACTCTCTCTCTCTCTCTCATACACCCCCTCTCTCTGTCACGCACACACACGCACATATAAAATTCAATGACAATTTAATGACAAGTGGAAGTATAATTTTCCCAATATTGTCATTAAATTGTATCTTGTCAGATAATACTCTTTCCTCTATCACATACACGCACTCTTTGTCTCTCTCTCTCTCTCTCTCTCTCTCTCTCTCTCTCTCACTCAAACACACACTTGTATATATATTTAAGTTTGCATCAATGAATCTACAGTCTGAAATGTAATAAGTAGTCGAATTTCGATCTGACATTCTCACTGTATAATGTTCAATCGATGTGAATAATATTCACCATTTGATTAGGCATCTTGGCGCCAAATGCAGCAAGGTATGGCCTAACACTCCCTATTGTTAGCACGATCAAAAATATTCCGGCCTATTCTGGCGGTTCAGTAATTTCAAAGGGCCGAGCCACATCATTTGCTTCGAGTGAGGGCGATGTGCTCAAAGGTGATATTCTCTAGCTAAATGGGAAGACGAGGAGAAGAACCAATCGGACTAAAGAGCAAACGTCTCTACAGCAAGGGTAAAAAAAAAGAAAACAGGGCTGAGTTGGCTTTCTTATTCATAAAACCCCCTCAAAGACAACATTGTGGAATTCAAAGCTTTCTCAGATCGCGTAGCCAGTAACACTGTACAGCTCTCGAAATGATTCAAGTCAACGATCCCACTTCACAGTCAACCAAAGAGGAAATACTTTTACGGCGACTTGAATCCTATGCACCAAAACAACAAATAGTTGTGTAAAAACAGCTTTTCTCCTCATTAGGGTACGTATCAGTCGTCCACTAATGTTTATGTTAGATTCTGAGCGTGTTTCCGATATCTCATTGACAAGTGTGCTTAATTGTGCAATGTTTATATATTTATTTATATTGTTCTCTATTGTTTTAAATACTTCGAAGTACATTTCATTCGGAGGATGATATGAATAAACATCAAAACATTCTGAAAAATCAACGACTCATCTTTTTGTTTACTTCAATAATCATTAACAACAAACATGTTCACATCTCACTGTATGTATGCGAATGTTATATATTCTCAAATATAATTCCACCGTGAATATCATACGAGTTCAGAATTGAGAATAGAATTTCGGAAAATTGATAAACGTTTATATAAGCCGAGTCCATTACTTTATCATAACGTTGTCGTGTAAGATATCCCCTTCTTATCAGTATACCGTATATGGCTCTTGGTCAGCGGTCACCGAATAATGAATTACCTTCATCTTAAATATTTCAATCTAAGTTGTTTGGGTTATATTTCACGAAGCCAGAATATCAAGCTATCAAACAGAATTTTTTTTGTGTCACATTTGTGACTTGTTTATTTGCTGTGAAGAAAAAAAAGCTCAGTGAACATCCTCCAAGTGTGCTGATTCCATGATTTTTGTCATTTTCCCATACAAAACCATAGTAATGAATTGAGTTGAAACATCGGGCATTATCGTCTGCTCTTATGCATTAAGGATAGATAGCAAATAATTGAGAAAAAAAACTGCTGATTTTAGGTAATATTTTAGTAAAAATAACTCGTCTTATTGTCAACAATATGCGGTATTTGTTTTTCATTGATAAAAGTGACTTAATCTTTAGAAGCTGTCACGGCTATTTTATTTTAAGACTTGTTTCTGACTGCGACAAAGCATAAAGGGTCAAAAGACAATGGAAGCTGTACAGACAGTCAATAAAGTTAAATGCGTAGCACCTTACTTGAAGGAGTGTCTTTAATTTGAAACTGTCTGCTAAAACTGTCAACATCGACATATTTTCCTTTAGTTTCTAAGCTGGTCTGGCTTGCTATGCATGTATATGCCGTGTATACAAGCTACAATGAGGTGAAAAGGCTGTAAATTTGAGCATGTATTCCTTATTGTGTAGAGAAAACACGTTTTTTGAAACGCCCCGATAGGTTCTTAATGAGAAGTTCAATTTACAATTTTAGTTTACTCTAAACAAAATTTCAGCTTGTGTCCAACTGAGTCCAGGCTCATTTTTTGAAAAATTTGAACTTTCTAGTGGTTGCAACCAACGAAGGGTGAGCGAGGTAATTTATCCATAAATCACCCCTTTCCTAATCCTTTAATTGATCATCCCCTCCCAACATGGCATTCTGGCAAAAGATGTTGGTAATTTGACGGTTTCTATTGAGTGACTAAACAGACCTCTTTCCGTTTTTATTCTCATTTTTTTTTGTCGGCTAGTGGACATCTTTTACCCCCTTCTATGATGTTTGGTCTCGTCTTATATGGTTTCTTCGCGATATTTGGGTAAACTCCTGTGGATTCCAGGAATAGAGTATTTCCTTTCCATTCCAATTTGAATCTTGCTTTAATGAACTCTTACACGGGTGCCCAAGGGTTAACCTTTAATTATGCCATAAAATGAAATCTTCGGATACTCGCTGTGACAATAATACAGGGATGACACGTCTCTACATGTATGAGTATACATTGAATAGCTTTCAAATGAACAGGAAATTCAACAATGAAAAAAAAATTGCTCACCCTAACAACTAGCTTCCGCTGTCTCCTCCGTAGTTCCACTCTATATATATATATATATATATATATATATATATATAGTACATATGGCACAGATCAGGCAAGCAGTATAACATAATATAATAATATATTGATAATATAAAGCAACTTCTGATATGTAATGGATTTATTTCATAAAGTGCTCGATGCATAAAACTTTTTACTCTTGAAGTTAAGTTGTTTTAAAGTAGAGCTTGAAATAAATAGTAGAATGTGGATTTGCAACACAAACTACCTCATGTTTCTCGCCGAAGAGAGCAGAAACATGAGCTGGTTTGTGTAGCGAATCCACAATTTGCTATTCATATATATATATATATATATATATATATATATATATATATATAGAGAGAGAGAGAGAGAGAGAGAAATCTCTAAAAGGGTAGTTTTCGTAAAAAGGTAATGCTCACAAATGATTGCAGCAAAAGTTCATATCAGATGCTCTGCTCAATTCCCCCGAACGCTCGTGTGTTTTAATCGAGTTCGTACAGCATATATAGAGGTA
This sequence comes from Thysanoteuthis rhombus, assembly GCA_963457665.1. NCBI lineage: Eukaryota > Metazoa > Mollusca > Cephalopoda > Oegopsida > Thysanoteuthidae > Thysanoteuthis > Thysanoteuthis major. Next base: position 38,948,824 of record OY735202.1, on the reverse strand, counting down.
TTTACGAAACATATCTTAGGTTTGTCACAAAACCACAAACAATGAGCATCAATTGGGGGATCGAACTCACAAATCATTGGTAATGATCTGCAGGAACTATCTGCAGACCCTTACACTACAACGAGCCGCCCCCAGTGCTCTATAAGTTGCTATTCAATGAATGTGGCTTAGTTTTGGCGCGGCACAAGGTACAGTATCGCCCATAAACAAGTACACCCCGTCCAATATTTTATAAGAATCCTTTCATCTGAAAATATCTTCATAAATGAAACCGACGAAGAGTTCATCTTTCTATTTAGTGGATCATTATGCTATCAAAACGGGTATTATTAGCTATCATTTATTATCCAACTCTTCTGCATTGAAACTCTGTAACCGAAAAATATCATCATCATCAGTCTTGTATCGTCAGTCATCGAACCTAGACCTTCTGCCACGATTCACCAGATCTCTCTATCATGGGTGTCGCGGAGCCAATACTTTCTGAAATGTCTACTTTGTCTCTCCATCTTGCATTATGTCGGCCTCGGTTCTGCATATGTTCCCTGGAATCCATGTCGTGATGTCCATTAGTTGCCTGCCGTCCTCGAAACATGACCAGCCCATTGCCATGAAGCAATCTGAAAAAAGAGGACACTAAAAATTGAGAGAAGACAATACGTTTCCTTTCAATGTATTGATTTGATCTTGAGTCTCAATGATCCTATGGATTAAATTTAGCTCAACAATGCCGTTAGAGCCCATGAAACCCCAGTACATGACGTTCCCACCGCAATACCAATCTGTTGATACGGAACACTTTTCCTTGTACGCTTTTTTTTTTTATAACAATGCTAAACTCGTTGGACGCCAACAGAACCAAACAGGTTGATTTCTATTTCAGCTGAACACAATAGACTTCACTTGGGAGAATAAGAAAGAAAATTCAACGTTTTGGGAATGCGTACTGTGTTCAGATGAAGCAAAAACGAAAATAATAATGAAAAAGAACGGGAGCACTCATTTGCTTATCTTCTTTACCGTGAAAGTCTACAAGTCTTTGTGTGGATAACATGGTTTTATAAAAGAACAAAGGTTTGAGTTTGCACCTGTATTGCTATCAGTTAAATATCAATCAGTAACAATGATCAGATCTTTTGAGTAGCAGCACCCACCACGCGTACAGACACTTTAGATCGGCTTAACAGAAGGGTAGACAGTTTTGCAAGTTGCATTTTGAACGAAACATTTGACAGTGAATATCGAGACGCGCATCCAACTATTTCTTATCTCAGGCCGCCTTCTTTACCGTTTTGAGCGAATGTGGTCTATATGAATAAGAGGTGTAACTGAGACGGAGCAGATGAGAAAGAAAACGAACACAATTGAGTTTACACAGGAGAATAAGAATAAAAATTCGATGTTTTGGGAATGCCTACTGTGGTAAGATGAAACAAAAAAATCAACCTATTTGGGTCTGATCGTATCCAACGATTTTAGCGTTGTCATAAAGAAGCGTATAAAGAAACGTGTTTTATATCAGCAGATAAATTTTCACGAAAGGTACATACTAGCCATGGTACACACACCTCAAATCATTCGACCGATATGCCTTTCAATAGAACTTACTCTCAAGCAGCGTATATTGAAAATTACGAATTAAGATGGAAAAGAAATCTACACAAAAAATGGCCGAAGCAGGGGAATATTACCAATATGTCCGAAACGTTGGTTTAATTAGTCTCCTTATTACGGAATGACAAAAGATAGCCAACACAGGTGGCCTCTGTTATAATATGGGGGCCCAAGGAAGCCAACCACCATAAAACCAAACCACCCTCTACCTGCGTCTCCATACAAAGAGTGCTATAACGAATCGCGTTATCACAGAAAAAGCATGAAACAAACAAAAGTCTTTTCCTAATGGTATTGTGATTATAAAATCCGAGAGACGAATAGTGTGGGAAAATGTACATATATAGAACCGATAGATTTAATGTATAGTCTGTTTTCTTTGTGGGTCGGTGGGAAAATGAATGTCTCAATGTTCCTCGGTATGGTGTTTTGAAATCCTGAGAAAAAAAGGGAAGTTCCTTTAATAATGCTTAGCCACTCTGACTTTCTATTTATTATTTCACAAATAAAAAAAATCAGATAAATATATTAATTTCCTTGGCACAACTCTTGTTGCAAGCTTGCGATTTGACATTTATGCCGACACGAAGCAGGACAGACAGTGTAGCTTATACTGAATATGGACCCAGTTAGAGCTCAAAAGTAAGATCCATATAAAAAGCGGAGAAAAGATTGTTTTGTCTACGTCCATATATCACGACTGAACCCTCTGTAGGTCTGTTGTTTCTTTCTTATCTGCGTATTGTTTCCGTTCCTTGCCAGAAGTTTCTAACTGATGTGTCAATCATGGAAAGGCTGAAAAAAAGGAAAAACAATTTTATCTTTCTACAATTTTTCCTTATGCCCCCTCCCCTAAATCCTACTTTCAAAATGATGATAGAAAAATTACATATATTATAAGATTATTACCAAAAAAGACACCTGCCCAACCTGGTAGTCTTGGTCAGCAGGATAATCTTGTAGACTATATCTACAGAACTGAGTTCGATTTACATGGGGTGTCCCACGGTTGCGTCAAACTAAGCTTAGCAAATATTGAAGACAAATCAAAACTATGTCATACATACAAGCTGATAACCTGCTTTCCGGATAGTATTATCAGTTGTACGTCTTTTTAACATTTAAACTATTAGATGAAGATTCGGTTTAAGCTAACACTGTGTATATGCGTTGACATTTTCGGTTATGAACTGCTTATATATATATATATATATGTGTGTGTGTGTGTGTGTGTGTGTAAGATAAACCAGCCATGGGCGTCAAAATACGCAGATTTTAAACATTTAGGTCGAGGCCACACCCTGAAACTCCGCCTATAGTTGAGCAGCCACACCATTTACCAGCGTTTCAGAACAAGACCTCACCTCCAACATACAATGTAAGCAAATTTTGACGCAGTTCCCTTTTAATAATAAGACATTTTTCTTAGTAAAGTAAGCAATATTTTCATTTACTCAGTCTATAGTTGAAAAGGTTATAAATTTCTATTAAAATTGTTGAGTCCAATCATAACCCAGATTTCTTGCAAACTTGTAATTCTGAAACATAACAAAGAGACGAAGAAAGATAATACATTTACGTCGTCTGCTTTATTTGTTACAAAATTCCACGCTATTCAATCCCTATGTAGTGAGTATATTGTAAAAGAACCTTATGATATTGAAGAACCCTAGTGTCTTTTTGAAGTATGGGCCGAGGCAATAAGTCCCTGAAAAATACATAATGTGTTTCTAGGTGTATGGAGATTTATAGAGACATACATGTGTCTCAATATACCTATGTACAGATTGGAGTAGTTTTTGTTTATTTTTTCACTTACGAATTGCTAATATGCAGACATATATGTTTATGTATGTTACACCATGTTCCCTTTTCACTTTTCCTTTGTTCCTGAGTATTGGGTAATTTTCTGATTGATTGTGTTAAAAAGTATTGAAAATGGCCATTATTCCTTTATGACTTTGCTGCAGAGATCAGAACATTCATATTTTGTAATTCGCCTATTTTGCCCCGGAGCTACTTGAAAGCTACGAACTCTTTCTGTAGAGCCGTGACGAATTGTTTCATGAGACGCAATCTTATGTGCAGTAGTGGTATTAACACCTTCCGGGAGTCGACGAGTGGCTTTCTCGTAGAGTTGTTCACACCTACTTAAAATTCGGGCGGCTGTGGTGAGTCCTGCGTTTGGTAGCGCGCCAACATGTCCTCGCTGTCTCCAAAGCAAATATAGCAGAGAAACAGTAAAACGGACTTAGAGTAACCTTCGAGAAAGCAACATGGGCACCCAGTCGCACTCATCTTACTTCAAGGTATCTAACAAATTCTTAATACTGTAGTATTGCAGGTGAAATGAAGTGCGCAGAATTTGTGTTTGATCTTCGATAAGCCTGCCGAAATATGCCTTGTAGGCCTTGCATATCTAAGCAGACGCAGCCACAAAGTACTGCCTTTGGCAAATATCAAAGCCGGCGTCTCCGTCGGACTACAGATAAGGAAGATCCTGGAGTGAAATAGAATTCCCAAAGAAGATCACTAAGAAAGAGAAAGCGGCTCGGTACAGCTTTTTCACTAAGGTTTAGATCTTACAGGGCAGTCGTAAGATCAAAAACTATGTGAAGCCGATTGAGACTATGGTGAAGAAGAATGGAAGAATAGACTACAGTCTCTCTCCAAATCCATATACTTGACACTTATCTTGTTAAATTCAAGGAGAAAATGGGAACGAATTTGGAATAGAATTTAAGTTTTTTCCACTAGGATATACTGCAAACTGAACATCACTACCGAAGACTGTATAACGAGAACATGATAGGAGATTACATTTTGGGGTTTCTAGTTCGTGAAAGGGAATCGGAATACTATTTTAAATCACAAGATACTACTCCAAAATCCTTCGTGTATACGTGTGTGAACATTTAGAGGTTCATTTTTATGCTTATAAACTATATATATATATATATATATATATATATATATATATATATACATACATATATATATATATATATATATATATATATATATATATATATATAGTTCACACACACACACACACACACACACACACACACACGCACATACAAAGTATAGAATGGAATCTCTGAAAAAATGTATATATATATATATATATATAGTTCACACACACACGCACACATATAAAGTATAGAATGGAATCTCTAAAAAAATGTGTATACATATATATATATATATATATATATATATATATATATATATATATATATATATATATATATATATATATATATATATATAATGAAATGGATGTATAATCAGACAGAAAAGTATGAATGCGTGATTTCTATTTGGAGCGACATCCCGTTATGACACGGTGAATGTGTCAGTTTGCCTATTTGCATAAATAGAAATCGAAGCAGCATCACGTTGAGACGGTTTTCCTGTTATATATATATATATATATATATATATATATATATATATATATATATATATATATATATATATATATATATATATATATATTCTAAGCCCCTCGTTTCATGGATTAGAATCAGGGACACAGCCAAAAGAGAACCGTATTCCTTTCAATCGGCATCACAAAGCATGCATTTAACCATGTTTTGTGATTCCAAATGCTGAATTTCCTAGTTTTATTTCATTAGAATCAAATTGATGACTGAAAAAAAAGTTTTTTTTTCTATCCTACTAGAATCTTATTCATAATCAACAAGAGAGATTGAAAAAGTGAGCTCACATTGGTAAATGAAATGAGTTGACAAACTATGCGTCAATTTGGACCCTTCTTGATCCAAGTCCATAATAGTCTTAAGCAAAAAATTAGAAATTGATTTGCTTGTAATTTCATTAGCAGTACTTTTATATAAACGACAAAAAATTGTATAAAAAAGTATTGCTATAATCTTACTTAAATGTGTTTTCGTCTCATGAGACCTTCAAACCAAACAGTTTTGGAAAAAAAATCTTCAAGGTTTCAGAATAAGTTGGTTTATTTGCAAAAACGCTGAACTTGGTCTTTATTTTCTGTTCATTGTTGGAAAAAGTGTCAATCTGAATTTTCTTTCTCTCAGCATTTATGCCTGTATTTTTCTTATAGGTATTGTTAATTGTTGAAAACCACCAATGTGAATTTTCCTTCTCTCGGTGCTTATGTTTGTATTCTTTTTATGGGTATCTGAGCCTAACCCGCGAATAAAACGTGCGTTTCTTTGAGAAAAAATTCTTATCCCTACCCTACCCGAACCCCAAATCAAACATGAGAAAGAAAAAAAAAAAATAGGAGCATTATTCTAATCCAAGGGTCCGGTATATCGTACTCCTAATGCCATAAGTTAGCAAAAGATTTTAGGAAGTGCATCGCAGCCCTGATCAAAGAGACGTGCCAGTCAGTTCGGGAGTGTTTAAGGGCCCGACCAGGGAAGGTGAGGGGTTGTGTTCCCATGATCAATCTTGTTTAGTCTGATGAAATCTCTGCAAATATCATTTGCTTTCCAGTGTTGTACACACATATTGAAACATATTTTGTTTATGAATTGTCCATTCTCCCCATATACATATATATATATATATATATATATATATATATATATATATATATATATATATATATATATATATAAACAAGTAAAGAAAATGGAGCTGCCACAGGAATCGAACCTTAAACATACCGTTGCTCTTCCCAACCGAAATAACTGTTCACTCCGAATTCTCATTTTAATCATTCTCGGTCTGTTTGTTTCTTTCAACGCGACATCCATTTCTCAATATACATATACATAATACATTATTAATACAAACATATATATATATATATATATATATATATATATATATATATATATATATATATATATATATATATATATATATATATATATATATATATATATATATATGTTTAATTGTATATAAAGGTAGGGTGAAAAAGAGACTCACAATTCAAAATTAGTAATAACTCAATCATTTAATAGTGAATTGCAGTTCACCTACTTTTCAGTGAAATTTAAAAAAAAAATCGTAAAATAAATTCTATCACTCTAAGGACCGAACTAAAATTTGTTTCACGAAAATAGACCGACATTTACAAAAGCTACGCATAATTTCTAATAGGAAGTTAATTCTAACCCGCTCTGTATAAAGAGAAATGATTTTGTGTCACCTATTCATAACCTCGATATTTCTCATATATTTTGTGCCTTCATCTTAATAATTTGAAGCTCTCTGGCGCGATTACGACTGTGTGACCTTCCAGTGACCTTTGCAACGTCATTATTCAACAATGTTCATCTCCATCGATTCGACACCTTCCTCATCCAACAGGTGTTGTCGACGTGTCTAATGATATGAATTGGTATCTTAAATAAACGACTGTGTCCTTCGCACAGCTCCCCTCCTAGGTTATTCTCATCTTCCTCACCCATACACGATTCCTGTGAGTAGGTGGCGTTGGACATCTCGAAATGAGCTTTCACGCTTATGGATAGGTGATAGACAATCAGCCGACAGGTTTCTAAAGATATATATATATATATATATATATATATATATATATATATATATATATATATATATATATATATATATATATATATATACTTGGTTCCAATATATATGTGTATCATTATCATCATCCTTATCAGCATCAGCTGGACAAAGGTCTTTCAAATCTCTTCCCATGACGACCACGATTATGCTAAGTTTACCGCATCTTACCGGCAAACCTTTCTTATTCATCCCTCCATCTTATATCAGGTCTTTTCATACTATGTTTACTTTCCCGTGGACACCAATCGGTTATTATTTTGCACCATTTACTTTGTCCTTTTTTCCCTTGCTAATTGTCCAGGCCATCTCTGTTTTTGTTGCCGGATTATACGTATTATATCCTTCTCTGTAGTCGTCCCTCTGATCCTTCTTGATCTTTTTACCGTCTCTTGGAGTTATCCCAAGCCTTGCTCTTTCCATTACTCCTCGAGTGATTCTAAGTTGGTTCTCATTAAGTTTTGTTAATTTTCATGTTTTGGGTGAGTACATAGCTGATATTTTGTATTCAGGGGATACTTCACACTTTAGGCCCGCTGGAAAGGTGCTCCTCAATATGTGTCTCTGCATACCAAATGATTTCCAGTCGATTATTATGCGTCGTTTTATTTCGCTTTCATGGTATTTCTCCAACTTTATTGCCTGTCCTAGATGAATGTAATCGTCAACGTCTCCGGGAGCCTCATCCAGAGTTTTTCAATTTAGTACCACATTCAGTGCATCCCTTGTTTTGGCAACTCTAACTTACCACGTGTCTGCTTTAACATATTGGCCATTTGGGGGCGTGTCTTTGATTAAGTATCATTTTAGTGTGTTTTGGCCATTTATTAGGCTTTTTCAGTTATTATTGTTTCAACTTAGTTCCTTTTAACGTTGTTTTTACAGTCAAATTAGCGCAAAAATATTTTTCGAGTTGGCCACACTTACCTCACCATCTATTCTTATGGTTTTTCTGGGGACATCATCGTCGAACATATCTTATCCTTTTTTCTGTAATATATATATATATATATATATATATATATATATATATATATATATATATATATATATATATACTTAAACATACCATTCACACACACACATACATATATATAAACTCCTTCATATTCTCTCTCTCTCTCTCTCTCTATATATATATATATATATATATATATATATATGTATATATATATATATATATATATATATATATATATATATATATATATATATATATATACATATATATATATATATATATATATATATATATATAATTCACTGTAATTGAAAAGATAGAGGAGAATACATCTAACCAGGTCACCAGGATTATTGAATCCCATGAAGATCTGTGAATGAGATGCCTCAATACACATTCAACTAATGGACTTGACATCAAATCAAACAACGCAAATTAATAAGAAATAAGTATCAAAGTAATAATAATACAGATATTCTAGAACATTACTGTAACAACAACATTTGAACGCCCCACCCATCTATACGAATACACACGTGCACGTGCCAATACTAATATGAATCATCAAAAAATGAAAAAAAAATCACACTTATTTTAATGGTTACTAAGGAAAAGAACCATCATGGAAGTATATATCAGAGTGATTAAAACTCCCTTAGATAATAGCATGACTCTTAGGGTCACACAAAATGTTTCCTTGGGCATTTTAATGTTTTGTTTATTTTTTTCTTTCTACTCTTAACCTATTCACACCCTCAAGACCGTCGATTTTATATTTTCCATGATTTCTCCACCTCTCTTAGAAACACACAACCTCTTCGCCCGCTTCAAAGGCCCCTTCACACATGCGCACGCGTACGTGCGTGCACACACACACACACACACATGCACTCACACGCACACGCTCACTAGAATGACGTAGATTCCCTAACTACAAAAACTAGGCTGGACATATTGTTTTCTATGGTAATGTACACCTTAGACATTGTGATTCTCAGGAACACTAGTCAGTTGATTGCCAGAGTCACTAACACACAGAGGAAGGATTATGCATACACCAACCATTGTAACACTTTATATGATTGGCTCTGATATTGGGGAAAAAAACTTTACACTCTGTGTTTGCACTTTCCAATAATGTGGACTTATAACCGGATATTTCATAATTATAACAAAGATTCCATGAACACTATGTACTCCTGTTCCGTCTTGACTTGAATAGAATAGCCATATATATATATATATTAAAAAATGGATGTATGGTCTGACAGGATGATGATGAATTGCGTTATATTACATTGAAACTTTTATCTGAAATGATCTCCCATCAATACATAGTTAATATATCACTTAGCCTAGACAACGTAAATTAAATAAACGATTAAATAAAATACATAGATACATACATATAATTGTAAATTGAGTCATATCATATAGACACTTATTTGAAATGATCTCCCGTCATTATGCAGTTGATATATCACTAATCCTTGACAACGTAAATAGAATAAAAAATTTAAGAAAATGGGACCGTTTTCATCTGTTAACGTTGTCTAGGGTGAGGTGATTCAGTAACCATGCAATGACGGGAGATCATCTCAAATAAGTTCCTATATAATAATATAACGTGATTGATAATCAGTCGGATCACATATGTCCATTTCTCAATACATATATACATGTATGAACTCCTTCATGCTCTCTTTTCTAGATTCAATAGAATAGAGCGTAACCAATACTGAAAACTCGTCTAAATCTCGATGAAACAGCGAAGCTCTCGCGAATACTCGCAGAGACATCTGCTTGTTGGTTTGTTTGCTTGTTTGTTTCCAACACTTTCGATGCCTCGCAACGCACTTATTCGCCTTACGACGTGTTGTATTTTGCCTCTGACGCACGTACATATCAATTCTTCTGTTTTATTTTAATTCAATATGAATAGCTACGGTAACACGATAGACTTGATAGCCTTGCAGCACTGAACGTATGGCGCGCTAATTTCGTTGCGCTGTGTAGTGCGCTATTCAAAGTATCAGTGAATGTGTCAATGGAGTAAATATGCCCACAAGTAACAATGTCTTACATTGAATGACTTTCAAATATTAGCAATCGGGATATGACTACTGTCGTTGCCTTTGAACATATTCCAGAGAGAGAGAGAAGGAAGAAGAGTACATATTTGTTATGAACCTACCAATTTAATTATTCAAGACTTCGTTAATGATTTCAATAATCACAGCACAACCCACCACTGTCGTTTTGTTCCCAACCAGGCAACCAAATAATGAAGGTGTGTTTGTTTTGTACTCCATTGAAAAGTTCGATATCAACTGGGCGCTTCATTATCTAGATGATGTGCCAAACTAGTCAGGTTATTAGAGACGGTCAACCAGAAGAGTCATCAAAACTGTTACCATAAGTTTTCATGTTGGTTTGGCTGACTGGCTGGCTGGCTGACTGGCTGGCTGGCTGGCTGGTTACGATTGTACTTGTGATACATACGGGCTGTACCAATAGAGTTGAGCATTTACTCCCTATCATGTCCAGAAAAAAACGATACCGTCGATTTTACTACCCGCCCCTAATAAGTTTTCAGTGGTCTAATTTACAATGTAATTTTATGCTATTTTGTCCCCTTAGTTTGGGTCTGGCAGTATTCACGCTGTTTTTTTTTTGGGGGGGGGGTAAACTTTTATAGTGAACACTGCACGTCAAAGAGAGAGAGAGAAGTGACTTGTTCATTTATCACATCCTTTTTCGAAATTTTCCAACTGATCCTCCAAAACACGCCCCCCCCCAAAAAACGTTGGTCACGTGACGTTTTCTATCTAGTGACCAACCAGACCTGTTGAATGTCTATTCATTCTTCGACATTTGTCGCAACCCGATTAATGAACAGCCCAGTCAATAATCTGCTCACATGCAAAGGCTTTTGGGGACAAGCTTGCTCACGATCAAGTCCCCTTCATTTCAATTCATTCTTAAATAGTTAATACCACGAGCAACTACTGCATTCTTCTTAATGTCGTTTAGTTGATTCGCTATAGAAATGTACAAGGTTTGTTATCGTCTGAATATCGTGAAAGGGCAATTTTTCCCCTTTAGTTTATCTCAGATTTACATCGAAATATGAATAACAATTCTACTGTTTTTTTTTGTTTCTTTTAGCCTCGTATTGGTTTCTCGTTGAAATTTGCCAGCTTAACGCTCCGGGCTCCTGGCGGGGTGCCAATAAGACTGTGAGTGTGCCGTCAACTTTCATAGATACGGATCTGGCGGGCTGAATCACCAAACAAATACAAAACCCAGGGATGTTATGAGAAACGCCCCTAGAGAAGAGAAAGACTCGAGTCTCATGCTAAAAACATGTACGCACACACCTCACACAGAGGCACCAATTCTAATTAATCCTTGCAGTGTTCCACTTGTGGAATGATAACAAATCGAAATCCCTACTCACTCGGCACGAAAAACAAAACAGAATAATGCAGAATAATATGCATTGCATTATCCAGTGTTAGTTTATACTAGAAGCTGCCAAAATGTCCGGACAATTTGAGCATGGAAAATAATTACCTACCCCAACACCAGTTCCCAACGTCTCTTTCGAAGTAGCCCCCTTGGGCGCATATTCAACAATTCTCGGACCACACTGAGTATTGCTCACAAAGGGTAGAAACAAATGCCCATATTATATATTCGGTTCAAACTCACAGTTCAATTCCCAAAACTTTTGGTCTGCCTGTCGCATTTTAAAGAATGAAAAAAACTTTTTTTCTGACCAATCAGTAATTTCTAAACGATTTATCTAACCGAAATTATTGAAAAAAACAAAACAAAAACAGACAAATGAAAACACCTACTAATTTCATTCGAATTAGAAATGAATATAATGATTAACATAGTATAAAAATAGCCCATATTGAATACACTGGCAAGGATACTCGGTGTCGCCTGGGGTGAGGGGAACGCAATTGAAAAAAATCACAGGAAAATGTTATTTCTCCTTACATAAAACGACAAATGAAAAAAAGAATATTTACACTATTTACACATGAAAAAATGGCTATTACTAAGAGGTATCTCGATGCACAAAACAAAACGATTGATGTAGTCCCTTCTTTTGTCTGGGTTCCATGACAGACAACATTACTGCTTCTCCAACTATGTCAGTGTGAAAAGAGTATTTTTTTTCCTCAGAAATTTCCTCTGAAAATCATTTGTGGGGTCTCACTATGTTTTACAAATAAAGCAAGAGAAAAAAACAAATTTTTAGCCCTCAAATTTTTTACTCGGCCGAAAAAAATATTTTGGTCCAAGATTGACTTCTGGTTACCTCCAATAATTTCGGCAATCGGCTCTACCAACACTATTATCTTTCCTTGTTTAAGTTAACCCCACATACCAATATAACTCAAATAATATAATTGTTTGACTACAATATGCCTGAAAAGACTGTTTTAATCCGAAAATGACCTCAAGTGACCTTCAGTGACCCCCTGTGACATTGGAACCTCTATCCCATCGAATTCCATTTTATCTGCCTTACCATCTTGTGAGGTAAAAACATTTTTATGCCCCACAGAAATCGATTAGAAATTAACAGAAAAATATCTCCGGTGACATCGACTGATTTCTGCAGTCAACTTATCAAAACACGATTTTTTGTGAGTCTTCATGCTAAAATCAAGTCAACTGATCATGCAGTTTTTGCGTGATAGCATATAATTTTCTAAAATTACTCGAAAGAACAGGAAGGTATCAAATTTAGCGTGTTTTTAAAATAGCGACAATTCATCACTGTCATCATTATTACGTTCAATAAAATTGGGTTTGAGAAAAATACAATGGACAGACAAAGCTGTTTATTCCTTAAAGAAATGAATAAGCACAGCTGGTGCGGTTAGTAACTTTAAGTAATTGAAAACGTACGTCTCTTGACGACAGAGACAATTTTAGCTGCAGACGTGGCAATAGACCAGGGTTTTGTTGTAGAAATGTTACTGAATTAAATTATTGGACAGAATAGGAAGAGTGTTTAATGGCTTCTTAAATGATGCGTTGTCATAAAACTGTATCGGTTATTTGTTATTTTTTTAGTACATCAGTCATCACTTGTTTGAAATGAATCGACTGAATGTGTTTTAAATATCATTAGTCTAAATTCATCAATAATATAACACCTGCTTTGCTTTAACGGAGAGTTCGCATGATTTGCTAATAATTCGCATTTTTTCAATTTATTCGACTTTCAAATGAAGTGAAAGTGAAACAAACATCAACTCTGCACGAAGTTCTTGCTAGTTCTTGTTAAATGCGTTCCTTATTTAAAGGTAGCTTTTGGTTCAAGCATTTTTATCTAAGTGCCTTGTCTTTCCAGTTTTGGGGCGACCATGGCTTGTCACAGCTTCCTTTCCTTTCCCGCTTTACGCTACCCGGTATACTTTCTATCAACTAATTACTCAAACCCCTCAAGTAGGTTACTCGCTGCCTCTCATTTGCCTCCGATGTGTTCTGTGAGTTTTAGGTTCTCTGATCGATCCTTCATCATAATAACCTAATGACAATATCCTACGCCCTTCCAGCTTCTTTCACTCAAGATACCAGAAGTGTCAACCAAATGATATCACAATGTCATTTTATGGGAAATAGGGCTCACTTTGTAAGATTTGTTCAGGTCTTCAAACATATTCTTTGTTCTGCTTTTCTTGCTATCATGTAATTCTGACCGATCCATTGTATAGTCTTTATTTTTGGACGTACAAACTGTAAAAGAGAATGTTCGTATTTTTGTAAGTAAAGGTTGCTAACGAAAAACAAACGGTGGCTATCATACCGCCTGACTCGGCCACCATTAGCAAACTTTACTACATTTCCCCCTTGGAGAAAGAAGAGTTCCCTCTCCTTATGGATTTGACGCCTGAAATATGCTGTAAAATAGATCGCTCGAGAAGTTGTGTCAACAACAAGAGCAAACATTAAAAAATAATTCAATCGTCAGAACGACTCTAGAAATGAGGATGGTTCTCCTTAAACTAAAAGACTATTTGTCGCCATTGAAATGTACTTCGGAAGAAAATCAGATTAGAGAAAATTTAGTTGGAGTGAAAGAAAAGAGAGACGGAAAAGAATGCGGGAGTTGGTTACAGTTTTGGAGAAGGAATGCAAAAGGGAGATAACTGAGGATGAAAACGAAGTTGTAGGTAAAAGAAAAGATATTATCGACAAGGTTGAATAATACAAGTAAAGCAAACTGCATTCATCTTATTTTTTTGGTACATATATTTATTAATATATCTATTAATACATTTATTGATTTTGATTTTGTTTTCTATTAGATGGAGATTTGTCACAAGTTTTAAGTTTTACAAGTGATACTGTGAGGAAATCAGTCCATACACCACCCCACGTAGATAGATGCAGAGATAAACACCTTTTTTGGATTCATAGATGATAAGTTATAAAAATAGTCTCATAGAATAATGAAAATAACGAAAAAAGGACTTATGTAAAAGTTTGTGTATTAAAAAAAAAAATATACTTTTGAACAACGAATTATATCAAAATAGCGGAAATGTAATTACCGACGGAAAAATGGGCTGTCTTTGGATTTGGGCGAATTTCAATCATTCAAGAAATCGACTTCAGATACACAAACTGGAGAAGATGATATAATGAATAAATAAAAATTGGTGGTGCTATCAACGTTTTCACAGAGAAAGATGAAAATCTTTAAGGAGAAAGATGAAAGTCTTCAGAGAGAAAGATTGAAGTTTTAGCGGAGAAAAACGAGTTTTCAAAGAGAAAGATGAAAGTTTTAAAAAAAACAACACAAATGTATTTCGACGGAACCGTGTGACAAATACGTAAATGAGTTTGATTTTCTTTAAAAATAAATATCAATATAATAATAAGTGAATAATAATATAAATTAAGTAAAAAGAGTAAATTAATAACATTTAATGATTCATATTGAATTGAATGAATAATTAGTTTCGATGTTCAATCAGTCGCAATTAACTCTGTTCCATAGTCGATTCAACGAATGGTTCAGATTCGCACGCACCCGAATCTAAAAGTTGCTTTAGTGGAATGTTGAGTGTACTGAATCTTAATAGAAAGGTTTGTAGACAAGTAAGAAAAGAGATGTAACAGTTTTAGATTTGTACCCTACCTTCAGCTCATAGAGCGTTTTCCACATTATCATAACTCCTGCTGCTTTGTTCAATTCTATCGACTTGATATTGAGTGATGAGCATCATTCAACAGACAGAATAATTTAAAATCTCTTTCTCATCTTGGCCACATAGTTCTTTTACAGAAAAGAAAATTGTTCCCATTTTTTAGGTTTCTCGAAAAAAAAAATGAAGGGACAGGTATTCTTCAACGATTATCGATCAAAAGAAATGCCACGAGTACCGCGTAGGATGACTTTTCCTCCCTCACAGTGCGGCCAATATCATTAAAAAAAGATCAGGTAGCGCCCTTGATTTACGAATACCTTTGGTAAAGGTCATGGGCCCGTGGTTTGCGTAATGGGGCAGGGGTCCTGATTAAAAACACAAGAACTAATTTCCAATAGTAAAAAAAAGTATTTTCATCAATCAACGATGCACCAAACAAAAAAAAGAAAAAAAAAAGATCCAAGATGCAACCCGGAAAAAAAATAGTTTCTTGTCTTGACTGTAGAAATATCAATTGCCCGAATCCCCCCCCGCCACTGTTTTTCTCCCGAGTTATTTTTTTTCAAGGGTGGGGGGGGGGTAGGCAGTCACTCACCACCTCGAGTCTTCTGGCCTGTGCACCCATTATAAAAAAAACCTGCAGTAGCAGATTTGATTTGAAAAAAAAAACCCAAAAAAACAACAAAAAACAAAAAAAAAAACAAATTCTACGCTGTCGTCACGTGAGAGAGAAACTGATGTGTTAGTTGACATTTTCGTTAAATAAGATGTCATGTGTAATTAGAAGCCTGTGGCTCCGAGGAAAGTAGCTTAGTGTGCAGCGTCTGTTAATGCCAGGCGTGTGCGGTCGACACGTGCCGGCAACAACCGTAAGATATTGTCAAGGAAGCAAGGAAGAAAACTGGACCCACGGAAACGATGCGTGATCCACGGAATCATTACATCATATAAAGCGTGTTTATGTACCTGAAAAAAAAAGGTTGCAAGGTCGGATCCGGAAAAAACAAAAGCAATTATCGACAATCCGTCTTTAAAGTCATGTAAGGTCTACCTTGAGAGGCTAAGATCATTACAAAACCTATAAGAGATAATAGAGAGAAAGTGGCGAGGATCTTTATAAAACCTGTAAGAGATAAGAGAGAGAGAGAGAGAGAGAGAGAGAGAGAGAGAGAGAGAGGGAGAGAGAGAGAGAATTAGGGAGAGTGAGGAAGTGGGCACTGTGCATGTGCATAAGGAACGTACACATGTTCATGCAAGTCATGTAAATGCATCTGACGGGAATGGTATATGAATAAACTGGTAACAAAGGAGTGACATAACAAGAGAGTGATGTAACGTATTGACGAAGGAATTACGTAACAGGGGAGTGACGTAACATACTGAGGAAGGAGTGACATAACAGAGGAGTGACGTAGCGTAATAACGAAGGACTAATGAATAGGAGATTCAGTTCAAAGGTATGACACAAAGTTACGACGTGAAAAGCTTCTGAGGCGATTCTGCTGCTTCACATGTACTTCTGAATCATATCCCCACAATTCGCGAGACCTCTCGATCGTGGCCATCGCGGAACCAATATCTACTGAACTTGTCTGAATTGTCACACCATCTTCTTTTTGCCGGACACAATTTCGGAGGATCCACGTTGTGAGTCGTGATATCCAGTGGTTGCCTGGAATCCTTGCGGCATGGCCTGTCCATTTGAGTTTTCTAATGGATTTTATCCCTGACTTGTTTTTTCCCTTTAATATACTGCGTTGCCTTGTGGTGTTAAGCATTATCATTTCTTGTGTACGTTGTAGGGTTCTTAATTTGAAAGCCATTTTTTTTTGTTTCTACTGAGTCGAAATGTCCATCTTGAACTAGAGCTAATGCAAGTGGCATTCTGTATTCTGCTGCTCTCTCTCTTTTAGTTGATTCATCGGATGGAGATGGTCAATGGTCAAGTAATTCCCCCTGAAGTCAGCCTGGTCGATTGAGTGTTCTGGTGATTCGGTTTGAGATCACTTTGGTAAAAAAGCTCGTACATGTAGTTGAGTATGCTAACTGGTCCGTTGTTACTTTAATCTTTTGGGTTCCTTTCTAATATAGTAGCATGATGATTGCAGTATTCTAATTTTCTGGAATTGGACTCTCTTTGAGACATTCATTGTACTAGTATTAGTTTGGTTGTTCTTATATTTAAACAGTGGGTTGTTATTCTGTTATAGAGTTCGTTATGTTGGTGCCATCGTCCCCCTCTTCTGGTTCTGTGAGAAGTTCATATCCGTCTTCAGTTCGTTCTCGAAGGATTGGACGAGCTTTTTTGCATGTCAAATGGTTGTCTTTAGTTTCTTAGGTTTGGCTTTTCCATCTTTTTCCATTAGGTCGATAGTGATGTTATTTGTTCCATGTGCCCTTCTTATCTAGGACTGTTTGATGGCTTGCTTCACACCTCCCACGGGGTAACTTCTGGGAAATCTTCGAATTGATGGCTCATGTTTTCTACAACTTGTTTTTTATCTGTGGTTCTTACTTGAATGAATAAAGATCTTACAGAATTCTTGAGCAAGTACGACAATGTGGTCCCTATTCGAAGTTATATCTTTATTTTTCTTAAGTACATTAGCTATTTGTCTTCTTCCTGTAATGAGATTTCTGTTGATAATTTTTAAACTCCCACTTTTTCTAATAATTTTTTCCACTGACTGAAACAGTTTATATTCGGCTGTCTTCTCACTGTATTTTTTTTCTTTTTTTCGGATTGTTTCTGTTCGATTGCTTTAATCCTGTCTTTTGTTGTTGTCGGTGGTTTGAGAATTCTGTGGTTTTTTTTTTCATGAGATTCACGGTTTCTCCTGAGAATTTATTTATGGTTTGGTTGTTCACATGTTTAAACAATAGGTTGTTATTTTGTTGTAGAGCTAGCTCGTTGATGTTGGTGTCGTCGTTTCTCTCTTCTTGTTCTGTAAGAATTTCATATTTGTTTTCAGGTCGATCCCGAGGGATCAGACGAGCTTTTTTTCACGTCAAGTTGTTATCCGGTGCAGAACATTCTCCTGTGTTTTCTCTTGACGTTAATTTGAATTTCACGCCTCACCATCCAGTGGTCACTTTCTACATAGACTTGATTTAGGACCTGGATATTCTTGACAGCGTCGCTCTTGTCTGCTAAGATAGAGTCTATTTGGTTTTTGATTCTGTGATCAGAACTCTTCCAAATCCACTTTCTGTTGGATTCCTTATTGATAAAGTGTTCGTGATTTTGAATCCGATCGCCGTTGTAACGTTTACAAGATCATTACCTCAGTATTTTAGCGTCTTGGAACGTGGACTTCAAGTCATCGTAGAAATTTGTTCCGCTTTGCGAACTGAATAAAGAAACTGTCTACGCTGAAGTAGCATTGAATATTAGAATGTTGTCTTTGAAATTTGCAAATGAGAAAGTCGCTCTGTTTTCCTTTTTCATTTCCGTAGCCGCAGAGATGTTTGTTCTCTCGCTCAAGTTGTTCTCCTCAGGTTTTCTCATTCCAACATTGTCCCATTCGTTGTTTTCTTTATTCTTATTTATTTTGCTTTCAAGATTGGTTACTTGAATGTCTGCAAACGAGTGGTCTGACGTTGTAGTTACCAGAGTCTAGTGTTGTCGTGTGAGTGACGTTCTTCGGGTTTTGTCTGGATGGTGTTCGAGTTATCACCCTTGAAGCACATGATCGACACCCAAAAGGAAGTGTTGTGAATGGGCCTTGATTTAAAATCCGCCCGACCCAGCAGGAATGGCCGGTAGATTTTTCGGTCATGCGAACCATGGGGAGTCTGAGGTCATACCCTGCCACGCAAGCCCACGAAGTATCGTTTGAGAATCTGAGTAATACATGCTACCTTGAAGTTCTCAACCTCATTCAAAGTAGCAGGTGACAGGTGGTTATAGGTTACATGGTACCAGGAGCAGAGGTTGTACCTTAACCTCAACCCTGTTCTACTCCAAGCAGTACGTGGAAATTCTAAATCGATTGGTTTTTTAAATACATATGTAGGTTTAGGTAGGGAGGTATTTTATATTAATAGTTTTTTGTAGGAAATTACCTCAAGAAAAAAGTTAAATGTAAGGTTTTAATTCCGTCAGAGGCTTCTTATTCGCTTCAGAAAACTCTAACGAGTAAGATGATAAGAAGATTAATGTATACAACAAAGTCGTACATACTTCTGGGATTTTTTTCCTGAATAAATTTGACAACTCAGGGCAGTAACCTTTCATTTTTGTATGGCTTCAACTTTGAAGTATATTTAGAGATATCTTGATTGCTCCGTGACCTCTACGGAGTTCTAGTGGTCAGCTGCTTCTAATTATTCTCCTAATTTACATCGTGATAATTATAGCTGCAGTAGTGATTCGCTATGAATATGACGATGGAGTACAGTTGCTATCTATATTATTATCATCATTAGATATTTACATGGCTGTAAAAAAAAGTGTTGGTTATAATTGATGTGTACCAATTTTGGAACCCTAAATGTGTGAATACAAGCTGAGGAAACATTCAGGGAAACATTCATATCTTCCGACATTAACGATCCTAAAACAATAATTATCATTTCCAGTACGAGGACAAAAACTATCGGTCAAGCAATTCCTCGTGATATGATAATTTTTGATACATTTAGTGGCTCAGTATCAATGGGCAAGGCACTCAATCACATCCAGGTTACAGGAAAAGTGAACATGGTACGTGCTGTTGATGCAATCGAAATTAAGGTCCAAACTACGTCGTTAGATAGGAACTAGGCATTAAAATACAATGGAAATGCATTCTTCATCTGATGTGGAGCAAGTCATTCATTTTATCCATATCGTGACTCTGTAACAGATTTAGTCACCAAAAACAATTCTATGGTGTTAGACGTTCGTTATATCACTCTTTTGATGCACCATTTACGTCAATCCTTTGTTATGGCACTCCTTTGAACATGACCGTGAATGAACACACGTAAATACAATATATATATATATATATATATATATATATATATATATATATATATATATATGCCACTGTACGAGAGTGAGCGCACGTGCCCCTCTGTGTGTGGGAGTAAAGGTGTGCTCGCGTGGGTGTGCGTGTGTGCCTGCGTGGGTGTGTGCAAACGTGGGTACAAAAGATGAAAGCAGTCTCGAAGAAGAGATTGGAACAGAATAAAACAATAGAACAAGAATGGAGGTCGAATTTGAGACAGAAACAAAATGACCACAATTCGTGCTTTTTAATCAAGTTTGATAAATCACAGGCATGATCTTCAAAATCACTCCCACCACAGTTTCAATGTATCAAGTAATACAATACTATCAATCATGGTAATACACGTACGCGAGAGCACTCAAACACACACACACATATATATAAAAAAGTACGCACGAAAACGGGTTTTATATAAGATCACACAATGTTCATTTCAATAGAACCCACTTGAAGATCACGTGAAACAAATTTTTTATGAGGAATCCATAAATATTTATCATACTAGCTTTATTCTATTTAAGAAATATTGAGCTCTCTTATTGTAAACATTACTTAATATCATTATTATCAGAGTATATATATATATATATATATATATATATATATATATATATATATATATGTATATATGTATATATATATATATGGTAAATTTTCACATTATGGCTGCAGGGTTTCTTAGGATGTCGTACATTGTCTGTATCATTTGAGTAAAAAAAAAAAATTCATGACAGTTTCCGCTATTTTAATCCAAAGGTTATACAACCAATGCATCCTCTCGATAGTCACCTATGGAGCTAGAATATCGAACCCAACCAAGAGACTGATCCTCAAACTGAGAACCAGGCCACGAGCACATGATAGAACCATGCTCAACATCACAAGGAGAGATCACAAGACAGCACAATATATCAGGGAAAAAACAACAAAAAAACAGGAGTCTGAGACACCATAAAATTCATTAGAGAACTCAAATGGCAATGGGCTGGTCTTCTTGCTTGAATGGCAGACAACCGATAGATATCAAGACTCACAACGTGGATTCCCTGAGATCACATGCGAAACCGTGGCCGGTAGAATATAAGGTGCCGAGACAAACTAGACAAGTTTAGAAAGTATTGACTCCACGACACCCATGGTAAGAGAGGTCTAGCGAATCCTGGTAGAGATCTATGTCCAACAACGGGCGATAAAAGATTGATGATGAAGAGCACGAAAGAGTTAAAGCTAATCTGCTTTCTGCCTAATCGTATGCTTTTGCTTACGGTCAAACATTGTCACGCACTAAACTAATGGTGCAGTGGTTTTTCGGAGATGATTAAAGGCAGAGTAGCTTAACAATGGCAAAACGATTGTTAGTATCAACAAGTTGAACATGTCGTAAACCACGCACTCTCTCACACTCATACGCACATGTGTAAGCTCTCACACGCACTTACACAGATGATTGTTTACAGACATGGACTCTACCACACACACGAATTCTTTAGAACGTATTAATCAACAGTAATACACTCATATTGTGAAAGGTATCTATTAAAAAAACATCAACATTAATTTTCTTCATTAGAAACCGTCAACAAAAGCTGTCAACATCAAAATAGGTTCTCTTCGGTTTTGAATGGAGTCTGTCCGGCTGGCTATCTATACATGTATGATATACACAGGCCGCAACAATGGAGCCACAGGGCGGAAAATTTAAGCATCTATTCCCTATCATGTCTAGAAAAACAGGTTTATTGTGTATTGGGAATTCCCTCAATGAGTGTGGGGCTCGATTTACAATGTTGGTTTATGCTAAATTAGTCCCTTTGCTCGTAACCAGCAGTGTTCATGCTTGCTTCTTGAAAATTCGGACTTCTTTAGTGATCATCAACCAACGAAAGGCGAAGGAAGTGTTTCATTCATTGATCACCCTCTTTTCCCCATTTTTTTCGACCGATCAAACCCCACCACGCAAGACAACACGGCATGCTGCCAAAGGACGTAGTTCACGTGACAGTTTCTATTGCGTGACTACCCAGACCTGTCTCATTTCATTTCTGCTTTTTATCGCAACGCCTAGGTCGTTTTACATTTTACGACCGTTAAATAAGTTCCATGAAGCGGAATAAACTGGTCAAAAATTTATAATGCAAATATTTCTTTCAAGAAATTCAGACAACTTTGTAGCACAACGTATGCACGTACGAACGTACGTACGTACGTAGGCATTTCGTTAGCTTTGACAATCGGACGTATATATGCGTGTGATTTTACAGACACGTGTGAGTGTGTTTGTGTGTGTGTGCGTGTGTCGACAATTACACGCCGTACTTGCTTAGCGTTAATGTTATTGCGTTAGAGCAAATGAAAACGATCAAGTATCGGCTTCAATGAAGAGAGATTAGAAGTTGGTAATTGCAATCAACTGGAATTAGTCATGCTTCTTGTCTTTTTTTCCCCCTATAACTTTCTCTCCTTTTTTCTCTCTCTCGTTCTCTCTTTGATTTCTCATTTTTTTTTCCCTTTGTTCTTTCCCTTCTCTCAGAAGCTGTCAACCAAAATTGTCATCCAAGCTGTCAACATAGGTTTCTTCAGCATGTGGTTTCTGGCTAGCTATGTATGTATCACTCGTACAAGCCGCAGCGGAGCTAGATGTCTGGAAAATTTGAACATTTACCTTTTATCGTCTAGACTAAACCCAACCCCCAAAAAGGGTTCAATCTGCAATGTGAATTTTTTTTACCAAATTCGTACGTAGTTTATGCCCAGCTGCATTCACGCTTTAAATTATTCGATGATCTAACAAAGGGCGAGATTCATATCTTATCCCTAAAGACTTTTAGCGATCACTTCCCCAACGAAAGGTGAGAGAAGTCACTTATTCATCTTCACCCTTTTTTCCAAAAAAAAAAATCAATCGCCCCCAACATGGCATGCTGTCAAAAGATGTTGGTCAGGTGACGGTTTCTATTCAGCGACCAACTCGATCTGTTTTTATTTTGATTCTATTTTCCTTCCTTTCTTCTTCTTCTTCTTCTTCTTTTTTTATTAGTAGTAGTAGTAGTATCATCATCATTATTATTATTATTAATGATAATAATAGTAGTAGTAGTAGTATTACTATTGTTATTTTAATAGCATTTCTTGATTATAAGCAAATCTTTGATGTGTTTGCAGAAGACTGACAGAGAATAGGTTGTGCTAATGTGTGCCAATACACGTGACTCTCCTTCAGTGCATCTCTTTGTGTGTATGTGTGTGTGTGTGTGTGCGTATGTGTATGCGTGTGTGTATGTTAGTGCGTGTATGTGTGCGTTTGCGTTCGTTCGTTCCCGTAGTAGTTACTCTCATCCTGGTCTCATCTTGATCAATCTGTGGGAATTAATACAATATCGCAGGATTGAATTTTGAGACGAATCGAGTTCGGGCATGCCTTGTTGGAATCATCGGTATCAAGCAACAATTAACTGTCGATTTTACTCCATTCAAGTTCCGGCTGTTAGATCAAATACTGCGCTCAATCTTCATGCCTTTGTAGAGAATCTTTTAAAAAAGAGTTTGCGTCTTTCTCAAGAGTGGAATAAATGGAAATGTACTGAGACTTAGTACATTTCCAAGACTTGATCCGGGAGGTTAAAAAGATGTGGAGGTCGCGGCAGTGCCAATAATAGAAGTCGCACTTGGAACAGTGCCAAAGACATTGATGTCAATGGCTACTGGGATGTGCAAGAATACTTGTGAACGTACTGGAGATAAGAGACCAACGATCTCCAGTCGTCAACAATGGCTGAGCTTCTAGAAAGAACATAGCACGTGTCAGAAAAAGGGTGTGAAGATGCAGACACGTGAATAATAATGAGATGGGAGTAGTTGGAAAATTCTGGAACGTAAAGGTTAATGACGTGCCTATGCTATCTGGTACGGAATGCGTCGGGATCAAGATTGAATAAATGAGATTCGAGGAAAAATTGAAACTGACCAGACCACTGTTATGAGATCTGTGTGGATAGTGGGAAAGTTTTTTTTTGAGATTTGAGGTGTCTTGCTGTCACTTAATCTCTCCCAGGATAACCACCAAATATCTGGAGCGAAAACACACGCATATATATATATATACATATACATATATATATACATATATACATATATATATATGTATATATGTATATTGATGAATGTGCATATATGTCAGTGTGCATAAATATATGTTTCCATGTATGTGTGCATAGATATACGTGTATGTATGTATATTTGAGTGCCTGTGTATGTTATCGTGCTCCTATGTTTGTATGCTAAGGTGAATAAATATGGATTGTCGGCTTCGACACTATTCTTTTCAATTTTCGTTGTCAGCATTCATTTACCTTTCATGAAGATTTTTCATAGGTGGACATGGTTGTCATAAATATTCTCCTTGCAATTTTCCGTATTCAATCTAATAAGGAGAACCCAAAGACTGGCTGCATTTTCACATATGTTGCTTGAAACACCAAACGAGGCTGTTTAATTTTGTTTTGACAAGTATTGATAGAAAAACAAAAATATCTGCACTATTGATTCCCAGCTATTGGACGAGACCTCTTTCGGGGAGCATCTTGCGAGAATCGAACACGCGACCAACGTGTGACTTACAAGCTAAGCATTTGCTTTTACAGGGTGAGTGAGATCTAACTCCTAATTAGAAATGAATGGTTGCACGAAGTTCAAGTCTCACGCCCTGTAACTTCTTCCCATAGGAACGGGCGAAGTTGGTTTATCGCACCAAACCACCAACCCTGGATCAAGAGGAGGAGTGCATTAAACATGTTATGGCCAACATATCACCGGACTAGTGTACAACGCCGGTGCCTACGTTGGAATTCAACACAGCAGGCAAATTCTACCATTGTATGGTCCAAAATTAAGTTAGTTTGACTACAATTGACAAATAGATATAATAAAGTTATAATCGATATCTAATGGGGTGTCTCTTTTCACCCACCCTGGATATTGCATCCCAGGGGGCGTCATCAGTAGATCGATGGTTAGTAAGCGAGCCTTGTAAGGTCATTGCTAGTGTCCCAAGTTCGAATTTCACAGATTCTCCGCTGTTGTAGCCCAATCCCGGAGAAAGGTAGGCTCAGTAAATACCAATATGGAGTACAGCAAACTCGTCTTACCGACCGATTGGTTGATTAATAGAGTTTGAACCTCACTTAATGCCCTCCTATCGTAGCCTTGTGCCATTCTAAGCTCCTTGAATGAGCATATCCTGTTCCCAGTGATTAAACAGATTATTTTGAAGAAATTGGTTCATGCCTTTCAAGTAAAGACATAAAAATTAGGATCTGTGACTGGAATTTGGACATGGCTTGATGATTTCATCTCTAAAGACTTACCAAATGTGTTGATAAGCGCTTTCGTAGTACAAAATATAAGTCCATTCGTTTTAGTAGGCTTAAAATTACGACACTCACTCTATAAACCCGGAATGTAGTACCGAGGCGATACAAACTTTTCCTCTTGGGAAAAAGAAAAACAAATTCAGTTTTTCCACTCTGAACATCTGGACTAATATCTGTTTGGGTAATTTCTGTACGAACTCTCTGACCCCAGTCTTAGGATATTACTCTTATATCTCAGAACACGCCTTAAAACTTCGTGACGGTGGACTTTCTCTACTGACTACGTCAGGAATGTCTTCATTGAATTAATTTACATAAACGAATTTTACTGCGATGAAGGATACCGTCCCGGTTTAATGCAATTTTTCTCACATCATTCGAAGTAGTAAGTGTACCATTACAAAAACAACAATTAGAACACACTGTATTTTATCTGACTTTCTCTACTTCTGTTTTTATATTTATATTCATGAATGATATGATGATATTTTTATTCAATTTCCTGGCCATCCTTAAAAATAACGCATCAAATATTTCCGATTGAATCGTTTGAAAGTTATTAAAGTTTGAAGTATGACATAGGATAATGAACCTTAGAAAAAAACAATGACGATATAAAAGAGGAACCGACCGAAGGAGAAATAAGGATACATGTGTCGTAAGTTGTGCAGATGAGAAGCTCACTCTAATTAGAGCATGACACATTTGGGAGCTCCGGTGATGGTGGGGGTGGAGGGACTGATAATGAACATTCATGGAATGCAAATGGGAGTGGGGGGTCTTCAAATGGAAAGAGTTGGTAAATGTAGTTGGGAGTGTGGTTATTCAATATATAATTTAAGTAGAAGGATTAACAAAGAAAGATCAATTATTGATAAGTAAATATACAAATAGATAAATACAAAAGACGGTAGAAAGAAAAAGAAAACTGAAATTGAGGTCAGTGAAAGGAGGGAAGATAATGAAAGTAGTGGATACCGGGGCTAGTTGGGCACTGGGGAAGATTGGATCATTCGCTTCAATTTTGGTTTCCACTACTCCATTATCAGAAACGTTTCGGACATCTTCCTATTAAGTGTGAGTCATGTGTGTTGTAAGCACGAAAAGTTCAGCATAAAAACTTCTTTTTTTTCATCCTGGTAAGTAGCGTTTCATTTTGAAAAACAAGTGCCTAAATTTTTCATATTTGTGTTTTGATGGATTCATTTCTAAGAAAATTACAACCATCCAAGTGAAAAATGTATCGACTAACTCTGGTCTCCCCTTACAAGCTGGTCTGCTGCAGGGTCAAACACCACTCCTACTTTTATTCCAATTGGTAGTGATTGCTGCAACTTTTTTTTTTTTTTTTTTTTGTATATTGGATGAATTAGTTTTTTTTTTAATCTATAATACTTGTCAGTTTGGCTCGGATGGTAAGAAAACTGTTTACCAATCAAGTGGTTGTGATTTCAAGTTTCGGTAGGGGAATGGTAAATTTATGTATCGGTTTGGGTTAACGTGGTCTGATGTGATAGACAAACTGGGAAGAGTTTACTCCCCTAAATTTGGTGAGGATTGTTCTTGTTCTTGATACAGAGGAAACCAAAATCAACTCCAACTTGGATTGGGGTTTGACATGAAAAAAAAAATGAGAAAAGAGGATATAAATAAAGCAAGAAAGAAGCAAGTCACTGCTAAAGAAGAAATTGCTGAGAAAGAGGGGCAGAAGGAAAAAAAGAATGAATGAATAAATGAACAAATGAAGAAGAAATAAGTGATGGGCGGAAGAAAGAGAAACAAAATAGAAATAATCAATGAAAAAGAGTAAGAAAGAAAGAAAGAAGGAAAGAGAGAGAGAGGATGAATAAGCAAATGAAAGAAAGAATGAACAAATGAAAGGAAGAGGGTAAAAAAAAAAGAAATTTGGAAAAGCAAACAAGCACAAAAAGAAAAAGAAAGGGTATAAGAGAGGCTGAGAAGAAAGTAATAATTCAGCGAATAAAAATAAATGAATGAAGACAGAGAGAAATTATCGTTTAAATGATTTTTGTTTGAATGCGTATTAGCCAACGGAGAGATATTCATTGTTGGGAACGTCCTTATTGTGTGTGTATGCGTGTGTGAGAGAGAGGGAGAGAGTGTCTCTGTGTGGTAGCGCGTATGTGTTTATGAATGAGTGTGCGTTTAAGTCTCTTTGTATGCCAGTGCGTGTTTATGAACAAGTGTGAGTGTTTGTGTGTGTTTGAGTCTCCATGTGTGAGTCTATGGGTATATGAGTGTTTTATTTCCTATCCGTGCGAGCGTGCACACGCACGTGTGTTTGAGTCTCTATGTGTGTTTTTTTATGCGTGCATTCGTGTGCGTGCGTGTGTGTGTGCATGTTAGCACATAAGCATTGACATGTGCGTACGTGAGTGTATGTGTGCGTGTGAGTGGGGGATGTGTTAATGTGGGAAATGCACGACTAGCTTGATGTACAAAGTAAGTTTTTTTTTTTACAGAAAAATGTATATATATATATGTGTGTGTGTGTGTGTGTGTGTGTGTGTGTGTGTGTGTGTATGTATGTATGTGTAGAGCTTAGATTTGGTAAGTGAGTTCTTGTATGCTGGGCGCTACATGAGTCACACGCAATGCCAAATAAAATCGGTAATCAACAGTTTCATAATGGAACAATCCATCTGATTTGACCGGAGGGGGAGGGGAGAAATTGATAAAGAAAAGCGAATCTTACCGAGTAACATGGGGCTTAAGTATCTGGAGACGGAGACAGTGGGATGGATATAAAAAAAAAAGGCTGCGAAAGATTTATACATATATATATATATATGTGTGTGTGTGTGTGTGTGTGTGTGTGTGTGTGTATATATTTATATATATATATATATATATACATGTATATATAGAGAGAGTGAGAGTGGAAGAGAGAGGAGAGAGAAAGGGAAAGAGAGAGATAAAAAGGAAGGCATGTAGGGATACACACTCAGTCATATATATATATATATATATATATAGAGAGAGAGAGAGAGAGAGAGAGAGGGGAGAAAATTAAAAGAAAAGCATGTCACTATTTTAAAAACTTCTCTAAATATCTCTTCTTAGTATAAAAAATAAAATAGAGAAAGAGAGAAATGTTGATAGAGACAAAGAAAAAAAGAGAGAGAGTGAGAGAGAGTTGGTCGGAAGAAACGAAGATGAAAAAAGGAAAGGAAAAGAAGAAAGAAATACGTTGAACACTGAGTGTGCACAATGCTCATTAACATAAGCGTATTGCTCTGCCAGACAAACTTGTAAACCAAGACGCTCCGGTAATCACCTTCTTTTTAGTATAAATCCCTGATTACTAAACTGAAAATCAATTAAAACCCCAGAAAATGTGCAGTTTACCAAGCAATTCTGTTGAAAAAAAATGTGATATTAAATGTAAGTCCGGTTGTCATCTTGTGTTCAAACAAGCACTTGATTAACAGCTTTGGGGCCTCCGAGAGGTATTTCACAAGGCAGTACAAAAATGTATTCAGTCCCCACTGTATGAACACCCACGTCCTTGAGCCATCCTGTTTCCAACTGCTATGACCTTTTTAGCACACCGTACTTAACTCGCATAACAGTAAGCGATACAGTCAACCCATTTAATTAATAGACTTCGTATCGACTTGCAAGTTTCGATATACAGCTCTAAACAAGAAATTCACAGGTCTCTTCTAGCCCTCGAGGGGAAGCATCCCCCCTCAAAGGGGGCTTCGGGCCATTTGATTCATGGACTTTTGCCTTCGTTTACTTGATGCGCCAATAGCGTGTATTAGTAATGTTCACACAACCGCTGCAGGCCTCTTGTTTCATAGTTCAAATAAAAAAAGAAAGAGAAATCTGATAATTTATCCTTGGGGTGATCTCATTACATATAAACCACAAGAAGTAAATCAAATAAATGAAGAATATCTTATGTTTGACTTGGTACATGCAACTCCGACTATTCGGAACACGCATTTGGCGTACATCGCAGAACGTTCAAACTTAAAACAGCCGCTAACACACAACTCAGTCAAAACGCGCGCATTTAAAAAAAAAAAAAAAGATTGAAAAAAAAAAATGAATAAATGAAATACAATAAAAACAAAAAAACAACACCGTTCCATGTTGTGGGAAATGAATTATATCTTTGTTAGTACTGGCGGAAATTAAAATAGGATTCCTCCGGGGCGTGTCGAACTGCACACAGGTCTTAATTAAATGGTGGGCTCCTATTATTATTAGAGTTAATTTCCTTGTGAGTCTCGTCCAATGGCCGCCATGTTGTATTATGACGTGCCACCACAGATTTTATGTTCTTTTTTTTTGCGCGAGCAAAATAACAAGAAAAAAAAAGATTAAACGCACCATTGGAAAAAATATGGAAGAAGGAATGATCCTTAAAGTCATATTAGATGTTTGTAAATACGATAGAGACCATCGATTTTTTGTGAACGTCAACAGATTGGAAACCTTGGGCGTTTTTTCTCTTTTTTTTTTTTTAGTTAAATCGAAGGATTTGACGAAGATATGAAGGGCGTAAAAATATTCTTAATTTCATTTCTTGCAAATATGTTCTACTTCGTTGATAATTTTTCTTTTGTTTATCTTCCGTCATAAATCTTGCCTTATGAAGTTTTCACTTTGGTGATTTCGTTAGGATCGGAAACGACATCACGTGGTGCGTACCCACGCTGAAATATGAAAGCTAATTCGGTGACCGAGCAAAAAGTGTTATAGCTTGTCGGGATAGTTTTCACTCGTACTCGTCAGGAATTAGGAATCATTTTCCAACCACTTCGTCACGGTAAAAGTATGATTACTCTGATTAGTCTAGTGTGGCACAAGGCCACAAGTGATCCAAGTGAGGATCGAATTTACTGCATCAGATGAGCTCTCTAATCTTTACTCCATGGCAAGGCACACATTTTGACGTTCACTAAACTTAGCTTAGTACACCACAAGGCCACGAGTGTCTGGCACCCAGTGAGGAGTGAACTCAATGCAGCAGTAGTACTCTTAGCTTGCAAATCATTACTTAACGACAAGGCACCCTCAAAAATATTTTTTTTTACCGTGGTTTAAAGTAATAGATTAAAAAAAAGATATCAGTGGAGGTACGTGAATTCAAACCCTTGACCAGTTATAATCACTTCCAGTACACTAACAACGACCCAGAATTTTATTTTGAAGAGACAGCTGGTCATCAGCTAGCGTGTTAAGAATATTATGACGTTAATCGAAGTTAGAAAATAAATGAAAATATTTTTTTTCTCTAGTTATTTGATTGTGAAACCCAATTCGATTAATTCCAGAACAAATTTTTAAATTGGATTAAAAACACGATTTGATATGCAGCATTTATCTTTTCAAGACACTGACATTTCCGTTCCGGATTTTAATGAAACGCAACAAAAGTGATAAATATTAAATGTCTACGTTAAATGTTTACATTTTAATATGGGTCGGATAAATACAAACATAAAATCCAGACACTTGAAAAAACAGAAGTATTTTTTTTTCTGAATAATAAACGCGGCAACTGCAGAGACAAGCACCACTCCTATTTCTGTACTGACTGAAGATGACAACAGCAACCTTACATAACGGATAAATCGGTTGGTATGCAAGATTTGTCAATTCAGCTCAGTTGGTAAGAGAGCCTCCTTCCAATAACAAACGCGTCAGCTGCAGAGACAAGCTCCACTCCTATTTCTGTACTGACTGAAGATGACAACAGCAACCTTACATAACGGATAAATCGGTTGGTATGCAAGATTTGTCAATTCAGCTCAGTTGGTAAGAGAGCCTCCTTCCAATAACAAACGCGTCAGCTGCAGAGACAAGCTCCACTCCTATTTCTGTACTGACTGAAGATGACAACAGCAACCTTACATAACGGATAAATCGGTTGGTATGCAAGATTTGTCAATTCAGCTCAGTTGGTAAGAGAGCCTCCTTCCAATAACAAAGGCGGCAACTGCAGAGACAAGCTCCACTCCTATTTCTGTACTGACTGAAGATGACTACAGCAACCTTACATAACGGATAAATCGGTTGGTATGCAAGATTTGTCAATTCAGCTCAGTTGGTAAGAGAGCCTCCTTCCAATAACAAACGCATCAGCTGCAGAGACAAGCTCCACTCCTATTTCTGTACTGACTGAAGATGACAACAGCAACCTTATATAACAGATAAATCGGTTGGTATGCAAGATTTGTCAATTCAGCTCAGTTGGTAAGAGAGCCTCCTTCCAATAACAAACGCGTCAGCTGCAGGGACAAGCTCCACTCCTATTTCTGTACTGACTGAAGATGACAACAGCAACCTTACATAACGGATAAATCGGTTGGTATGCAAGATTTGTCAATTCAGCTCAGTTGGTAAGAGAGCCTCCTTCCAATAACAAACGCATCAGCTGCAGAGACAAGCTCCACTCCTATTTCTGTACTGACTGAAGATGACAACAGCAACCTTACATAACGGATAAATCGGTTGGTATGCAAGATTTGTCAATTCAGCTCAGTTGGTAAGAGAGCCTCCTTCCAATAACAAAGGCGGCAACTGCAGAGACAAGCTCCACTCCTATTTCTGTACTGACTGAAGATGACTACAGCAACCTTATATAACAGATAAATCGGTTGGTATGCAAGATTTGTCAATTCAGCTCAGTTGGTAAGAGAGCCTCCTTCCAATAACAAACGCATCAGCTGCAGAGACAAGCTCCACTCCTATTTCTGTACTGACTGAAGATGACAACAGCAACCTTATATAATAGATAAATCGGTTGGTATGTAAGATTTGTCAATTCAGCTCAGTTGGTAAGAGAGCCTCCTTCCAATAACAAAGGCGGCAGCTGCAGAGACAAGCTCCACTCCTATTTCTGTACTGACTGAAGATGACAACAGCAACCTTACATAACGGATAAATCGGTTGGTATGCAAGATTTGTCAATTCAGCTCAGTTGGTAAGAGAGCCTCCTTCCAATAACAAACGCATCAGCTGCAGAGACAAGCTCCACTCCTATTTCTGTACTGACTGAAGATGACAACAGCAACCTTATATAATAGATAAATCGGTTGGTATGTAAGATTTGTCAATTCAGCTCAGTTGGTAAGAGAGCCTCCTTCCAATAACAAAGGCGGCAGCTGCAGAGACAAGCTCCACTCCTATTTCTGTACTGACTGAAGATGACTACAGCAACCTTACATAACGGATAAATCGGTTGGTATGCAAGATTTGTCAATTCAGCTCAGTTGGTAAGAGAGCCTCCTTCCAATAACAAAGGCGGCAGCTGCAGAGACAAGCTCCACTCCTATTTCTGTACTGACTGAAGATGACAACAGCAACCTTACATAACGGATAAATCGGTTGGTATGCAAGATTTGTCAATTCAGCTCAGTTGGTAAGAGAGCCTCCTTCCAATAACAAAGGCGGCAGCTGCAGAGACAAGCTCCACTCCTATTTCTGTACTGACTGAAGATGACAACAGCAACCTTACATAACGGATAAATCGGTTGGTATGCAAGATTTGTCAATTCAGCTCAGTTGGTAAGAGAGCCTCCTTCCAATAACAAAGGCGGCAGCTGCAGAGACAAGCTCCACTCCTATTTCTGTACTGACTGAAGATGACAACAGCAACCTTACATAACGGATAAATCGGTTGGTATGCAAGATTTGTCAATTCAGCTCAGTTGGTAAGAGAGCCTCCTTCCAATAACAAAGGCGGCAGCTGCAGAGACAAGCTCCACTCCTATTTCTGTACTGACTGAAGATGACAACAGCAACCTTACATAACGGATAAATCGGTTGGTATGCAAGATTTGTCAATTCAGCTCAGTTGGTAAGAGAGCCTCCTTCCAATAACAAAGGCGGCAGCTGCAGAGACAAGCTCCACTCCTATTTCTGTACTGACTGAAGATGACAACAGCAACCTTATATAATAGATAAATCGGTTGGTATGTAAGATTTGTCAATTCAGCTCAGTTGGTAAGAGAGCCTCCTTCCAATAACAAAGGCGGCAGCTGCAGAGACAAGCTCCACTCCTATTTCTGTACTGACTGAAGATGACAACAGCAACCTTACATAACGGATAAATCGGTTGGTATGCAAGATTTGTCAATTCAGCTCAGTTGGTAAGAGAGCCTCCTTCCAATAACAAAGGCGGCAGCTGCAGAGACAAGCTCCACTCCTATTTCTGTACTGACTGAAGATGACAACAGCAACCTTACATAACGGATAAATCGGTTGGTATGCAAGATTTGTCAATTCAGCTCAGTTGGTAAGAGAGCCTCCTTCCAATAACAAAGGCGGCAACTGCAGAGACAAGCTCCACTCCTATTTCTGTACTGACTGAAGATGACAACAGCAACCTTACATAACGGATAAATCGGTTGGTATGCAAGATTTGTCAATTCAGCTCAGTTGGTAAGAGAGCCTCCTTCCAATAACAAAGGCGGCAGCTGCAGAGACAAGCTCCACTCCTATTTCTGTACTGACTGAAGATGACTACAGCAACCTTACATAACGGATAAATCGGTTGGTATGCAAGATTTGTCAATTCAGCTCAGTTGGTAAGAGAGCCTCCTTCCAATAACAAAGGCGGCAGCTGCAGAGACAAGCTCCACTCCTATTTCTGTACTGACTGAAGATGACTACAGCAACCTTACATAACGGATAAATCGGTTGGTATGCAAGATTTGTCAATTCAGCTCAGTTGGTAAGAGAGCCTCCTTCCAATAACAAACGCATCAGCTGCAGAGACAAGCTCCACTCCTATTTCTGTACTGACTGAAGATGACAACAGCAACCTTATATAATAGATAAATCGGTTGGTATGTAAGATTTGTCAATTCAGCTCAGTTGGTAAGAGAGCCTCCTTCCAATAACAAAGGCGGCAGCTGCAGAGACAAGCTCCACTCCTATTTCTGTACTGACTGAAGATGACAACAGCAACCTTATATAATAGATAAATCGGTTGGTATGTAAGATTTGTCAATTCAGCTCAGTTGGTAAGAGAGCCTCCTTCCAATAACAAAGGCGGCAGCTGCAGAGACAAGCTCCACTCCTATTTCTGTACTGACTGAAGATGACAACAGCAACCTTACATAACGGATAAATCGGTTGGTATGCAAGATTTGTCAATTCAGCTCAGTTGGTAAGAGAGCCTCCTTCCAATAACAAAGGCGGCAGCTGCAGAGACAAGCTCCACTCCTATTTCTGTACTGACTGAAGATGACAACAGCAACCTTACATAACGGATAAATCGGTTGGTATGCAAGATTTGTCAATTCAGCTCAGTTGGTAAGAGAGCCTCCTTCCAATAACAAAGGCGGCAGCTGCAGAGACAAGCTCCACTCCTATTTCTGTACTGACTGAAGATGACAACAGCAACCTTACATAACGGATAAATCGGTTGGTATGCAAGATTTGTCAATTCAGCTCAGTTGGTAAGAGAGCCTCCTTCCAATAACAAAGGCGGCAGCTGCAGAGACAAGCTCCACTCCTATTTCTGTACTGACTGAAGATGACAACAGCAACCTTACATAACGGATAAATCGGTTGGTATGCAAGATTTGTCAATTCAGCTCAGTTGGTAAGAGAGCCTCCTTCCAATAACAAAGGCGGCAGCTGCAGAGACAAGCTCCACTCCTATTTCTGTACTGACTGAAGATGACAACAGCAACCTTACATAACGGATAAATCGGTTGGTATGCAAGATTTGTCAATTCAGCTCAGTTGGTAAGAGAGCCTCCTTCCAATAACAAAGGCGGCAGCTGCAGAGACAAGCTCCACTCCTATTTCTGTACTGACTGAAGATGACAACAGCAACCTTATATAATAGATAAATCGGTTGGTATGTAAGATTTGTCAATTCAGCTCAGTTGGTAAGAGAGCCTCCTTCCAATAACAAAGGCGGCAGCTGCAGAGACAAGCTCCACTCCTATTTCTGTACTGACTGAAGATGACAACAGCAACCTTACATAACGGATAAATCGGTTGGTATGCAAGATTTGTCAATTCAGCTCAGTTGGTAAGAGAGCCTCCTTCCAATAACAAAGGCGGCAGCTGCAGAGACAAGCTCCACTCCTATTTCTGTACTGACTGAAGATGACAACAGCAACCTTACATAACGGATAAATCGGTTGGTATGCAAGATTTGTCAATTCAGCTCAGTTGGTAAGAGAGCCTCCTTCCAATAACAAAGGCGGCAGCTGCAGAGACAAGCTCCACTCCTATTTCTGTACTGACTGAAGATGACAACAGCAACCTTATATAACAGATAAATCGGTTGGTATGCAAGATTTGTCAATTCAGCTCAGTTGGTAAGAGAGCCTCCTTCCAATAACAAAGGCGGCAGCTGCAGAGACAAGCTCCACTCCTATTTCTGTACTGACTGAAGATGACAACAGCAACCTTACATAACGGATAAATCGGTTGGTATGCAAGATTTGTCAATTCAGCTCAGTTGGTAAGAGAGCCTCCTTCCAATAACAAACGCATCAGCTGCAGAGACAAGCTCCACTCCTATTTCTGTACTGACTGAAGATGACAACAGCAACCTTATATAATAGATAAATCGGTTGGTATGTAAGATTTGTCAATTCAGCTCAGTTGGTAAGAGAGCCTCCTTCCAATAACAAAGGCGGCAGCTGCAGAGACAAGCTCCACTCCTATTTCTGTACTGACTGAAGATGACTACAGCAACCTTATATAACAGATAAATCGGTTGGTATGCAAGATTTGTCAATTCAGCTCAGTTGGTAAGAGAGCCTCCTTCCAATAACAAAGGCGGCAGCTGCAGAGACAAGCTCCACTCCTATTTCTGTACTGACTGAAGATGACAACAGCAACCTTACATAACGGATAAATCGGTTGGTATGCAAGATTTGTCAATTCAGCTCAGTTGGTAAGAGAGCCTCCTTCCAATAACAAAGGCGGCAGCTGCAGAGACAAGCTCCACTCCTATTTCCGTACTGACTGAAGATGACAACAGCAACCTTACATAACGGATAAATCGGTTGGTATGCAAGATTTGTCAATTCAGCTCAGTTGGTAAGAGAGCCTCCTTCCAATAACAAAGGCGGCAACTGCAGAGACAAGCTCCACTCCTATTTCTGTACTGACTGAAGATGACAACAGCAACCTTACATAACGGATAAATCGGTTGGTATGCAAGATTTGTCAATTCAGCTCAGTTGGTAAGAGAGCCTCCTTCCAATAACAAAGGCGGCAACTGCAGAGACAAGCTCCACTCCTATTTCTGTACTGACTGAAGATGACAACAGCAACCTTACATAACGGATAAATCGGTTGGTATGCAAGATTTGTCAATTCAGCTCAGTTGGTAAGAGAGCCTCCTTCCAATAACAAAGGCGGCAGCTGCAGAGACAAGCTCCACTCCTATTTCCGTACTGACTGAAGATGACAACAGCAACCTTACATAACGGATAAATCGGTTGGTATGCAAGATTTGTCAATTCAGCTCAGTTGGTAAGAGAGCCTCCTTCCAATAACAAAGGCGGCAGCTGCAGAGACAAGCTCCACTCCTATTTCTGTACTGACTGAAGATGACAACAGCAACCTTACATAACGGATAAATCGGTTGGTATGCAAGATTTGTCAATTCAGCTCAGTTGGTAAGAGAGCCTCCTTCCAATAACAAAGGCGGCAGCTGCAGAGACAAGCTCCACTCCTATTTCCGTACTGACTGAAGATGACAACAGCAACCTTACATAACGGATAAATCGGTTGGTATGCAAGATTTGTCAATTCAGCTCAGTTGGTAAGAGAGCCTCCTTCCAATAACAAAGGCGGCAGCTGCAGAGACAAGCTCCACTCCTATTTCCGTACTGACTGAAGATGACAACAGCAACCTTATATAACAGATAAATCGGTTGGTATGCAAGATTTGTCAATTCAGCTCAGTTGGTAAGAGAGCCTCCTTCCAATAACAAAGGCGGCAACTGCAGAGACAAGCTCCACTCCTATTTCTGTACTGACTGAAGATGACAACAGCAACCTTATATAACAGATAAATCGGTTGGTATGTAAGATTTGTCAATTCAGCTCAGTTGGTAAGAGAGCCTCCTTCCAATAACAAAGGCGGCAGCTGCAGAGACAAGCTCCACTCCTATTTCCGTACTGACTGAAGATGACAACAGCAACCTTACATAACGGATAAATCGGTTGGTATGCAAGATTTGTCAATTCAGCTCAGTTGGTAAGAGAGCCTCCTTCCAATAACAAAGGCGGCAGCTGCAGAGACAAGCTCCACTCCTATTTCCGTACTGACTGAAGATGACAACAGCAACCTTACATAACGGATAAATCGGTTGGTATGCAAGATTTGTCAATTCAGCTCAGTTGGTAAGAGAGCCTCCTTCCAATAACAAAGGCGGCAACTGCAGAGACAAGCTCCACTCCTATTTCTGTACTGACTGAAGATGACAACAGCAACCTTACATAACGGATAAATCGGTTGGTATGCAAGATTTGTCAATTCAGCTCAGTTGGTAAGAGAGCCTCCTTCCAATAACAAAGGCGGCAGCTGCAGAGACAAGCTCCACTCCTATTTCCGTACTGACTGAAGATGACAACAGCAACCTTACATAACGGATAAATCGGTTGGTATGCAAGATTTGTCAATTCAGCTCAGTTGGTAAGAGAGCCTCCTTCCAATAACAAAGGCGGCAGCTGCAGAGACAAGCTCCACTCCTATTTCCGTACTGACTGAAGATGACAACAGCAACCTTACATAACGGATAAATCGGTTGGTATGCAAGATTTGTCAATTCAGCTCAGTTGGTAAGAGAGCCTCCTTCCAATAACAAAGGCGGCAACTGCAGAGACAAGCTCCACTCCTATTTCTGTACTGACTGAAGATGACAACAGCAACCTTACATAACGGATAAATCGGTTGGTATGCAAGATTTGTCAATTCAGCTCAGTTGGTAAGAGAGCCTCCTTCCAATAACAAAGGCGGCAACTGCAGAGACAAGCTCCACTCCTATTTCCGTACTGACTGAAGATGACTACAGCAACCTTACATAACGGATAAATCGGTTGGTATGCAAGATTTGTCAATTCAGCTCAGTTGGTAAGAGAGCCTCCTTCCAATAACAAAGGCGGCAACTGCAGAGACAAGCTCCACTCCTATTTCTGTACTGACTGAAGATGACAACAGCAACCTTATATAACAGATAAATCGGTTGGTATGCAAGATTTGTCAATTCAGCTCAGTTGGTAAGAGAGCCTCCTTCCAATAACAAAGGCGGCAACTGCAGAGACAAGCTCCACTCCTATTTCTGTACTGACTGAAGATGACAACAGCAACCTTACATAACGGATAAATCGGTTGGTATGCAAGATTTGTCAATTCAGCTCAGTTGGTAAGAGAGCCTCCTTCCAATAACAAAGGCGGCAACTGCAGAGACAAGCTCCACTCCTATTTCTGTACTGACTGAAGATGACAACAGCAACCTTACATAACGGATAAATCGGTTGGTATGCAAGATTTGTCAATTCAGCTCAGTTGGTAAGAGAGCCTCCTTCCAATAACAAAGGCGGCAGCTGCAGAGACAAGCTCCACTCCTATTTCTGTACTGACTGAAGATGACTACAGCAACCTTACATAACGGATAAATCGGTTGGTATGCAAGATTTGTCAATTCAGCTCAGTTGGTAAGAGAGCCTCCTTCCAATAACAAAGGCGGCAGCTGCAGAGACAAGCTCCACTCCTATTTCCGTACTGACTGAAGATGACAACAGCAACCTTACATAACGGATAAATCGGTTGGTATGCAAGATTTGTCAATTCAGCTCAGTTGGTAAGAGAGCCTCCTTCCAATAACAAAGGCGGCAGCTGCAGAGACAAGCTCCACTCCTATTTCTGTACTGACTGAAGATGACTACAGCAACCTTACATAACGGATAAATCGGTTGGTATGCAAGATTTGTCAATTCAGCTCAGTTGGTAAGAGAGCCTCCTTCCAATAACAAAGGCGGCAGCTGCAGAGACAAGCTCCACTCCTATTTCTGTACTGACTGAAGATGACAACAGCAACCTTATATAACAGATAAATCGGTTGGTATGCAAGATTTGTCAATTCAGCTCAGTTGGTAAGAGAGCCTCCTTCCAATAACAAAGGCGGCAGCTGCAGAGACAAGCTCCACTCCTATTTCTGTACTGACTGAAGATGACAACAGCAACCTTACATAACGGATAAATCGGTTGGTATGCAAGATTTGTCAATTCAGCTCAGTTGGTAAGAGAGCCTCCTTCCAATAACAAAGGCGGCAGCTGCAGAGACAAGCTCCACTCCTATTTCCGTACTGACTGAAGATGACAACAGCAACCTTACATAACGGATAAATCGGTTGGTATGCAAGATTTGTCAATTCAGCTCAGTTGGTAAGAGAGCCTCCTTCCAATAACAAAGGCGGCAGCTGCAGAGACAAGCTCCACTCCTATTTCTGTACTGACTGAAGATGACTACAGCAACCTTACATAACGGATAAATCGGTTGGTATGCAAGATTTGTCAATTCAGCTCAGTTGGTAAGAGAGCCTCCTTCCAATAACAAAGGCGGCAGCTGCAGAGACAAGCTCCACTCCTATTTCTGTACTGACTGAAGATG
The DNA here is from genome assembly GCA_963457665.1 of Thysanoteuthis rhombus. NCBI lineage: Eukaryota > Metazoa > Mollusca > Cephalopoda > Oegopsida > Thysanoteuthidae > Thysanoteuthis > Thysanoteuthis major. The sequence continues at coordinate 38,908,528 of OY735202.1, read as the reverse complement.
ACAACAGCAACCTTATATAACAGATAAATCGGTTGGTATGCAAGATTTGTCAATTCAGCTCAGTTGGTAAGAGAGCCTCCTTCCAATAACAAAGGCGGCAGCTGCAGAGACAAGCTCCACTCCTATTTCTGTACTGACTGAAGATGACAACAGCAACCTTACATAACGGATAAATCGGTTGGTATGCAAGATTTGTCAATTCAGCTCAGTTGGTAAGAGAGCCTCCTTCCAATAACAAAGGCGGCAGCTGCAGAGACAAGCTCCACTCCTATTTCCGTACTGACTGAAGATGACAACAGCAACCTTACATAACGGATAAATCGGTTGGTATGCAAGATTTGTCAATTCAGCTCAGTTGGTAAGAGAGCCTCCTTCCAATAACAAAGGCGGCAGCTGCAGAGACAAGCTCCACTCCTATTTCCGTACTGACTGAAGATGACAACAGCAACCTTACATAACGGATAAATCGGTTGGTATGCAAGATTTGTCAATTCAGCTCAGTTGGTAAGAGAGCCTCCTTCCAATAACAAAGGCGGCAGCTGCAGAGACAAGCTCCACTCCTATTTCTGTACTGACTGAAGATGACTACAGCAACCTTACATAACGGATAAATCGGTTGGTATGCAAGATTTGTCAATTCAGCTCAGTTGGTAAGAGAGCCTCCTTCCAATAACAAAGGCGGCAGCTGCAGAGACAAGCTCCACTCCTATTTCTGTACTGACTGAAGATGACTACAGCAACCTTACATAACGGATAAATCGGTTGGTATGCAAGATTTGTCAATTCAGCTCAGTTGGTAAGAGAGCCTCCTTCCAATAACAAAGGCGGCAGCTGCAGAGACAAGCTCCACTCCTATTTCTGTACTGACTGAAGATGACAACAGCAACCTTACATAACGGATAAATCGGTTGGTATGCAAGATTTGTCAATTCAGCTCAGTTGGTAAGAGAGCCTCCTTCCAATAACAAAGGCGGCAGCTGCAGAGACAAGCTCCACTCCTATTTCCGTACTGACTGAAGATGACAACAGCAACCTTACATAACGGATAAATCGGTTGGTATGCAAGATTTGTCAATTCAGCTCAGTTGGTAAGAGAGCCTCCTTCCAATAACAAAGGCGGCAGCTGCAGAGACAAGCTCCACTCCTATTTCTGTACTGACTGAAGATGACAACAGCAACCTTACATAACGGATAAATCGGTTGGTATGCAAGATTTGTCAATTCAGCTCAGTTGGTAAGAGAGCCTCCTTCCAATAACAAAGGCGGCAGCTGCAGAGACAAGCTCCACTCCTATTTCTGTACTGACTGAAGATGACTACAGCAACCTTACATAACGGATAAATCGGTTGGTATGCAAGATTTGTCAATTCAGCTCAGTTGGTAAGAGAGCCTCCTTCCAATAACAAAGGCGGCAGCTGCAGAGACAAGCTCCACTCCTATTTCTGTACTGACTGAAGATGACAACAGCAACCTTACATAACGGATAAATCGGTTGGTATGCAAGATTTGTCAATTCAGCTCAGTTGGTAAGAGAGCCTCCTTCCAATAACAAAGGCGGCAGCTGCAGAGACAAGCTCCACTCCTATTTCTGTACTGACTGAAGATGACTACAGCAACCTTACATAACGGATAAATCGGTTGGTATGCAAGATTTGTCAATTCAGCTCAGTTGGTAAGAGAGCCTCCTTCCAATAACAAAGGCGGCAGCTGCAGAGACAAGCTCCACTCCTATTTCCGTACTGACTGAAGATGACAACAGCAACCTTACATAACGGATAAATCGGTTGGTATGCAAGATTTGTCAATTCAGCTCAGTTGGTAAGAGAGCCTCCTTCCAATAACAAACGCGTCAGCTGCAGAGACAAGCTCCACTCCTATTTCTGTACTGACTGAGGATGACTACAGCAACCTTATATAACAGATAAATCGGTTGGTATGCAAGATTTGTCAATTTAGCTCAGTTGGCAAGAGAGCTTCCTACCAGTCACCTAGTCGTGATTTCAAATCACGGTACGGAAATGGTAATTTTACATATCAGTTTGGTTTAACGTGCAGAGATGAACAAACTGTGAAGAGTTTACTCCCCTAAAATTTGATGAAGATCGTTCTTGTTATGGGGGAGGGTAAATGAAGTCAACTCTAACTTGCACTGGGGTGTGACATCTCTTGAATCATTGAATGTATCACCTCTATTCATTTTTACTATGATTAGTTTCGTATGTATAAGGTTAGATAGGAAATTATGGGGGAGCAGGTAGGAAAATTGTGTCGTGTCAATGTATTTAGTTGGGAAGACCTTCTAGCGTCGAAGATCAGTAGTAACTGGTTTTTGGAGGGCGACTACCGAAGCCAGTGGCAACTACACAACTATTTAGTAATCTACTAAGCTTAAATCAATCGGGCTCAAGGCTACAGTAGTGGAGCGCCCAGCGATGATCAAATTCGCGACTCTAGCAAATTGGTCTGTGAGATAAGCCTGCGAACAATTGCTCGCTGGCACACGTTCAGAACTCAAGTATATCACCGAACAAACAGTCCCTCTCGTCCGTACATAAATATCAATTGATTTGAATAAATATACATGTATGCTGAGACATTTTATGTATGTCCCAGGAAATATATATATATATATATATATATATATATATATATATATATATAGTTGTGTATGTAATCGTGTTAGTTTATTCTCGCTGATCGAAATAGAAGCAAAGCGATGTCTAAAAACTAATTTTGGTGCGCCGTTTTTATTTACACCGAGTGTGTGAGTGTGTGGGCTTTTACAATTTAAGATTGATATTCAATTCTGGCCTTTTTTTACAATATCAACCCCGTCACATTATTATTGTACTTTTCTGCATCCAACGTTGATTTCGACAATGGTTGAAATTTCTGGTTGCACAAACCGAAGGATAGTCAAACATCATTAAGATTGTAAGACATTTTCTTTCAATTAATTTCATATTATCAGAATCTCAATCCAAAACTTTTGCTTTAAGTTTAAATTTTAATGATGGCTACGGAAAAAAAGCAGCATGGACTACGTAGGCCTGCGCAGGTCCTCGCAACTCTTCTCGAGGGTGTGCGACATCCACGTCAATATTCGTTAGTACAACCCACCAAGTACGCTCGAAACATTCAATCCATTTGTAAGAAGATATATATTAGAGGACATGTATTATTTCTGTATTGTCCCATGTGCAGTAATTCCTTCCTCAAGCAAAACGGGGATTCCAGCTGCACGCCGACAGCGAAGATTTTTTTTATAAAAGTACCAGCAGGGATTCCCAGCATTTATTAGATATAAAACCTCATATTTGACATAAGGAGGAAATGACACTTGACTGAATGCGGGAGTGTGCGAGGACCGATCCGGGGTGTGCAAGAAGAATCTCTATTAGCATACCAAATCATCTCATAATATATATAGTTTTTTTTTCCTTGCATCTTTTATGCGACTGATTGTACTCGGTTACATGGTACTGGCTATTAAGCGATATGGATCAATGCAATAATGCAAAGTTGATACAAACTACCTCAGCTGGAATTCGCATTAAGTTTGCCAGTTGTATTCTCTGTACTGCTATCTAACTGTTTGTGCATACATTCATGTATGTATGTTTGTATGAGGAGCTATGCAGAAATAGCTTCATAAAGAACGTAGAAGTGATGGAAAATTATTGTTTATTTGCTGGTAGATCCTGGTCGCATGATAAGTGTCCAACGAACCATTTACAAAAAAAAAGCTTGATATTTTCATCTTCATCTCCAGAGATACAATGCTCAGTTTTGTTTTTAATTTGGAGATTGAACCTTCTGCATTATGATTCAACTAGTGTTCATACTTCAAAACGGAAAGGTGTATGTGTTTGCGTGTGCGCACGCGCGCGCACGTGTGTGTGTGTGTGTGTGTGTGTGTACGTGCACGAAGGATGATCGTTTACCGAGCTATGATACGTAGTAACCGTTGTGAAAGCAAACGTTGCACCCAAAGTGCTTATTGTCTAACGAGAGGACGGGCATTGTCGTCTGGTCCCGTTTGGCTCCAGGGTCAGGATTAGTTGCACTGATATAAGCGTCAAAAATTGTAAACATCCATGATTCCGGCAAATTTATAAATGCACATCTGAGTGTGAGTGCATCCACGTATCATTGAAGGCCACGAACAAGGAATGTTTTGAATCTGTTTTACTTGACCTTTATTTTGATTGATTATAAGCAACTTTTACTCAGACGCATTTCCATACGAACACACACACACACATACACACACACATATATATATATGTGTGTGTGTGTATGTGTGCGTGCGTGCGTGAGTGCATTTACGTACGCATATGAATGTTTTCTAGCATATGTGTGCGCGTTCGTAAATACATTTATATATATATATGTATATATATGTGTGTGTGTGTACGTATATACATGTATATATACATGTGAATATGGAAATTTATGTAAATGAATTTATCTTTGTGCACATATAAATGAATATAAATATTTATTTAATGAGCGGGTATACCGATCTGCATATCGAAAATAATAATATTATAAAATCAGATATAGATAGATAGACCGATAGATTGATATCTATATCACGCCAAAAGTAGTCTGACGTCAGAAAATCTATCACGTATTCCGTAAAACGGAAAACGTTTTTTTTGCTCAAATTAAGCTCAAACAGGTCTGCTAAGTTACTGAATAGAGACCGTCGCCTGACCAACGTCTTCTGGCAGCATGCCGTGTTGGGGGCTATCAATTAACATAATTAGAAAAACTGGTGATCAATGAATGGATTAGTTCACTTTGGTTTTGTTGGGTTGCAACCGGTAGAAAATCCACTTCAGCTTAAACTTATATTGCATATTGAACCCCATACCAAGAACATCTTTAGGGGAGGGATTAAAAAAAATTTTTTTTCAGACATAATAAGTTTTTCAGCGTTCTAGCTCTATTGGTGCGGCTTTGACGTGTGCATGTGTACATACATAGCCAGCCGCCCAGCCGAACCAATTTAATAACTGAAGAAACCTATGTTTACTGTTTTGATGACAGTTGACGGTTTCTTTTAATTTCATTCCGACTGGTTCAGAGCACAAAAGATTTACACTTTCGTGAACAGCTGGTATTCTACTTTCAATTGATGCCAAGTCAGATAAAATACGAGCCAGAGACAGTATTCATATTCAAAGCAAGATATAAGTTGGGGGAAAATGCCCACATCCATGATATACAATATTGTGACATTTGCTCAACTTAACACACACACATACACACACACACAAAGACGTCTGCAATTTAACGCCGATACATACAAACGTACACACATATACATGCATACATATAACTCGATATTGAATGATAGATGAAGACCAAGGTCGGCTACACTTTAGAACAACAGTATCCACTTGTAATAAAGCATAATGACCAGTTTATTTACTTGAGTCACATGCTGAATACACAAGTCTCTCCAACTAGAGACACCAATGAATGGAAGAGTAGTTGAAAACAAATGAGACAGTTTGACCAGAATTTTGTAAATGGCCGCCATTTGTAAATTGCTTCATCAAAATATTCTTTCTTTTTCTATTAGGAAAAAAACAAACAAAAACAGATGTATAATTTAACTACGCAGTTGTTGCTTTAACTTGACGTCGATCAAATATCAAATCAAACTATCTCCTGGGATTACATCCTGGGTCTTTCATGGCATTTCCCGAGGCAACCAACGTTGCTTGGTAGTGCACATGTTACGTGTGACAGGTTGTGTTGGATTACGTGACACCATCAGCAGGGAGTAATCTTTAGTCTGTTCTCTTGCTAGAAATGGATTCATACCTTTCCCCGGGGCATTAGTGCAAACTACTTTTCTGTCAGGTTAGAAGAATATGTATATGATTTTCCTATTGCTATTCAGGAATTGTGAGTGTACCTGTCGTCAAAATTGGTTCCCAGAGAGAGAGAGAGAGAGAAAGAGAGAGAGTCAGAGAGGGGGCAGGGGTAATTCTACCCCCCCCCCCAGGGGGAAATTTAGATAGTGTAAAGGAATAATAAGGATATTAGATAAAAAGAAAAAAAGTTGTAGTGATTGTTTTTGGCTTAAGGATAGTGGGGATGTATAAAGCAAGATGGATTATTACTTAGCAACCAAAGATTTGAATTTTTCTTTGCCAGTCTTGTTTATCGAAATCATTTTAAATCCAGCTATAGTGTTATCTTTTGGTCGTAGAGTTTAATAACTTTATTAACTCTAATATTTTTTTAGTAATCTTATTGACAATAGTGGTGAATGACCTAGTTTGGAACCACTAAAATACTCCAACAAACTACTGCCTGTAGGCCTGATCGTCACGATCGTGGTTTTATGTCAAACTTGATAAAGCCATGGCTTTGCGTCAGACAAGATAAATCTGGGAATCATATTAACCATAAAAAACAAACATTTATATTAATAATAATCATGATGATGCCAGTAATAAAAGGTATTAAGCCTATATGTATCGTAGTAAGAATTAAATAAATCCATCCTAATACTAAGATGACTCATATCAATTAATCGATTATATTAATAACAATAATCATATATGACAAATACCAGAATGATAATGATGTAAAAAAAAATAGCAATATTTTAAAAAAAAATATGTAAATCTTAAAAATAAGTATAGCATTGAAGATTTTAATCAATGAATTAATATTAAAAATAGTAATCATTTCAGTTTCTAATAACAATAATATTAAAAGTTAAAAAGTTAAACTAGACTGGGTGGGAAGGTTGATCCACTGGAAACAGTGCAAGCGACTGCATTTCGACTACACAAACCAATAGTGCATGCACAGACTAGAATATGTCCGAGATAATGAAACACAAAAAAATATTGTTGGACTTTGAGATTTAAACGATCACCCAACCCAAGCCTGGAGATCAGACCTTGTGAGAATAAACAAGGAGAAAAGAACATGGCAGATGATAAATGGACCCCTGTTTCCGGTGGACGACAGAGTGAAGCTGAAAGAAAGCGGGTTGGATCAGTATCAAGACATAACGATAATGATATTAGTAATACTATGAGGCATAACAAAATGTGTCAACGAGTACCTTTGATATCAAATAGTAGATTCTATGGCACTGGTATTCTACAGATTAAATCATAAGGAGAGTGCAAAAAAAGAATTATATTAAGACCTTACATACAGTGAGCGTAGAGAAGTATTTGGACACTCAAATCTTCATTTTATATATTTTCGATGTTTACATTTACTTTTGATTTACCCAGGTGATGTATTTTGATAGAAAATTAACATTAAATATATATGTATATATAAAATTATTTCCCAACATACGATGCTAAATAGGATATAAACAAAAGTAACTGAAAAGTAAAGTAGTCAGATGCATTGATTTCATGTTTTAATTATTTACCTGATTTGCAATTACGGATCCGAGACCTTTTTTCTAGTCTTTCAGAAGCCCTGATATATTCCACTTTGAAACCCTATTTAAACTACAAAGACGTAAACAGTAGTAATACCACCATGCATTTTTTATTCTGCATTCATTTTGATGTTTTGTTCAAAGAGAATCTAAACAATCATTGACCTCATTTGACCACAGGTTGATCTCAATCAAACTTGACCTCATCCTAGCCCAAGATAGTAGCTAATCTCAGGTCATGTAGAATGCTCTTGCAAGATTCCCTGTTTCCTATCGTGAGCCATTTATTTAACCTCATTTATTGTTACAGGTTTGAGTAATAGGTCTCAAATCAATCATGTTACTTTTGTTATTGTGATTACTATGCTTGGTTGTCCAATACCGTCATCGTAGGATCTTGTAAAGATTAGAGCTCTAAGAAAAATGTCTGAGTGGAAATTCATCTGAAAAATACCTCGTTAAGTTCCGATGAAATAACACAAAAGTGTGAATCTCTTGGAGAAATGTGTTCAGCATTAAGAAAAGACTGAAAATGGAGGAATTTTGTCCCAACGGATCGGAAAGTTCGGACGAAAGTGCAGAAGACCTGTAACTGCGTATAGAATCGGTATACTACATAACAAGACAATCAGGGCATTGACTACACAGGAGAGCCGTAAATACCTAAAAGTACTCCAATTAGATAATGTAGCACCTTGTCAGTAATCAGAAGAAATCGCTGTTGTGCAGTGGTTGGCGTACTAGTCTCACAACTTGCTAACACCGAGCTTCCTTCCATACCTCATGCATATCGTCTTATTCCGAAGTAAGTACGACCTGATATTATAAAGTCATCAGTTTAACAAGAAATTACATCAGAAAAGTAAAGTGTTATGTTTTCCTCTCGGGGAACAGTAAGGGGTTTAGATTTTCTCTTGGTAAGGCCTATAATGAAATAAACAAAAGAATGAGAAAGGTAGGGGAAAGCTTAACCGAATAATGAATTATAGTTATTCATAAGCTCCAAAAGCACACCTGTATGCCATCTGGAAGTGGCTCTTGAGATTCACGTCTGCCTTTGAATGGGGTCGGTTGGTGAATATTTTGCAATTGTTACTTTTGCGGACGTTTGATAAAACCTTGATTGTATGTCCATCTTTAACATATTCTCAAAGGTACTCATCCAGTAAAGAAGGGGGCGAATAAAGTAAGAAAGTAATTCCATTCATTCAACAAAGCTGAGAAGTGAGAAAAGAGAAAAAGGAAATCAGAAAAAATGATTATTAAAATGCTGATAAGAAAGAAAGTAGAATGAGATAGGAAACGTGTGATTAAACGAGGCAAAGAAAGAAAGAATGAAAGGAGATAAATACATTGAAGCAAATAAGGGAGGAAAGATGAAAAAATGATTCCGTGAAGAATTGATAAAAAGAAAGAAAAGAAAAGAATTGTAAAGATAAATGTGAAATGTGGAAAGAAACGGAGAAAGAAAGAAGAAAAAGAGAGGAAACAAGTGATTAGATAAAACAATGCAAGGAAGAAGATGAATATACTGAAGCAAGTAAGAACGTAAAAGGAGAAAAGTAGAAGAAAGTGATTCATTGAAGAAATGATAATAATAAAAAAAGGAAGAAAAGGAAGTGTATACAAAACGCGAAATGTAGAAAGAAACAGAGGAAGAGAAGACTAAACACGAAATAAGAAGAACCGGTCAAAAGAATTGAATAGAAAATATGATGCGGTCTTTGCCGCCTCGGAGTATTTAAACAACAGACAACCCAGTCCTTTGCTATCAAGAAGGACTTTGCAACCAAGGGAGAATCGGAAGGGTCAAATCTGACTGCCCTTATGGGTTTATCACGTGTCAGATGGAACACGTTTACACAGCGAAAAACACAGAAAAGATATGTGTACGGCCTTGAATATCCTCAAAACCATGATCCACTGCAGAGGCAACAAAAACCAGATGTTGAGGTCGGCGCTGAACAACATAGCACAAAAGTCTGTTGAATGCTGGAGACACTGTTTCTGCCATCTGTCACGTGGTTATGGCAATCTCTCTCTTTTGAAAGCAGGGATAGATTCAGTCCTTTATAGTCGGGTTGGGGAGTTTCATGAAAATCAGAATCCCATGGGGTTTATGGTATTTGGTTGCGGGGTACGGCTGGAGTCTTGGGAATTTTCTAGCCATGTAAGGTTGATAATCTTTGTAAGACGAAAGTGTATAGAAAAAAAGTCGCAGCTCTCTCAGAGAACATCGCGCAGAGCAGGTAGCAGGATAGAATAGATTGATATACTCGTTACATGAATGCGAGAATTATTTACGTAACTAATTTCATGTACGCTCCTTTCTGTCAAGGTCGACAATGAGTGTGGCAATGTTTGTTCTTTTTTTAATAGTTATTACTACCAGGGTGATAGTCATGGGAGAGTATTCACGCATCCACTCTCATCACCATCTGGTTTCTGTTCAATCGTAACAGGGGAACCCTTATGATTAAGAGATAGGGCCTGGTGTTTGGGGATACGTGTTCCATGCAGGGCTTCCCCATTACACTAACAGGGTCGAGCCAGGTGTACTCACTGACGCCTCCGAGAATATTCTGGTAGAACTATGCAATTTTTGCGCTCAACCGTGCACAAATATAGGTGGATTCCTACATTAAAAAAAACTCCCTATGCTACATCGTATTCCCATTGGAGAATGTCTAAATACCCTCCTATCGTGGCATTGTGATAAACACGATATTCTTGTCAAGTTATATAATGATGGGGCAGAGCGTAGGAATGTGGTGCCATGCATTCCCTTTTGGCATAATCGCGAATAAAAAATTAACAACCTCCACCGGAATTCGAAATCAGATCGCTGATTCCATTTCCTCGGCTTCTAACAATTATGCAGCTCCAATTAATTTTCTACAAATTGCCGTCGGGTATAGTTATTTACAACGTGTGGCTAAATCTCTAATTCACAACGCTAGCGAATAGCTTTGCATCGAAAGATTACGATGAAAAAAAAGAGCCCAGCTGATGCAAGGTCAAACACCACTCTTTCTTGTATTCTAACAGAAGATGATCTCTACTGCAACTTTTGTACTGTATAAATGACAAATAACTTCATACATACATAAATACATACCTACGTACATAAATAAAATTTGTCGGTTTGTCTAAGTTGGTAAGAGAGTCACCTCACCATCATTGGGTCAAGATGTGAAATCCCAGTAGAGAATGTTAATTTTATGTGTCGGTGTGGTTTAACGTAGTTCAACACCGGGTGTTCAATTTGGTTAGGATCGCTCTTATAATGGGAGAAAGTCCAGTCCCAACTTTAACTGGAGTGAGGCTTATCTCATGCAAAACAGTGCTCGATCTCTTTCCTCTACCGTCATGTGATTTCATAGTTTTTGTTGGTTTGAGTATCATAACGGTCAAGTTACGCTGGAAGCACTTGAGCCCAATACTTTGATGGGTGACCATTTAGGAGCATCAGGTACTTTAAGCAACCTGTGTCAATATCTCAGTCTGAGCAAACTTGTTAGTTAAATTGATCAATATTCAGATACAGGACTACTTAGGAACACTGGGAACTGTCAGGTATTTTGTACCAGACAGAGTAGATTTGAGTAAATAAACCGATCCGTATCTAGAAGATGTGTGACCACTTAAGAACTGTAAATGACTTGTGGCCGTGCGCAAGACTAAGCAAAGCTTAGTGAGCAAACTAATGACCATAACAATTCAGATATTTAATGCTCCTTCGCTATCAACTCTCAAGGACTATTCTTGCACCCTTCAAAAATGTATAATGATAGTAATAATAACATGAAAATAGCATAAAGTTAATCGCAATACTGAAACAAAGAACTTTTGCATACTCACGGAGTATTTCTGAGCAGATTAAGGCTGTGTTTACGTTTTTGACTGAAATTTTATCGACTCCACCATAATTGACAGATCTATCACCAGAAGAATGGAGTTGAATTCTAAAATTCTAAAATTCTCTTAAAGATAGACGTGATTTCAGAAAAAATAGATTCGAGAAAGATCAGTTAATTTAATGATAAATTGACTGGATTTGGGGAAGATATTGCTTGCTTTCCATAGGAAACTCATTTATTTACCTGGATTTTTTTACGGGTCAAGACAATTCAAAAGTCAAGGAATAGATTTTCTTTACCTACCCCCACCACATCCACTGATAGTGTGTGTTTGTCTTGCGCCATGATGGATGACAGGAAAAAACAACATCCCATTAGGATTCTATCCATAAATGCCTGGGGAGGTAAATCACATTTCTGAATTACGCCCTGCCGTACCTGGCGAAATGTATCGTATGTAATGGAAGAAAATATAATCAAAATTCTTTTCTTTCGAATTGGATCATCAAGATTTGTTGAACTTCATATCTTTCGATAAAGAGCAGCACCGTCAAGAGCCTTAAATCAAGTCGACGATGATTGAAGCACTCGAAATAAATAGAACCATCCAGAAGAAACAAAGAGAATACAAAAGATCATCATCATCATCATCATCATCATCATCGTCATCATCGTCGTCGTCATTATTATCTTCATCATCAGTCTTTTAACGTCCGTCGTTGGACATAGTCCTTCGCCAGGATCCGCCACATTTCTCTGTCATGGGCATCGTGGAGTCAGAATTTTCTAAATTTGTCTAGCTCATCTCTCTTTCACTCGGCCTCGGTTTCGCATGTGATCTCTGGGGATCCATATTGTGTATCGTGATGTCCATCGGTTGTCTGTCATTCTTGCATCATGACCTGGCCATTGTTTTGTAGAAGATTCTATGATGTCTCAGAGTCCCGTTTTCTTCTTAATATACTGTGCTGTCTTGTGATCTCTCCGTTTGAGGTTGAGCATGATTCTCATGCGCACGCTGCATGCTTCTCAGTTTGTAGACGCTGCGGTTTCAAAGCTATTCGCAAAAATCTCAATACAGGACAGAAACTAATTACTAGTTTACTCGAAGAAGAAAAGGGAGACATAACAATAGACAGATCTGATGTGCCCAAGAATTGTACAGAAACTCTACTCTTCCAAACAAGGAACATAGAACAATGAACAGGATACGCAAGACGCGAGCAATCAGTTCGAGGATTTCTCAGAAGTTACACCATGGGAGGCAAAACAAGCCATCAAACCAAACAAAAAAGGTTAAGGCCCCCAGACCTAATAGCATCACTATGGACCTACTCAAAAAAGAAACTGGCAAAGTCATCGCCAGGAAACGTCATTCTATTCAATTTATGCCAAAAAAAAAATTGAAGTCTTATAAGATTGGAACATTGCAATCATAATCCTGTCATTAAGAAGAAACCAGAAAGACCTCAATAATTACAGGCCAATAAGCCTATTCAACTTAGAACTTTTTACCGAAGTTATCACTAACCGAATCACCAAAAATGAAATCACTCTTGAGAAACTATTAGATGATATCCACGGGAGCATGCTGGCTTTAATAGAAGCTATTCGACCATTGACCATCTCCATTCAATAAATCAACTCGAAGTAAAAACAGCAGAACATAAAAACACTAGCTGTAGCATTTATCGACTAAAAGAAATCATTCGACCCGGTGGAAATTCCCAAGGCCATTGAGGCTATCATTCTACAAGGTGTAGACCCTGTATATGCCAGAGTAATGCAATATATATACCGTCAGAGCAGCTACTTTATCAAGCTACAAAAATATTCCGGATCCTTTCAGTCTGTCTCGAGATGATTTTCTGAAACAACTGAAAAAATAAAGGAATCACAATAGACGGCGAATATCTAAGCAGCTTCAGATTTGCAGACATCATCGTACTTTTTGCTGAAAACCTTCATGACCTTCAAATAATTCTAGACGAAATGAATGAAGATAGCAGGAAACTTTGTTTTCACATGAACTTCAGTAGGACAAATGTCATGTACAACAAAAATGTTGAAGATGAAGACACAAAGATCAAAATCGAAAACGCAGAGCTGGAGAAAGTAAACCACTACATCTACCTAGGACAACAAATCCTCATGAAATCATTAAAAAAAAGTAATCACGTGAAAGATTACTCTAGGATGGTAAGATCGAATTCAACCTTCAAGAAAAAGAAAATCCCATTTGTCCTAAAAAGAAGAGCATACATACAATGCATCCTTCCAATAGTCACCTATGGAGCTGAAACATGGAACATAACTAAGAGACTGACCATCAAACTGAGAACTATGCAACGTATACACGAAAGAATCTTGCTCAATACCATGAAAGATCACAAGACAACACAGTATATTAGGGGGAAATACAACTCAGGGATATCATAAAATTCATTAGAAAACTCAAGTAGCAATGGGCTGGTCATGTTGCAAGAAAGTCAGACAATTGCTGGTCATCTAGACCAACGTTCAGAAAGTACTGGCTCTGCAACGCCCACGATGAAGAGGCCTGATGACTGAGGGAAAGTTCATATCCAAAGACGGACGTTAAAAGGCTATCGATGATGATGAGAACATCATCAATAATTTAAGGAGAATTTTTCCAACAAAAATGATAAAAAAATTTCCTGTAGATAAAAAAAACCCAAAAAAGTATACACAGAATTTCGATAAAAAAAACAACGAATAACTTTATTACGAGAAATATGTCATTTTCTTTTTACATTTCTTATTTTCTGATGTAGAGCCAATTCAAAAGTAATAGTGGGCAGAATCGAATAAAATTCCATCGTATTTGATTTCTCTTTGTGATCATCTTTATAGAAATGTATATATTGTTGGGAATCCAAGGGACATTTTATTGGGATTTTATATGATTGAAATGGAAGGGAGTGAAAATATTTCTAGAAAAGTTTCTTGCAACACGACCCTCACATAGAAAAAAAATCACTGAATTGAATACAACACGGAAATGTTATTGAAATCGGCCCATTAGTATATTTTTAGTGAAATGTGTATGAATGGGGCTAAAACTTCCCAATGCAACCGGTTTGCGAATGCAAACAGGTTTTGCGAATGTAAACAAGTTTTCAAACCCAGTTATCTCCAGTTTTATATTGTTTACAGAAATTATCTTTAGTTTATAGTTTTCTTCAATCTCCCTCTATCAATAACACACACACTACAATACGATGAATAGATTCCAAGTTTCAGTCGTTTTAATCGACGCATGTCGCTTCTTGCCTGAAATCAATGAGAGTTACTATCTATCAAGATGAGAATAATCTAATCATTGCATCAATATGAACGATAATTATTAGTAGAAAGTTTTGATACCCACAGAAGAAAAACTAAAAGCATATTACTCTTTTTTTTTTATCGATATTAAATTTTCCCTATGTATACTGAGTTCAAATGCTGTTGGCATATAATATACAATTATGATTATTGTTCAATTTTTACCTCACAAATTTGCTCACTTTGAGTGACTGAAAGATTTCATGCAAGTGTTTAATAAATTCCACTCAGGATATCATGGTTAATATAAACAGCTGCTTCTTGAAATATAACGCCGCACAATTATATGTGTGACAATCATTGTAACGTTAGGTATTAATGGACCGGTGTTTCCAGATTGAGTGTCAATATATTTGCTATCATCGTAAAATTAAATGCCAGTTCTCATTTCGGAAACTTCTCTCTTGTATTATATCACTTATTTTTCTTTTCTTTCTATAGTTGCAAAATTGGATATAAAGAAAATCCTCTCCCGATTTCAGTCTTTCTCGGATCCTTGAATTGTTATCTAATCATTCATACAGTTGGCAACTAAGCTCTCATAAAACCGTCTCAGTTTTTTCACGCGAAATTCTTGGATGAGTTCGGTCTTAACAAAAAGAGACTGTAGTTATTTTTGTTGTTACAACTTTTCTTTCTCCTCTTCTTGATGCTAAATCATTCGATTAATTTCTTGCTATTCCACTGTTTACATTTCGGTCACTGGAGGCAATTTTCGGTGATAATTGTATTTTTTTGCATTTTTACTGCTGCCTCGTTCACCATTACCCGATGAATGTATAATGTGTGCATGCGCAAATAGAGCCCCCAGGCTGTTAACATTGACGTAAATGAAGACCCGTAAGAATGTGTATGCATATGGATTTACACGCGCACATACACCCAACCATCCATTTTTATACATATGTGTATGTGTGTGCTTGTGTTTGTGTGTGTGTGTGCAATTGTGTATTCATGTAGTTGTATGTATTTATATACGTGCATATATATATATATATATATATATATATATATATATATACAAATATATATATATATATATATATATGTACAGAGCGAGTTCAAAAACACACTCACACACACGCACACACACACACACGAACACACATATATGCATGTATATTAAGTTCTACATAATCATAGTTCTTGATGATATATATGTACATGTGTGTGTGTTTCTAACACGTATGTGTGTGTGTGTGTGTGTGTGCGCATGTGTGTGTGTGTGTGCGCGTACGCACCTGCGCATGCACATGTGTGTGTTTAGGAAAGGTTTTGTATGCGTATGAGGTTTCATGAGTCATCAAGACAGAGGAGAAAAGGGACCGGAAGGAGAACGAAGAAGTGAGAAGATAAGGAAAGACGAATGGATGGAACAAAGGGGGGCACAAGTGGCAGAGAGAAAGCAAAAAAAAACCTGGATTATTGTATTCGGAACATAGGCTACCTATTCATTTCGATGCTTCAAATACACAGGAGAGGAAATTGTCAGGTTTAGCCCATATTTGTGACATGACCGCATGTAAATTCATACAGACACCTATGTATACATAAATGCATATAAATAAATAGTGAACAATGTGACTTAATCTTCTGTGTCTCCGTCTTGAGTGCACAGTTACTATCAAGAAAAAAAGACAGGAAGACAGAAATAAATTCATATATACCGTATTGACCGTCATACAAGGCGCACTTTTTTTTCCAAATATTTGCTTACAAAATGCCTCAGCTCATAACATGGTTTGGAGAAGAACGAAAGATTCATGCTGCCGGTATCCCTACGCGGGTGTTCTCCTTTGAGAAGGCCAGTACGAAAAGTACAAGTTATATGGCGAAACTATAATACTTATTTAAGTGTAATGGTTGTACATACACGGACATGTTATGTGCCGACATCTTATAATGGAGAAATTTCGAATTTTATCCAGTTCGCTTCTAAAAATGTGCCTTTCCTCCAAGTTCACATTGGCGTCAAAAGACACGGTAATATTTAATATTTGGCAAATCTTTCATCCAGCAGTGATTATATCAAGCCCGTTGGCTTTCGTTGCGTTTACATCCAAGAATTGTCAGAGACATTTATCTTTCTTTCTCTTGGAAATAGCTTTGGTTGTTTTATCTGGATGAGAAAATTAAAATCGATCTCTTTGTTCCAAAATATATTCAAAATATATTGCTCTTCTCATTCTATGCAGTCAGTCATTTTTTTTCCTTTCTACGAGACTTGACTATTTGCAAAATGAATTGTGTTGATTCTATCGCTGCTCGTCGAATACAGTTTAATCATTTCTATTCTTTTCTTTTTTTTTTAGACGTGTTAACACAACATTATAAGACACTTTTCCGTCGGTCGACCCTCTGAAATATTAAATGATAAATATCAAAGCTCTCAGCTGTATCAAGTTGGATTGTTTTGAAACTTGGTTCAAACCTCCGAGGGAACCGTCCTCATATTATTTTTCTCCTTGTTCCTCCTCCCCTTTCTCCTCCTTTTTTCCCCTTCCCTCTTTTCGTGTTACTAGAATCACAACAAATAAGGCTAAATATCAATTTTCCCAGCTGCATCATGTTGGATTGATAGGAAACTTAGTCCAAACCTTCGAGCAAACCATTCTGATCTTCCTCTTTCTATTCCTCCTCCTCCTACTACTACTACCACGGAAAGTGGACGCTTCGTTGAAAACGAAGCCTTTATATAATGATATCTACCATTGACTCAGTCCTTTGATGTTTCTTCCTATAAACTACAGCCAATTCTTCAGCCTTCTTTCGATAATGCTCTGTATGCTCTTTCGCGTATTTGACTTCTGATAGCTTTTGTAATTACTTACGCATTGTTTTGTTTTCATGTTCTGGTAATCAGCTACCGCAAGTAATTTTCCGCTTCTCTCCTACCCATATAACCAAAATGATAAATCCAGTAGAGAACGACACGTGACCAGTGTCTTTTGGCAGTATACCATATTGGGGATGATCAATTGAAAATTTAAAAAAAAAGGGTGATCAATGGAAAATTTACGTTTTTTGTCGCGTTTCGTTGGGCAGAGATTTCTAAAAAGTCCGAATTTCAATCCCACCCCTAAAAATACAAGCTAAGGAACCATTTAAGCTTTTACTTACATTGCAAATTGAACCTCCCACCTAAAACCCAATTAGGAGTCGGGATTTTCGGAAAACGGAAATAAAATAAAAAGTTTTTTTCTTAGCAAGGAAAGGTTCAAATGTTTAAATTTTCATCCCTTCAGTTCATTTGGTGTGGCATGTATGCGCAATACATGCACAAATTGCTAGCCAGACAACCTCAAAAACCGAAGAAACCTATGTTGACAGTTTGGGTCGACGTTTTCGAATAACTATTGGTTGAATAGGATTTTTGCTGTCATGCGTCGTTAGCCGTATTCGAATATGTATGAATAATATTTCTAAAGCTTAAAATTCTCATCTTTTCAGACTACTCCCACATAACTGTGTAACAGCCTGGGTAAATCTTGTTTCTTCATTCCTCCCCCCCCCTCCCCGATATTAGAAAGCGTCAACCAAGACTGTCACCAAAAACTGTCAACGTAGCTTTCTTCTGATGTCTAGCGAGCTGGCTATGTGTGGGTCATAAGTACATCATCATCATCATCATTGTCATCATCATCATTGTCATCATCATCAGTCTTTTAACATCCGCCGTTAGACATAGTCCTTCCCCAGGATTCGCCACACTTCTCTATCATGGGCGTTGCGGAGCCAGTATTTCCTGAATCTGTCCAGTCCATTTCTCCATCTTGTTTTCTGTCAGCCTCGGTTTCTTATGTAATCTCTGGTGATCCATGTTGTAAGACGTGATGTCCATCGGTTGTCTTTCATTCTTGCAACATAGCCTGCCCATTGCCATTTGAGTTTTTTAATAGTTTCTATGATGTCACAGACACCTGTTTTCTTCCTTATATACTGTGCTGTCTTGTGATCTCTCCATGTGAGGTTGAGCATGATTTTCTCATGCGCATGTTGCATACTTCTCAGCTTGCAGGTCTGTTTTTTGGTTAGGTTCTATGTTTCAGCTCCATAAGTGAGTATCGGGAGAATGCATTGGTTGTATACTCTTCTTTCAGCCCGCACCAATGGAGGTTGGGCACTGGAGATTTATACATTTACTCTTTATTTGTGTTTGATTTCTTTTTTTCGAAATTCCACCTGAAATAAGTTTTTAAGGGGTAGCTTCAATTTACAAGTTAATGCCATCTTAATTCCAAAGCTTGCGTCCGGTTACAATCACACGATTCTTTGGGTTTTTTTCCAAATCGGACTTTTTAGGGACCCAACAAAAGGTAACAGAAGTAACTAATTCATTGATCATCCCTTCAACCAATTGATCACTCATACGGCATGCAACCAAAAGACGACAGTCACATGACTGTTTCTATTGAGTGACTAAATAGACCTGCTTATCCATTGTTTAAGTAAAGTAGCTCCTTAATTCCACGGGTAAGATAAT
>OY735202.1:38829402-38884402 GCA_963457665.1 Thysanoteuthis rhombus | reverse complement strand
TCTCCAAAACTACAAAAATATCCGTCAATCAGAAACAAATTTCTGGATCCATCCCAAAATTAAATCTGTCCTTACAAGATGCATTGAATTTCAACCAAACTTCAGATAAATTTATTCAAGACTATTGGAGATATCGTGTAGAAAGACAGGAGCGAATACAGAAATATTTGAAATATCAAAACGGAAAAAAATATATCTCAATCAAAAACGAATTCCTGAATCCGTCCACGAATTTAGCTACTCTTTCCTCATGATGTTTCTTACCCTTTCGGATGATTTCATTGAAATTGATAAATAACTTTCTGAAATATCTGTAGAGAGAAAGGGGTGGATACAAAAAAATCATGAAATAATAAAACGTTTTTTTTTCAGTTTTTTGTTCATTTCTGTATTCGCCCATGTCTTTCCTTAGCCATATCTCCAAAATTTCTGAATGAAGGTTAAAAAGGAGTGATCGAATTTTTGGGTGGATTCGGGAATCAGTGTTTCTTCAGGGGGTATTTATAGGTTCGCTAGGTTGAAAATATTGCTTAGCGAATGTCGCTAAGGAAAGACCGTTAGTCAATGTCCCCTTGTCTTGAATTGTTCAGTACACCGTAGAGAATAGCTACGACCTGATGTAGCGAGCCTGGCACTTTTCCATCGCTATTTTCACGGAAAGCGTTCAGAGTAGCTGCATCACCTGGTTTCACCAGTGAGAGATTTCCCAGTTAGAACGCAATTTGCTGTATTGAATCCCATCCATACTTTCTGAATATCCGACGTATCTGTTGAAATCTCCACTCTAACAGCTTCTTTCCCTGAACAGGTGTTTCTGTAGAACAAACTTCCCCGAGAGTGCTTTCCAGCTGAATATAATATGCATCTTTTCAAATCCAGGGTCAATAAATATCTTGTGAACCTGATATTACTATAAGTCTATACCTAGAGTGGCCCCTTGGCTTTGTATAAGGTGACTTTAGGTTAGAAAAAATTACTATTTTTATGCTTTTATCGGAAATTGGGCAATTTCGACTATGTTCTGCACCAGAATAGCCTTTACTATAACCTTTACTCTTCCTCCACATAATTCACTCCCTATCTGCAGCTGTATTTGTTTACAACTCCCCACGAACGTTTTTTTATTGTAACCAATCAGGTGTGTGATAGCTATTTCCTAAGCCGAGATTAGTCGGGCACAAGAGCACAAAAGTGGAGCATTTGGTAAGGATACAACTCGCTACATCTTCGAGAGTAGTTAGCTTACTATTATCTCACAACGAGACTCCCTTAGATATTTAATATATATTTACTCAACACAGTAAGGCAGAAGGCGGCATTATTTCGACACTCATCTGGACCGAGATCCGTACAGCAAACACTTATTCCACAAAACGACTTTACTTACCACCACGCTACAATAGGCTCCTCGGAGGAGACTCTAAGGTTTAAAAAAATAAAACGAAACGAAAGAATTACGATGTAATCCAAAATAAGCATAAAAGCCATTGTATGGAAACAAATCACGTTTTGTCTTGGTTTATTTTACATTCGGAAATACTGAATAATAACAATAGGAGAGGTAAAGGAGACTAGATGCTTGGAGGTGAACAGAATCCTGAAAGCCTAACAGACAATTTAAGATTTTTATAACTTTAATATTTTGCTGGAAAAGATGTTTGAGGACAGAAATATTTTGTAATGTCTTAGAGCCTGAGGTGATCGCTCATGTCATCTGATGGATAAAAGTTTACTGTTTTGAGGAACATTGGATTGAAACAAAACGATTGTAGAAAGAGAGACGGCATATAGGTGAGTTGATATTTACCAAGTTTTAGTTCAGATTGGCACAAGGCTACAACAACAGCGTATTTAAGGAGGATCAATCTAACGAATAACCGACTGCAATACTACTTTGTTTTCTTCCACTCTACGTCAGGCGCTCTGGGGGAAACGTAAAAGTGCATACACATGTCAATACAATTTGCTTTAGAATACGTATAACTAGCTGTTCATTTTTGCATAACCTCTCTGTCTGTCTGTCTGTCTGTCTCTCTCTATCTCTCTCTATATGTATATATAAACATGCAAACACAAACACACACACACATATATACACACACACACACACACACACATATATATATATATATATATATATATATATATATATATATATATATATATATATATATATATATACAAGAAAGATTAGCATAGATTACCATAATATCAAGTTCCGTGTAAAATACTTGAAAAAGACACCGAATAAACTTACATGAATTACATATATGTATAAACTGAAATTACAGAAAAAGTTGTTTTTTTTCTTAAATATATCTAATATCGAAAGATGTAATGCTTTTAGACGAAGTGTATTGACAAGGAAGGAAATTATGCTGAAAATGAATTATGCTGATAAGTTTATGCATATAAATGAATATTTATGCACTTTTCAGGGTGAGGGTGGTTTGCATATTGGAATTACTATTGAGAAATAAGTGTAAGCAGTTTAGGGTGTATGTTATGAAGCGATAATAAGCGAACTAGTATCAAGACGATTGCTTGGTTCGATCCTTAGTGGGTGCCGCTTTGCCGTGAACTTATTACAGATTAAGCTAATCTTACTTGATATCCTGATCGTCATCTATGGAGCTGAAACGTTGAGTCTAACCAGAAGTTCTCAAACTAAGAACCATGCAATGTGCTCTGGGGAGGATAATGATTGGTGTCACATGAGGGACCACAAAACTGCACAGTAAATTGTCAGAGTCATCGTAGAAATCATGAGAAAATTCAAATGGCTATGGGCAGGCCACGATGCAAGAATGTTAGTCAACCGATAGACATCACAGCCCACAACATGGACCCCAAAAAAAACAAATGCAAAACTGTAGCCAACAGGCGTGACAATTTAGACAGGTCCAAGAGATATTGACGCCGTGACCTCACAATAGATCTCTCTCTCTCTCTCTCTCTCTCTCTCTCACACACATACACACACACACATATGTATATATATATATACATATATATATATGGCTCGATTTACAATTATATTATATCCATTATAGAACACAGCAACATTATAACTAACTTTAATTTTTTCTTTCATTTAGTGATTGTAAATTCATTATTACTACCTCAACATTTTATTTGGTTGGCCAGAACCCTTTTTTACTAATAAAATACATTGTTAAAGAAAAAAAGATGGAGTTATCAGCATGCATGGCATTGATTTCAATCATAGATTATTCCAAACATAAATCCTATTTTAGTAACAACCACATTAGTTACACAAATGTCCCTTATTTTGGCAATAGAATTTAATATTGTCAATATTTTGCGCTCCCTCCTTTTGCAAGTAATGTTGCTTTAATCCTTCAAGTTATCGACTCATATAAGAAATCTTTGTATTCAGTCGTTACTGTATTTTCCCAGGTATACAGAGTAGTTGCCATTAAAACGTCTCCAGTCCTCTTTTTATTTTTTAATTCTTTACTTAAAGCATTCTTGAGTTTTCCCCAAATGTTCCTATTACATTTAAATCGGGATAGATAGCTAGCCAGTTCAGAATGTTAAGTCGGTTGCTGGAAAACCAATTTGAAACTGAACGTGCAACATGACAAGGGGCATCATCTTGCTGAAATATCCGATTTCTCGAGTTCAGTGGCGAGTGCGTGAATGGCAACAATTTACTCTCTAAATCAGTAAGTCATTGAATTCATCCGACCTTTAATGATATGTTGGTTACTCTTGCTTCCTGATGATCTGCAACCCCATACCATAATTGACAGATGAAATCTTACAGCGTGTTTTGATGCAAGGAATTGTATTACAGAAGTTTAATCTGGCTCCTTTAAGTTTTTTTTTTTAACCTAACGAGAACTTTAGAGACTAGATTTTTCTTGTCTTTGTCAAATAGTCAACTTGCTACATAGTATATTCCACTTTCGTTTCAAAATGGACGAGGAAAAGCCTTTGTCCTTTTTGTAAATACTTAGCAGGTTTCGGTCTTGTCTAAGAATGCTCAAGCGTGGACATCCTATGTACCTTTTTAGTTCAAATATCATTATTTTTTTGAGAACTTTTGAAACCCAAGACTGACCAATCTTCATGTGTGCTACTATTTCATTCTGACTCATCCCTGAGGATGCTAAGTTTGACACCATATCTTTTCGATGGCGGTCCATATTTACATTGAGAGATAAAAATATATTACCAAGAGAAGAGCTACAACTTGGAATATATTTTAGACTAACTGGACGAGTCGGGAAATCGCCTTTTAATCAAAGAAACAACACAAAAAATCGAATACTTTGGAAATATGATATATTTTCGGAACAGTTGAAATTGAAATCAGTGTAATACATGCTACTAATACACCATCTTTCTTTACTAACCAAGAATTTTATTGATTAAAAAAGGCGGTAATCTGACTACAAGCTAATATGCCCAGGTAGTAATACTTTACAAATTTACGACCACAACATGATAAATTGTTTAAAACAATTAAAATTAATCATTTGTATATGTCTGTTTCGATGTAAGTACATTTTCAGTGATGTACATCTTTATCTAAACGTTTACATGTGAATAGAAAGCATTTATATCAAAAAGATATTCTAGACTGAAAGAAAATTTAATTTTCATTGATGTCGTTCATCTGCTTTTTGTGCTTTGGATGTGCAGTGAGTGATAAAGTCAATCAGAACAGACAGCGAAATTGGCGAAACGGGTTCAAATTACCACCAAGACTGCTTGTGTTCACTTATCCCTAATACTCATCGGGAAAGGCATGAATCCAGATCTTGAACTTTGACAAAATGCCTCCGCCCATTGGAATTCATTTCGATGCTCAACAGAGCGATCTTGTACATAGCTACCTCACTTATTCTGTTGGTAGCATGTCCAACCAATTCTGGTATACCTTGATTAGTGCTGTTAATTTGTTCCATAATTTCCCGTAGTGTTCAAAACTGCACTATTGAAGGTCTTATTGTGATTTGATGTATTTATATCTAGCTACATTATTCTGTACAACAATACCTTCATCGTACTGCACTAAAACTCGCACTAAGAAAAACCGTACTATCGAAGGTATTCCTTTTTATATATATATATATATATATATATATATATATATATATATATATATATATATATATATATATATATATTTATATATATATTATAGTGTCATCCACAGACAGCTGTTTCGATGTATTATATCTCTTCAGTGTGGCTATAGACTTTCCAATATATATATATATATATATATATATATATATATATATATATATATTCGAGCCCTTACATGTATAGCACACCAGCTGTTATTGCCCGTGTTCTCTGTCCCCCATAACTTTTTCTTCTTATTTTTAACTATCGCTTACCAACAGTTATTAGTCAGTTATTTTTCCAATCCTATTTTCCTCGCTGTCTTAACTTCTCTTACCGCACAACCCACCCACCCAAGACACGCATGCACACCCACACACCCACACTCTAACTCTTTCGATCATCTTTTTTTAACCTCTCTTATTTTCCTTCTCCTGTATATCCATCTGACTTTCCTGTGATCCAAACTGATTCAGGAGGAATTCGTAGCAACGAAATCCATGCTAGAGATTAAAATATCGGCACCGACTTCTTTTCCTTAGATTGGCTTGGGTTTCTCCTGTGCTCATCCTACGTCGGGCATCATGTGATTAAAGGGCGCAATTTGCGTGTCTCTATTGGAAACGAACCATCTTTACTTAACTGCCTTTCGATTGCCCTATCAGATATACTCATAGGAAGATAGATGTTCGTGTCATCAGCAACGCCAACTCAGAATGAGGAATCCTAGAAGACAGACGATATCGTCTTCCAATCACCATCTTTTTCTTTACCTTCCTATTTATCATCACTTTTTATACCTACCTCCTCGTTATTCGAATCTTATTCTCTTCCCGAATACTGTTTCTTGCGATATCCTTTTAACCTCCCCGATTGAACATCTTTCCTCTTCTTGTGGCTTTCCTGGTTTTCCAGTCTTTCTTTCAAGATTTTATAGTAACATAGATATGAAACACCAAAATTTAGTATAACCTTGCAAAAGGTAGGCTCCAAGAGTTTGAGAAAGAGAAAAACACGAGGGCATCATCATCATCATCATCATTATTATTATTATTATTATTATTATTATTATTATTATTATTATTATTATTATTATTATTATTATTATTATTATTATTATCATCATCATTATTATTATTATTATTATTATTATTATTATTATTATTATTATTATTATTTGGAATCTCACACCAGTTGCCTGGTGGTAACCGCTGGAGTTTGAGTGACAGCAAGTCTCCTCAAGTCTCCAGCCCTCCTCTCCTAGTACTCATAGGTCGCAGTAATTCTGCGATTTACAGTTTCACACCGGTTGCCCAGTGGTTATCGCTGAAGGCTGAGTGACAATAAGTCTCCTCAGGTCTTCAGCTAACGTCTCCTCTCTCTTTCGCATATCATGACAGAGCTACGATTCGTTGCAGTCCTTATATCTCTAGCACCTTCCTCAGTATCCGTGCAGTTCCCAGCAGTGCTGTGGTCTGTACGGTCTCTATCCTCCCCCTAATCCCGATCTCCTCCAGTCTCTCCCTCAGCGTTTGGGGGACAGTTCCTAGTGCTCCCACTATGACCGGTACTACCCTGGTTTTCATGTTCCATATTTTCTTTAACTCCCTTGCTAGGTCCTGGTATTTTTCCCTTTTTTCACCCTCCTTCTTTTTTACTCTATGGTCTGCAGATACAGCGACGTCTACTATTTGGCAGGCCTTCCTTTTTTTGTGTACTATTACTAAGTCCGGCCTTCTTGCCTGGATGAGGTGGTCAGTTTGGATGTCAAAGTCCCACAGTAGTTTATGGTTGTCATTCTCCAAAACTGCCTCTGGCTTGTGCTGATACCACTTTTCCCCATGGTTGAATCCCATTTGTTTACTTAGTTCCCAGTGTATCATCGTTGCTACTCTATCGTGTCTATGCTTATACTCCTTCTGGGCGAGTTGGCTACATTCACTAGTTATGTGGTTTACTGTCTCATCTCTTTCACCGCACATGCGGCATTTGCTGTTTGTCTGTGTTCTGTCGATTTTTGCTTTTATGTAGTTTGTCCTTATGCTTTTGTTTTGGGCTGCCATGATGAGCGATTCTGTTTCTCTCTTAAGGTTTCCCTTTCGTAACCACGTCCATGATTTCTCGTCTGCTATATCTTTTATCTGTCTTTTAAACTCGCCGTACAATTTTTTCCCTTCCCACTTTTCTTTTCTAGTTTGCTGTACTGTTCCATTGTTTTCTACTTTATTGTTTGTTGCTCTATCCCTCGCGCTCTTTATGATTTCTTCACTATTTGTTTGCACATATCTATCTAGGACTACTTTAGCTCTCTGGACACAATCTTCTATGCTGATGAGCCCCCTACCACCTTCTTTTCTCTTAACGTATAGCCTATCTGTATCATCCCTAGGGTGTAATGCTTTATGCATCGTCATAAGTTTCCTTGTTCGCCTATCCATTGATTGGAGCTCTTCCTTTGTCCATCCTAGGAATGGTCCTGTATACCTAACTACTGACACAGCCCAGGTGTTCATTCCTTTTATTAGATTTCTGCTATTTAATTTGGTTTCTAATATTTTCCTTATCCTTCTGAGGTATTCTCTCTTAATTTTCTCCTTCATCTCTTCCCATTTTATCGTGTCACATTCAAGGACACCTAGGTACTTGTATCGGTCTTGTGCAGTCAATGCCCTAATCTTGTTGTTGTCCGGAAGTTCAATTCCCTCAGTCATTGAAAGCCTTCCTTTATGCATCACCATGATTGCGCATTTTTCTATCCCAAACTCCATTCCTATGTCCTCACTATATTCCCTCACTTCGTTGAACAGAGTCTCAAGCTCTCCCCTGTTTTTTGCAAACAATTTAATATCGTCCATGTACATTAAGTGGTTGACCTTTCCTTTTGTTTTAGAGAAGTGGTATCCTTTGCTGTTTTTCAGGATTCTGTTAAGCGGTATCATTGTTAGAACAAATAATAGTGGGGACAACGAGTCTCCTTGGAAGATTCCCCTTTTTATCCCTACCTC
Organism: Thysanoteuthis rhombus; assembly: GCA_963457665.1. Classification (NCBI taxonomy): domain Eukaryota; kingdom Metazoa; phylum Mollusca; class Cephalopoda; order Oegopsida; family Thysanoteuthidae; genus Thysanoteuthis; species Thysanoteuthis major. The sequence continues at coordinate 38,876,297 of OY735202.1, read as the reverse complement.
GGCTAGTTTGTCCCCTGCGGCTGTCAAATCTACTTTCCAGTCTTTCATTGAATTACCAATGAATTTAACCACCGGTTCACTAATTTTGAACATTCTAAGGCATTCGAGTATCCAGCTATGTGGAGTCATATCGTATGCCTTTTTGTAATCTATCCATCCCATTGCGATATTCTTTCTCCTTTTCCTTACTTCTTTTAAGATCATCTGGTCTATGTAGAGTAAATCGTTTGCCCCTTTGGTTCCTATCTTACACCCTTTCTGTTCTTCTGGTAGTAGCCCCTATTATTATTATTATTATTATTATTATTATCTGAGATTTCACACCAGTTGCCCGATGGTTACCGCCGCAGGTTGAGTGACAGGAAGTCTCCTCAAGTCTCCAGCCCCCCCCTCTCCACATTCTCTTAGTCCACAGCAATACTGTGGTTTACAATTTCACAACATTTGCCCGGTGGTCATCGCTGAAGGCTGAGTGACAATAAGTCTCCTCAGGTCTTCAGCCCACATCTCATCTCTCCCTCGCCTATCAAGCCAGTGCTGTGGTTCACATCTCTGCTACTATTTTCCTTCCTCCTCTGTTAGGCCACTGCTAAGATTTAATGTTGCAGTCCTTATATTCCTAGCACTTTCCTCAGTATCCTTGCGGTTCCAAACAGTGCTATGGTCTGTACAGTCTCAATCCCTCCTTTTATCCCAAGCTCCTCCAGTCTCACCCTTAGTGTCTTTCGGACAGTTTCTTGTGCGCCTATTATTACTGCTGCTGTTGTTGTTGTTCATAGTATTATTGTCATCATTTTAACACCAGTTGCCAGGTGGTTACAGGTGGACACAAAGTGACAGCAAGTCTCCCCAAGTCTCCAGCCTTCCTCTCCACTCTCCAATAGTCCACAGCAGTGCTGTGGTTTACAGTTTCACACCGGTTGCCCGGTGGTTATCGCTAAAGGCTGAGCGACAGGATGTCTCCTCAGGTCTTCAGCCTCCTCTCATCTCATCTCTCCTTCATCTATGAGAACAATACAGTGGTTCGTACCTACATTTTTTTCCTCCTCCTCTGTGGGGTTGTAGATCTCATATTTCTAGCACTTCCTTCAGTATTTGTGCAGTTCCCTAGCGGTGCTATTATTATTATTATTATTATTATTATTATTATTATTATTATTATTATTATTATTATTATTATTATTGTTTGGAATCTCACACCAGTTGCCTGGTGGTAACCGCTGGAGTTTGAGTGACAGCAAGTCTCCTCAAGTCTCCAGCCCTCCTCCCCTAGTACTCATAGGTCGCAGTAATTCTACGGTTTACAGTTTCACACCGGTTGCCCAGTGGTTATCGCTGAAGGCTGAGTGACAATAAGTCTCCTCAGGTCCTCAGCTAACGTCTCCTCCCTCTTTCGCATATCATGACAGAGCTACTATTCGTTGCAGTGCTTATATCTCTAGTACCTTCCTCAGTATCCGTGCAGTTCCCAGTAGCGCTGTGGTCTGTACGGTCTCTATCCTCCCCCTAATCCCGATCTCCTCCAGTCTCTCCCTCAGTGTTTTGGGGACAGTTCCTAGTGCACCCACTATGACCGGTACTACCCTGGTTTTCATGTTCCACATTTTCTTTAACTCCCTTGCTAGGTCCTGGTATTTTTCCCTTTTCTCACCCTCCTTCTTTTTTACTCTATGGTCTGCTGGTACAGCAACGTCTACTATTTGGCAGGCCCTCCTTTTTTTGTCTACTATTACTAAGTCCGGCCTTCTTGCCTGGATGAGGTGGTCAGTTTGGATGTCAAAGTCCCACAGTAGTTTGTGGTTGTCATTCTCCAAAACTGCCTCTGGCTTGTGCTGATACCACTTTTCCCCATGGTTGAATCCCATTTGTTTACTTAGTTCCCAGTGTATCATCGTTGCTACTCTATCGTGTCTATGCTTATACTCCTTCTGGGCGAGTTGGCTACATTCACTAGTTATGTGGTTTACTGTCTCATCTCTTTCACCGCACATGCGGCATTTGCTGTTTGTCTGTGTTCTGTCGATTTTTGCTTTTATGTAGTTTGTCCTTATGCTTTTGTTTTGGGCTGCCATGATGAGCGATTCTGTTTCTCTCTTAAGGTTTCCCTTTCGTAACCACGTCCATGATTTCTCGTCTGCTATTTCTTTTATCTGTCTTTTAAACTCGCCGTACAATTTTTTCCCTTCCCACTTTTCTTTTCTAGTTTGCTGTACTGTTCCATTGTTTTCTACTTTATTGTTTGTCGCACTATCCCTCGCGCTCTTTATGATTTCTTCACTATTTGTTTGCACATATCTATCTAGGACTACTTTAGCTCTCTGGACACAATCTTCTATGCTGATGAGCCCCCTACCACCTTCTTTTCTCTTAACGTATAGCCTATCTGTATCATCCCTAGGATGTAATGCTTTATGCATCGTCATAAGTTTCCTTGTTCGCCTATCCATTGATTGGAGCTCTTCCTTTGTCCATCCTAGGAATGGTCCTGTATACCTAATTACTGACACAGCCCAGGTGTTCATTCCTTTTATTAGATTTCTGCTATTTAATTTGGTTTCTAATATTTTCCTTATCCTTCTGAGGTATTCTCTCTTAATTTTCTCCTTCATCTCTTCCCGTTTTATCGTGTCACATTCAAGGACACCTAGGTACTTGTATCGGTCTTGTGCAGTCAATGCCCTAATCTTGTTGTTGTCCGGAAGTTCAATTCCCTCAGTCATTGAAAGCCTTCCTTTATGCATCACCATGATTGCGCATTTTTCTATCCCAAACTCCATTCCTATGTCCTCACTATATTCCCTTACTTCGTTGAACAGAGTCTCAAGCTCTCCCCTGTTTTTTGCAAACAATTTAATATCGTCCATGTACATTAAGTGGTTGACCTTACCTTTTGTTTTAGAGAAGTGGTATCCTTTGCTGTTTCTCAGGATTCTGTTAAGCGGTATCATTGTTAGAACAAATAATAGTGGGGACAACGAGTCTCCTTGGAAGATTCCCCTTTTTATCCCTACCTCGGCTAGTTTGTCCCCTGCGGCTGTCAAATCTACTTTCCAGTTTTTCATCGAATTACCAATGAATTTAACCACCGGTTCGCTAATTTTGAACATTTTAAGGCATTCGAGTATCCAGCTATGTGGAATCATATCGTATGCCTTTTTGTAATCTATCCATCCCATTGCGATATTCTTTCTCCTTTTCCTTACTTCTTTTAAGATCATCTGGTCTATGTAGAGTAAATCGTTTGCCCCTTTGGTTCCTATCCTACACCCTTTCTGTTCTTCTGGTAGTAGCCCCCTTCTATCCATTGACATGTATATTCTTTCTGCTATCTGCCCGGTCAGGATTTTCCACATAAGTGGTAGGCAAGTGATTGGTCTATAGTTGCTTGCTATGTTCCCCTTCCCCAGGTCTTTTTGGATGAGGGTGGTTCTGCCTTTAGTCATCCATTCTGGTGTTTGCCTTCATTTAGACAATTTTGGAGTAGGTGGGTGAGTCTGCCGTGTAACGTGGTGAACTTTTTGAACCAATACCCATGGATCCCGTCGGGACCCGGTGCTTTCCAGTTGGCTACTTTCCTAAGAGTATGTTTCAATGTGGTCTCATTCAGTACTATTGGTTCTCCCTTGTCTATATCTTCTAGTTCTTTTCTCATGTTTCCTAGCCATTGCGGTGTTACATTGTGTCTTTTTGGGTGCCCCCATATGCTATTCCAATAGTTCTTGGCCTCTGTGGCATCTGGTTTTATGTCCTGCCTTCTTTCCCCATTTAAATCTTGGTAAAACTTTTTCTCATTGTTTTGGAATGTGCGGTTTTGTGTGTATTGGGCCGATCTTAGTCTGTATCTTTTTAGTCTTGCCTCTTTAGCTAGTCTTTTCTGGTGTAACTCTTCGACTACAGTTGCGATGCCTTTTTGCGCTACCTTATATTTGTTAAAAAGTCTTACTCGTGGTCTGTCTGTGTGTGGTGTATTTCTAAGCAGTACTTCGTCTCTCTGTAGTTGGGAGATCTGCCTTTGTAACCTTCTCTCCCAGTTAGGTTTCCCTTCCCTATTATTGCTCAGGTTCCTATCTTGTGTTGTGAAACTTTGTGCTACCATTTTCGCCCCTGCATAAATTAGGTTGTTGAGTTCTAGGAGGGTGTCTGTTTCTATGTGCTGTAAGAGGCAGTTGACCTGTTCGGTCACTTCTCCGACTTTCTTTCTGTCTTTGTCTCTTAGGGAGGGGAGTGTTGTTTTCTCTCCTCGCATGATCTCTTTCAAAGCTTGTATTTTGCTTTTCTCTTCTTCTGTTGGTGCCTCGTCATCACCCTCTGGTGCATAGCTTACTGTGGGGGTCTCATGGGGGATTATTCTAGTTTTGTTATTGGTACTAGTTGTGCTGGGGGGGCATTCTTCAGATGTGTCACCTGAATCTCTCTCTACATTAATGCGAATCTCTAGTAGTTCAGTCTCAGACAACCATTTCTTCTTTTGAATTTGCTTTACTTGGTCAGCAAGGCGTTGGTTCGATACTTCCACAGCAGATCTTTCCCTCCATATTTGGAGCATACGCTCTCTATAAGATCGCACTGAAGGCTTGCTTTTATAGTAACAGTACATAACTAGTCTATTCTCTTCCCTTGTCCATCTCTTTCTCTTTATAGCAGTCGCCCCATGAGGACTGCGCTTCCCCTGGATATCGCTAGTGGTATACGAGTTTTGGCCAACAGTAGCTGTGTGACGACTGTGTCCCTCCTGAAGGCCATTAAGGGTACACGAGCCGAGATTTTGGCCAGCAGTCACAGGATGACGACCGGGTCCCTCCTGGTGGCTAACAAGGGAACACCTGCCGGTTACGACACACAGGTCTTGGATCTGTGCCCCGTTTTTTGCGGTAAAATGGTTTGGTTGTACTGTCATGATTGGGGTTTTTGGTTCTTTGGAGGTAGTACCAGACCTTGGTGGGTTGGTTAAGACCGATGTGAGTCGGAAATAGCCCAAGAGCCCCACCGGCCCTTTTGGTTCTTTTAAGGTAGCGCCATACCTTGGTGGATTCATTGAGACCTATGTGCACAGTGGTAATCAAAGAGCCCCACCAGCTCCTACCACCCAGGGTATGGCCTCACAAGGACAAGCCATTCAGGCTTGCAGAGATATCTATCTAGTGATATGATATTTGCCTGATTGTTGAACTAAAGAAATAACACTAAGCCTTTTTCTTGGGGGGGGGTTGCATACATAAAAGATCATATGTCTCCCTTAAATGTTATAAGTCTTGACTTAGTATAAGTTTCGATATTCGTTGTTTTTTCTTCTTCTTCTTCTTCTTCCAATGCCCGCTGGGTACATGGCCAAGCGACGACCACCACCAATTTATACTATACTAATCTCGGGGGCGGGGGGGGAGGAGGTTGCAAGTGGAAAAGTTCATTCACACACACATATATATATACTCGCCCCTCGCTTTTCTATACTTCTATGGGACAACTCATTTTGAATTATAAATTATAAATATAATAATTTTAAATTTAATTTTAATTCCACTTACCCACGTGCAGGTCTAAAAAAACAACTTTTTTCAACTCGGCAGTGGCCTTCTCATTGCAAGAGAAAATTCCTCAGACTCACAAAGAAAACCATCTCAGAGGTACAAAGATACCATCAAAATATCAAGAATAATCAACCAAAGTAAAATATCATTACAATGTTCAAAGATAATCAGAGTTCATCTCAAAGCCAAACGTTAAGTATCATTAGAATCTAAAGAAAACTTCTTTAACTAAGCCCAGAACAAAATCATCAGGGGCAGCCTGTAGTCAAAATAGCATTGTTATTATTAATATCATTATTATTATTATTATTGTTAATAATCAGACATTCAATCACAGAGTAAATTTTAAAATCTAGCCTGAGTTAGTTAGGTCTTCAAAGTAAGTCACCAGAATTCATCTTGAAAAAGGAAGCCTTTTGTCGAAAAATGGGGGAGGCTGTCTTCGATATTCGTTGTTTTTTTCTTCTTCTTCTTCTTCTTCTTCTTCCAATGCCCGCTGGGTACATGGCCAAGCGACGACCACCACCAATTTATACTATACTAATCTCGGGGGCGGGGGGGGAGGAGGTTGCAAGTGGAAAAGTTCATTCACACACACATATATATATACTCGCCCCTCGCTTTTCTATACTTCTATGGGACAACTCATTTTGAATTATAAATTATAAATATAATAATTTTAAATTTAATTTTATTATTATTATTATTATTATTATTATTATTATTATTATTATTATCATCATCATCATCATCATCATCATCATCATCATCATCATCATCATCATCATCATCATCATTTCATAAACTTCTTCATATTCATTAAGTGATGTATGTTAGGTTTAGCCCATGCATCCATATTAACAAAAATCCTTATTACATACACGTTGGGGGTAAGAGCTATTTTCTGTATTTCGAATATGCTAGGTTTTCCAATCATGTTGTTGATAAATTCACTGGTCCCTCTTCAAGTAATCAATCCCTGGGCTACGACAACTATAGGTATTACTTTGGTCCTGAGTTGCCATATTCAACTGTTTTCTATTCCACGGTCTTTATATCTCGAGAGTTTCTCGAATTCATTGGCAACAATGCCTCTATCAGCTGGGATAGCCATATCTACTAAGAGACACGGTTTTTTTTCTTGTATAGTGGTGTGCCTCAACAGAGTTACATCTTTTGTATCTTTCGCTGGTTCTGTCTTATGTTCTTACCAGTTTTCAGCATATTGAACGTTACGTTGAATATTTGATGGCTTTAGCTGGAGGTACGAAGGACAACACTCATGCTAGTGCTCTCTCTGATTTTGATAATGCGCTCATTCAGATGATTACAATCCTCCTTCGGACATTCAATTCTTCTAATCCTTTTGCAAGGCTATTTGGGACCGTTGATATGATGCAGTATTATCGTCAACTTCATGTTCCACATTTATTTACTTTTCTGACATGGTGTACAGTCTTAATTTTTCCAATTCCGTTGTGTCGTCTGCTAGAAAACACTGTCTATTGGAAAATCTTCTTCTCTATCTTTACAGTGAATAGATCTGCTCTCCTGACTTCAATTGCGAATCCGTTTGAATTTCCAAGGTCTCACACAATTTTACGCTTTTTACCTAACCAAAAGACTGGCCCTCAAACTGAGAAGCATGCAATGTACACATGAGAGAATCATGCTCAATCTCCCATAGAGGGAAATAACAAGACAGCACAGTATATCAGGAGAAAAACAGGAATCGGAGACATCAAAGAATTCATAAGGAAACTCAAATGGCAATGGGCTGGTCATGTTGCAAGGATGGCACACAACAACTGATGGACATCATGACTCACAACGTGAATCCCAAGAGGTCAAATGTAAAAATGAGATAGCAAGACTAACAGGACAAGTTCAGAAAGTATTGGCTCCGTGACGCCTATGATAGAGGGTTAGGGCGAATCCTTGGGAAGATCTACGTCCAGCGATGGACGCTAAAAGACCGATGATGATGATGCTTATATCATGATCAAAATTCAAGTCGTTAGTAAACCCAAATACACGCACACTTAATATATGATATCAAAAAACAACCACTGTAAACTTGATTGAACTTTGTATTGTACTATTGAATTATTCATTGATGTACGATAAATCTCCATTCATTGATTTATCAAAGCTCAGTTGAGCATAAGCCATTGTCGGTAAGTAAGGTCGTCACCGCTTTCGTACTTTTGTTCGAGACTAAGTTTAACTTAGTGAATATCCCCGAAGCCACATTAATGAAGCATATTAAAGATTGACCTCTGTGTATGAACTGCCAAAACTATGCTCTGGCTTCAATATTCCGACTGGATCGAATGCTTACATTAGCCACACCTGTCATGATTGACAATAGGTATAGTAGCTATTTTGCCGCTGATTCACAGAGAATGAATCGCCCATGGACTTTGCCTGTGTTATACCAGCCAACCTTCCTGCTTTTTATCAAGCTAATGCTTTTCTATGAATATCGTTGCTAAGGTAAAATCAGCCACTCTGATCGAAATTTGAGCTTACATTGCAGATGCATTATATTGAAAAAAAAAAAACGAGGACTTTTTGTTGTTGCAGTGAAAACAGAGACGGTGTTTCTTTCCCCTTCTTATCTTTATTGCTGTCTCATGTGGCACGTACGTTAAATTATGTATTCTAAAATTTTCAAAGTATTCATTTACGTAGATTATGAATTCAAAATTCGCTTTTGGGGAATAAGGCTGGAACATTACGGAGAAAATATTTTCCAACCACAATCGATATTGATTTTCAAATATGTATATATATATATATGCATGAAAATTGATTGACATAATCAAAGACCTTCTTATTTAAATTCTCTATATTTGGGCTGGGTGAAAGGGTCTGTTTTAAGCAGAAGCCTCAATTCCCTTCAGGATTTGATTGCTTCTAGTACATTAATCCCAAGATACCCCACCGAATTCTGATTAATGTGGCTCATTTTGCATTAGATACAGTAGTCTTAAGTAGTCCATATTTATCAGATAAAAGCCTGCTGCAAGGTCAACTGCACTCGTATTCCTATTCCAACTGAAGATGATTATTGTAACTTTTGTATCATATAATTCATAGATGAATTCAGAAATGTATAAAACTTGTCAGTTTAGCTCAGTTGGTCTGAGCGCTGCCGGTCAATCACTAACTGCTAATGACAGTAGAGATAAGTGAATTTTATATGTCTCTTTAACGATAGACAGACGGTGAAGAGTTCACTCTCCTAAATTTGGTGAGTTCTTGCATCAGTTCTTGTTCTTGTTCTTCTTCTTGTTACGGAGGAAAAACAAAGTCAACTCCAACTTGGACCCGAGTTTGTCAAGAGCGTTGACAGATTTTTGACGGGTATTTCTTCTGTCCTATCCCTCAGTTCGTTATTACGACAAAAATGATTCTTTATTCCCGATCCACTCTGCTGTAGTTGTTGAATGAATATAAAAATGAGCTGAACGAGAGTTGCGATAAGAAAGTGACAGAATAAGCCAAAAAAAAATACTAGTAAAAAGAAATGATATGGCACTTAGTCAGCCTAGTTATCAAGCGACTAATTGAAATCATATTGGTTCTGTTATCTGAGAAGTGGTCGTTTATGCAACCCGTGATATTGCAGGTAGAATTTATTAACACGTGATATCATTGGTATGATTTGATAAAGGCTTTCATTTGCCCCAATGATTATATATAATAACAGGTCTGATTAGTCATTCAATACAAAACTGTCATATGACAAGTGTTTTTGGCAGTATGCCGCGTTGGGAGTGAACAATTAAAAAAAATGGAAAAAAGGGTGATCAATTAATAAATCACTGAAACCCTATTTTGAGGAGGATTTTTAAAAAAACCGACAAAAGCCGACATAACAAGGAGTAATTGTTGGATTTTCCAGCCCTTTACCAGCATTGGTGCGACTTGTACATGGGACATATTCATAGATAACCAGACAGAGAGCCTCACTTAAAAACTGGAGAAACCTATGTACATATTGACAGTTTGGGCTGGCGGCTTCTAACACAGCAAATACCAACAACATACACAGGAAGTTAGCAGACACCAATATTTCCATAATGCATTTAACTTGTGATCATATTTCTATACTAATATTTGAGCATTTTCTCTATTTGTCCAAGCCTCATTCACGCTAAAACTACAAGGCCTATGGAGCTAATATTAGGCACAGAGAATTGAAAAATAATCGTCTTCCCACATAAGCTAACCTTGAGATTATTCGACGCTACAAGAGGACATTCTCCAGCTAATCTCCGGTTGTAAACATCAGATACAAATAACTTTTATATCAGGATTTTCATAAATCATTCTCCTCACGAATGGCACTCATATTTCTAACAATAAAAGCAATTCTTGAAATCATTTTGGTGTTTTCAGGTCATACGCCACTTCTTTGCAAAGAAACAGATGATTGCAGCAGTAAACGTCACAGAGTCTGAGTCCGTGGGGGTTATTTTTTCTCTTCTACCTCTCCTCTTTTCTCAATGACAAAATTTACCTTAGACCATGCCATTGTCAAGGTAAGCATAGGACACATGACTATGTGTTACTGCTAAATCAGGTCAATTTTTATGATAAATTGGGAGTAACTATTCTATTCTTTGGATCAAGTATTATAAACCATCATTATTAAATTTTAACTTCTATCTACAGTCATCATAGTTTTTGTTGTTTAGGCAAATAATCTACATCAGTGAAAAACCAGCACATTGTAAGTAACTATATAGTTCTCTGTGTGAATAGTATATCCATTTGTTGTATGGGTAAGAAGAAATAAAGGACATATTTTTCAATATGTTGTCTGATAGGAACTTATGTTTTCCCCCGTGAAACACCGGGTATCCCTGCTAGTAGCCTATATAAAACGAATTCAAAAAGTAAATCATTTAACCTACTTTTTGCTTGAAAATCTTTGAAAATGTTGACCAGATGTCTGCCTAGAGGATAGGGTACATTCTGACCCCTTCACCTCGCAGAAGTTGCTTCACTCGACCATTTTAAGTTGGTGTTGATGCAAGACGGCGAAGATTATTTACAGGATTATGAATGAACCAACATCACCTGAGTAATATTGACTCTGAAAAATTGAATTTTATCAACTAACAAAAGAACAATTGTCAGTGGTCAAGGTTTGATGCAAGCATCACTGATAGCCATCATATGTGATCGTAATTGTATTGCTGAAGGTTTTACTGTAAAAGCACTGTAAATTATTTATAGTGTAGGAATGCATTGTAAATATATGTACAGGTCAATTCGCTCCGAAAATTTCCGTTCACTTCAAAACTGCCCCGTTCAAGGTCTCATTATAATGTAATCTGTTGTTTTTTCAGCTAAGGTACATTATCTTGTACAGCAATAGCTTCAGGATACTACATCAAAGCCACAAAATGCACTATTCAAGGTATCCCTGTATTTTAGATATAAAAATACGCTACAGATGTTTGGGGTTTTTTGAGATTTTTTTTTCCTTAGAAAAGCACTGTAAATAATTTACTGTAGAAATGCATAGAACCTAAGGAAGAAAAATGATTGTTAATGGTCAGGAATTAACGCAAGCATTACTTACATTATACTTATCGTATGTAAGATGTTTCATGGTTGATCACTGTTCGTAGTCTGACTCTTAGTTATTAGTTGAATTTTCATCTGAGATTTACCGTGTATAACGTTCGATCTACTTGATTAGTCTTTACCACTGGATTTGGAAGGAGGCATTGATAAAACAAATTTGTTGTGTAAAATAAAGGCTTTTTCTATGATCAACTAACGGAATTATCAATTTAAGCAATTAATGAACTATTGAAAATCATGATAAATAATTCAGCTCTAGAGAAGCGCTGTGAATGATTCTATTTTAGAAAATGCACTGAAACTCAGCAGGGGAAAAAAAAAAAGATTCGTCAATGACTTTGAATTAATGCAGACGTTACTGACATGATAGAATAGTGCAATTATATATATACAATATATGGATTATTTCACGATTCTCTTGTGTTTCATTTTGGTCATCCCAGATTTTCGATTTTAAAACATAAAAAGGAGGCGTTCAGGATATTGATCTACAACGAGGATTCACGTAACTCGTTGAAGTATTTTACCATATTCCGTATATCCATTGAATTTAGATACAAAATATTGACTAAATTTATTGATTCAAAGAACAAAGCTCATTGTATTCACGTGAAAGGTAAATGCAAACAAAACCCCCAAATAAAACGTCGGATGTTGATTCAAATTAGAATACAACATTGACGAAAAGTTCAAACGTAACCATAAAACAACAGTACAAACATTGCCTCATAGAATACACTCAATATCGTTAAAGTTTAGATATTGCACTTAATGGTAAATAGAATACTGTACAAATATAGATTAAGAAATATTCACGAATTTAGGTTCAGAATATCATTGAGATAAGCACTCATTTCCTTTGAACGATACTGACGAAAGCTGATTCGGCTGAAAAATTATTCGGGCTCTTTCAAGAATTGATTCTTGATTTTCCGCTGGAAATTTCATTGGATTTTTTTAATTATCAGAACACATCAACAAAAACTGTCAACATAAGTTTCTTCAGTTTTGAAGTTGGTCTATCTAGCTGGCTGGCAGGTTGGCTATGTACGTATGTATCGCGCGCACCAATGGAAAGACGGGGTTGAAACTTTAAACTTTTACTCCTTATAGTGTCTAGAAGGAACTTTTATTTTTTTTTTACCACCCACAGGTTTTTTAATTGATCATTCTCAACTTGCCGAGATGTCAGAAGATGTTTTCCGGTTTCCAAAAAGTGGCAAACCATACCTGTTAGTCGTTTTTTTTTTTTTTTAGATTATTCCTTTCATCATCATCATCTTCATCATCATCATCATCATCATTGCATCCGTCGTTGGAAATATGGAACGGAAGATCTTGTTTATTTTGCAACAGCGAACAGGTCCAAAATCATGAACGCCTTCTTCAAGAAGGAACTCAAAAGAAAATGGACTTTGAGGAGACACCATCAAAATATTTAGGTTTGATATAGAGTAGTAAATGTAGAAAACGACCATAGAATAAGATGTAAAATTCAAATTACTACCAAGAAAGAACACATGAAAATATGTGCACCGAACTGCAATCACGCATGTGCAAAGAAGCTCAGTTGATCTCGAACTGAAAATGCTGATATGAATTTCTCTCCGAATCAAAACATAACATCAATGAGCTTAACAACAGAATATTTACCTCCCTAATTAAAGTCGCCAATATTGCAGTCAAAGAGCGAACAAAGCACCAATAAACTCTCAGAAGAAACCAAGAATTTCATGGGAAAAGCGGAAATCTTAAGTTACCGAGAACAACAAAAGAAAAGTTTGAAGCAGCCGAACGAGACAAAACCATCCGAAAGAAATGAGGAGAAAATAAAAGAAGATTAACAAAGCCGGAAGAATGCAAATAACTAGTGTGTACCCCAAGAAAATGGAGACCTAATAGCAGATAGAGACCGAATTCTTGACACGCCCAAGAATTTCAATTTGAAACCTTTAGTTCTGTATGACAAAGCATTTCAATTCCCATTGGTATCCTTTGAAAAACAGAGACATAACAAAGAATCTAAACGCAAACCAGTAGAACCAAGATGGCAAAAATCATGCAGCATTCGACTGAGAGGCTCCAAGAAAACGAGTCTGTTTTTGTCTGGGGTTTTAACATAGGAAGCCGGTCCCGATAGGGAACTTGCAACTACTTCGATCACCAAAAATAAAAAGTTACGACAAAAAGCATCTGAAATTAAGATGAAAGAAATACGTTGAAAGATAAATATCGAATTGCAATGTTTCATCTAAAACATTCAAAAGAATCAATATTACTAATAATACTACCAGTGTATGTAAACAAAAAAGGTGTTGACGTATCAGGTGGCCGGGGTAAGGAAGAAATGGATGTATACAGAGATTTGAAAGTTTGCAGTCGGTTGTCCTCCATGGCCAAATCGTTAGACATATGTCAAGCTTCCCGAGGGAAAGAGATTTGAGTTGGTGTCTCGCTGGAGGCTTATTCGTGATTTTCGATCCGCGTTTTCTCTTACGTACATAGAAAGATGGTGTGGATTTGTAGTAAAAAGCAACTTACCAATTACCAGTAAAAGATTGTAAAATAGAAATTTGAAGGCTATCCAATATAACAATAAATGATCAGAGGTGCAGATGGCCTAACGTTCAACGGCGTGTAGTATGGAATCTGACAGCCAACTTCAACACCCGGCTGGGAGAGTAAGTGTTCACTTTGCATAAAAATGCCCTTGGGAATTCATCTCTCTCCTTTCTCCGAGCAATGAGTAAATAACAGTGCACACTTGGCTCTCTAGGCATAGTTAGCAACCAGTTTACGAAGTCAACAATTTCGATTTCAAACTTACGCATAGTGGAGTACTGGGAGCCTGACGTGACACCCATGGCGATTTAGTCATCCACTCCAATTAGGTATGTCTCTAGTCGTCCCGACGATGTTTCGATAGACAAAAACGAGAGAGTGAGGCTGACGACATCCTCTTATTCTCATCACTATAATCCAGATGAAGCGCAAGTTATGACAGCAGACTCTGCGGTGTATCGCAACTACTAAAAACTGAAGTCATAGTCATCCTCGACCACAAAAGAGAGATGCGATGCTGTTCGTAATGAAATAACCAGCATTATAAAGTTTTTTCTTATTTGAATGTAGGACATATATTGACGTTCTCAGCAGGAGGGACGGTCACGGACAGGTGAGCGAATATAATATATCATTTATTATGATTTAACTAGTTTACCTTTGCCGTCAAAAATGACGGCATATATGAAATATATGGAAACACATCGAACTTCATATTTGTAGATAGAAATTTGCAATATTTTGAGTTTTGGAAATAGTGTTCTATTAACCCTTAACGAATTTTTATAATAATTTTTGTTTTTGTTTCATTAATTTTACATTTTTCAATTATTCTTTATATTAATCATTTTCATTATGTCATTAGAACATGAATATAAATCTATTTTACTACACGAATGAAATTATAGTTTACTACGTCAGTTGCGCCCCTTAGCGTGAAAGAAGACAATTGAACACAGTTAATTATTATAATTTTATACTGTGCAGTACGTGATATTGTATAAGAAAATCCCATGAATTAGATTTAGATTAAATTGACTTTCGTTATTAGCAGACATCCCTTTCCTTTATTTGACTGTTAAATCGGGTTTTCACTGTATGTAACTATCTTTGTAGGAGATGATATCATCATTGGAAGAAAAGCTTGATCGAGAAGTATTTCTGTACCAATAAGAACTTTTTCATCTTTATCCGAAGTATCAACTTTCACTGTAAATACATGTAAGCTGTCAAAGATGATTCAAACAAAATAAAGTCCCTGAAGAGTGAATCACCGCAATCATAATGCTGTTATACAAAAAAAATTACAAAAATCGAGAGACCTCAACAATTACAGACTAATAGGCCTACTCAACTGCATCAACAAACTCTTCACTAACGGAATAACCAAAATGCTTGATGAAAACTAACCACAGGAACAAGCTAGCTCCAGAAAAAGCTACTTTACCATCGACCATCTCCATTCAGCAAACTAACTATAAGAGAAAACAGCATGATATAGAATGCCATTAGCTGTAACCTTTTTGAAGGCTTCCGATTCAGTGGAATTCATTGAATCAATAATACAAGGTGTACATCCCGAATATGTCAGAGTACTGCAACATATCTACCGACACAACAGTTACTTTATCAGGCTACATTAAGACTGAGCCCTTTCAACTAGAAAAAGAAATCAGCACACCTAAACTCTTCACAGTCGATCTTCCAAAACCTAGAATGGGAACACAAAAGAATTAGAATAGACGATTTCCAAATCGCGATCTCCAAATAATGTCAGACGAATTAGATGAAGAAAGTAAGAAAGTTGACCTCTACATGAATTTCAGCAAAACAAATGTGACGCAGAATAAACATGCTGGGGACAAAGACACAACGATTGAAATCGAGCTGGAGAAGGTAAACCACTACATCTACGTAGGACAGCGAGTTTCTATGACGTCATCAAAAGAAGAAATCAAACGAAGAATCACACTAGGTTGGCAAGCTTTCGGTATAGCAAGCTCGACTTTCAAGAACACACAAACCCCACGAGTCCTAAAGAGAAAAGTATACAACCAATGTATCCTAATAATAGAAACTTATGGGGCTGAAACATGGAACCAAACCAAAAGATTGACTCTCAAACTGAAAACCATGCAAAGTGCAAATGAGAGAATCAAGTTCAATATCACATAGAGATATCATAAGACATCACAGTATATAAGAGAAAAAACAGAAGTCCGAGATATCATGGAAACAGTTAAGAAAAACTCAAATGGCAATGGGCTTGACAAGATGCAAGAATGTCAGAAAAACGCTGGACATTACGACTCAAGGACCCCCCGAGATAGATTGATAGATAGATAGTAAAAAAATCACAGAAAGTAAGCAGGCTTGACGAGATAGATATATTCAATAAGTACTGACTCAACGATGCCCATGGTAGAGATGTCTGGCGAATCTCAGGGAAGGTCTTTGTCCAACGACGATTGGTGAAAGGCTGATGATGAAATTGATGATGATATAACAAATCTATACAGTTATTACTGGCTGGGCCGTTGCTATAACAGAGTGATTTATCCAACTGCTAACTCATCCACTCTCTCCTCTCTCTACCATAACAGCATGCAAGAGACAAAACATTTTTGTCAATATATCTGGCGAGGGGACAAAGCATTGGGATGTACATTCATATCCTGTGCGAGGGTATTAGAGGTACGTGAATATAAGCAGTTCAAGCGGAAATTAGGACTCGGTTTGCTAACTCTGTTATTACACTACCTCGCACCTCATATATATATATATATATATATATATATATATATATATATATATATAAAGTTAGTTGGAAAATATTTCGGTTGAATATCTTGGTAGGGAATCGACTCGAGGAGGTTTTTCTATGTAAGTATTCTTGAAGATGATATCATAAGTTTTTTTGCATGCAGTCTGATATCAAAACTGACTAATGATAACTAAATATTCACATGAGTGAACACTCAATAGAAGTTACACGAACAGTGAGTCACGTCTATTGTTATACTTATTGATCTCTCATCATCAAATACATTTTGAGGGTAACCTACGTAAGCCCAGTTTCAAAAAGTTGAATGGTGTGTAGTATAAAATAACATCCATATACAATAAATTATTATAGTATCCTATATAAAATAATAAACTACATTTATGACAAAGATATATATTAAAATCATAGCTGAAAGGAGGTGGCGTTTGATCAACACTGCTGGGTGCCATCTTTTCAAAATCTCCGAAACGGTTACATCGTATGTAATTGATTATGCCAACATGAGAAATATTGCACATAGTACCATAATAATAACTGTATGAAATATAGTGGGGAGAACAATGAAAAAAATTACATAAATTACATTAATAGATATTGGGGAATGAGAGACCAAAGTGAGACAATTTTTTAATGTCTGGTATTCAAACTATAAGGCTTTCTAGGCTATATATATATATATATATATATATATATATATATATATATATATAAATAAAGCAATGATCATGAGTCGGGATGATTTTTTGAGGAACAATAGTTGCATCTGTGATAAACTTACATTTCCTTTCCTGAACTGTCCACACGCATATATATATATATATATATATATATATATATATATATATATATATATATGTATGTGTGTGTGTGTTGTGTGTGTGTGCATGCGTGTGTTTGTTTGTAACACTTTTTAATGAGAGCATTCAGATTCTTAGCAGAAGGGCAGTTAGCGACATTTTGATCTTAGCGTACTGATACTCAGATCTAATTTGCAGAAGTACTGATCCATAAGTAATCCCGTCATTTTCGACGGGCACTATGCAAGTCTTTAAATGATCATTAATGAATAACCAAACGGTGCATCGACTCTTCTATGATGATCATGCGATAAGGGTATGTTTTTTAATTACATCTGATCGCGTCTTCAAGTATTATTAGTAGTTCCGATCCTGGTAGATGGTGAATAATTCTAACTCATTTCTTCAGAGGGGCTTATGAAAGACAACAACAGTAAACTTTATTAGACAACGCCTATGTTTCTTGACTTGCTACCTCTTAAAGATCTTATGTCTAATCTTTTAAGGGCATCTTTTTCAGGTTAAGTGGAATAAAATAGATAAATAATAAAACACATCAACGGCCGATATTCCTTTTCCTTTCTTTATTTCCTCCTCATATTTTGCACCTACTTTGACGTGGGGCTTCATTAAAGGAGGGTAATTTTAGCCAATTCCATATTTTATTTCTGGATCTTAAGACCAGATGGAGGGTTATGGCCAAGAATTTTCTGGCCTACACTCTCACATCCATTTCCAGTGTAACTATCAGCAAAAGAAATACTTTATGCAGTCACTTCCGTTTGCACCTAAAATTTTCTTCCTCGAATTGATCTTATTTTATCTCTAAGAGCAATGATACTACGAAGACAAAATTTTTATGATCACATTCCATATGAAGTTAACACGGAAACGTGTATAAAGATTAAATGATTTTCACGGCAGCGGGGGTCTGTGTCGCGGCGCTGTCTTTGGTTATACAACAGAAGTAGTTGGACCAGGTGAAAACGCGTCTTTTCCCGGGGGGAATAGAGAAAATGCCTGTTTGGTATTTTGGAGGACTCTTCTGTGTGACGGCTGAACGGACTAACAGGACACTTCATGTAGAGTCTTTGTTCAAACGAATGGACAAGGCAACAGGTTGGCAGAGGCATGGAACAGAGAGCAGGTAGTCTCCCTTTGCTTACGACGTATAATCGAAGCAATCATCATCATCATCATCATCATCATCATCATCAGTCTTTTAACGTCCTTCCTTGGATACAGACCATCCCCAGCATTTGCCACAATTCTTTGCCATGGGAGTCGCAGGGCCAGTATTTTCTCAATTTGTCCAGTTCATCTCTCCATCTTGTATTCTGTCAGCCTCAGTTTCGCATGTGATCTCTGGAGATCAATGTTGTGAGTCGTGATGTCCATCGGTTGCCTGCCCATTGCCATTTAAGTTTTCTAATAGATTCTATGATGTCTCTGACTCCTGTTTTCTTCCTGATATACAGTGCTGTCTTTTGATCTCTCCATATGAGGTTGAGCATGATTCTCTCATTGCATGCTTCTCATTTTGTGGGTTTGTCTCTTGGTTAGGTTCCATGTTTCAGCTCCATAAGTGACTATCGCGAGAATGCATTGGTTGTATACTCTTCTTTTTAAGATTATTGGGATCAACTTGTTTTTGAAGGTTGAGCTTGCTCTGCCAAAGGCTTGCCATCCTAGGATGGTTTTTCGCTTGATCTCTTCCTCTTTCGCGGGTTTCATAGAGATTCGTTGTCCTAGGTAGATACACTGGTCTACTTTCCCCGGTTTTCCATCTTCGATTTTAACAGTTATGTTCTTATTCTCAACGTGATAGTTGCACATGACTTATGTTTTACTGAAGTTCATGTGTTGGCCAGCTCTTTTGCTCTCTTCATTTAGTTCATATAATCGAAGTAAACATGCTATTTAAAAGCGGTTTTTTATCAAATCGCGTGGATTCATCTAAATTAAATGTGCTGATTATCGATAAAGATGAGCCATTTTTGCTAGTTCTGTAACTCTTGTACTGATTTTTTAATGTATTTTTTAATGTTGACAAGACAACAAGACAACATTTTATAGGGTCATTATATATAAATATATAAATAAGACTCACTTGTTTTGTTTGAATTCGCCAGACGCGCTTGAACTTTGACCCAACCAACGAAAAGATTTAGATTGTTCGAGGACCGAAGCCTGGCATACTCCTCAACAAAATCCATCTAATGCAAGTATAGGGGACAATCACTGGACGTTACAACTTACGATATGGATCCCCAGAGATTACATAAGAAATGGCCATGGTGTCGTATAACTTTTGGAAAATTAATGTATACAAGCTACAATAAAACTCGTCTTCCATTCACTATAATACTCGATTTTCGTAATTACTTCAGATAAGAAATCTAGGCGATCATGAATTACCTCGGATTTGTTTCCTATGAGAGATAAATAAAATCTTTAATTTAGGATGTAGCATGCTCTTCAAATCTTCTTTCCTCATTAATTAAGTCATAAAAATGTTTCCGAGTATTCCAGCAGTAATTCAAATTAGGAATTTAATGAAGTTGAGAGAATTAATGGCTAAATAATAAGTTGAAAATTATAAAATTAAAACCTCTCTTGCCAACAGATACGACTTACCGAAGCCAACTGGAGGAGAAAACGCGATTTATGTTTCCAATTTTGACTTTCAAAATTATAATTAGCTTATCTTTTGAATGAAAATCCATCGTTGAGCCAAAAGCGTTCATGTCTGCGAATGAGGTATGGATTCTGGATTATCGTGGTAACGTTTTCGTTGTGGTTTTGTTTCTTTTATTTTGTTTTTTTCTTCATTACACGTACGAAGTTAATCCAGAGATTATCCAGCCATTTTGAATATCTCGAAAATCGGTCGTGCAGAGTCAATTTAACTTTGCAGTCGATCAAAGGGGGGCCTTTTTACGTATGTGTAAACAGAAATTTCCCCCGTGTGGGTACTCAGTCGGCAATGAGGTGCCATTGCGTGACAGTCACGTTCACGATGACCACGCCCACCCATTATCAACGTCTCGTACAGTTTGTTGTTTTTTTTTTGTTTGTTTTTAGGCAGAGGATGGAATCACCCATGTCTGTAAGAGCTCCTTTCAACAATCCAGGGTTGACTTCCCGTGACTTCTGGTTGTTCATCGTTCAAAAGGAGATTCCAGACCGTAGATGTGATGAGGGAGCTGATAGCGATCCCGAAAAGAGACTTTGCAAATTGTTTTGAAAAGTGGAAGAGACGTTGGGATAATGTCCCAAGGTAGATCCCATTTTTTTCTGCTCATATCAAATGGCTGGATACTCTCCAGACAGACCATGTATCTATATAAAAAAAAAACAACATATATTTGGCAATGAGCGTGGAATTTTAAACGGGTCCGGAGAGTTTTTATCATTCATTTAGTCCACTTTTAGTACAACGTCCCAAATGTAGGGCAACCGGCGAAAAATCGTACGCGTTAGTAATAGTCTGTGAAGTTGGAGTTGATTTTACTCTCCCCACCTGTAACAAGAATAATATTCACCAAAATTAGACAGTGTTTGTCCATAACGTTACATTAAGCCAAACCTATGTATATATATATATATATATATATATATATATATATATATATATATATACATAATTAATATTTTTCTACAGCAATTTGAAATCAAGATTGGAAGACGGCTCGCTTACCAACAGAGCCAAGCAGACAAGTCTTATATATTTACGAATTTATTTGCTATATATATAGAATACAAAAGTTGCAGTGATTATCTTCAAGTGGGAGAGGAGTTTGGCCCTGCAGTAGTCATTATTATTATTATTATTATTATTATTATTATTATTATTATTATTATTATTATTATTATTTGGAATCTCACACCAGTTGCCTGGTGGTAACCGCTGGAGTTTGAGTGACAGCAAGTCTCCTCAAGTCTCCAGCCCTCCTCTCCTAGTACTCATAGGTCGCAGTAATTCTGCGATTTACAGTTTCACACCGGTTGCCCAGTGGTTATCACTGAAGGCTGAGTGACAATGTCTTCTCAGGTCTTCAGCTAGCGTCTCCTCTCTCTTTTACCTATCATGTCAGGGCTAAAATTCGTTGCAGTACTTATATCTCTAGCACCTTCCTCAGTATCCGTGCAGTTCCCAGTAGTGCTGTGGTCTGTACGGTCTCTATCCTTCCCCTAATCCCGATCTCCTCCAGTCTCTCCCTCAGCGTTTTTGGGACTGTTCCTAGTGCGCCCACTATGACCGGTACTACCTTTGTTTTCATGTTCCACATCTTCCTTAACTCTCTTGCTAGGTCCTGGTATTTTTCCCGTTTTTCACTCTCCTTCTTTTTTACTCTATGGTCTGGAGGTACAGCAATGTCTACTATTTGGCAGGCCTTCCTTTTTTTGTCTACTATTACTAAGTCCGGTCTTCTTGCCTGGATGAGGTGGTCAGTTTGGATGTCAGAGTCCCAGAGTAGTTCGTGGTTGTCATTCTCCAAAACTGCCTCTGGCTTGTGCTGATACCACTTTTCCCCATGGTTGAATCCCATTTGTTTACTTAGTTCCCAGTGTATCATCGTTGCTACTCTATCGTGTCTATTATTATTATCATTATCATCATCATCATCATCATCATCATCATCATCATTATTATTATTATCATTATTTTTATTATTATCATCATCATTATTATCATTATAATTATTATGACGATCATGATGATGATGATGATGATGATGGACGTTTTAGTGAGTTGGAGCTGAAACAGCTGTAAGTGACTTTATGGCTTCGTCACCCTCCTACAAACAGTTGCCCTCATTTTCCCCTTTGCATCAATGTAAGTCTTGAGTACACGAAGTGTATTGTTGTAAATTTAAGATAGCTGTCCTATAATACATCGGTGGTTTGGCTAGAGAAGTATTCAAAGTAATCCATATCTTTGGGTGGTTATCTACCAAACTTGTAACTAAGCATCAAACGGGAAGGCCGAATTACAAAGAGATTTTATCAAAAAAAAAAAACCCAGATTAGTCCTAAAGGACGACGTTGTATTTACTGCTTCGAAGGAGCCCGATGCAGCGTTGGTTGGTATTGAGTGAGATATGCATCCCTGATTTCAGATCCCCTTGGCCTGGAGAAGTTAAATCTTAAAATCCTTTCAGAAGAAGAAAAAAACTTTATCCGATAAGAATTCAAGACACAGAAGCTTTTACGAAGCTACTGCATTGTCAGATCTACACGAAGGATACTTAGAAAAGTATCGTAGCTAGAGGGAGACTAACCGTTCTTGACGATTTAGCCCACGGAGAAGTTGATTTAAAGACACAGGGCGCCTATGTTAATGCAATGGTCATCTAGCTCGCTCCGCTGATCAATTTGTGACTGAAGTGAGTCCGATCCTCATTGGGCGCTGAACTGCAAACAAAATTATAATAAGTGACTTGTTTTTGTTCATCTACTATTTTTAATGTCTTTTTCGCGTACAAAAGTAACAGACAAAACAACTACTGTTTTTTTTTTCATTTATTACGTATTCATTACATATAGGTATACTGTTCGGAGTCACTTTCACTGTTTTATATTAGTTTATGAACACATCTGCTGGCAATCCTCTCACACATAGCCTGTCAGACATCAAGAAATAAATATGACACTACCAACTATTACTCCTTTTTAATGGCCACAGATAACTTAGACGGACGTTTCCGTTTGATATTTTTATTACTTAGCCTTATTTTCCCCTCCCTAAACATCTCTCTCTCTCTCTCTCTCTCCCTCTCTCTTCTCTCTGCCTCTGTCTCTTCGTCCCTCTGTGTGTGTGCGTATGTGCGTATGCATTTGTCAGTGCGTGTCTCTCTCTCTGTCTGTCTCAGTATCTCTCTTACATAATTACACAGAACTGTGGGTAGGGGGAGAGTTGAAAGAGAAATATTTTTTTTTGTTTCAATGTGGTTCAAGTTTGTGTTGTTATTTGATTGTGTCACACCTGATACTATCTGGGGAAACGCGTCATTGCACATAATGCAGAGTTCTCTCCCCTTGATGTTCGGTTTCTCCCCCCCCCTCCTTTTGAATATTTGTCTTTGAAATTCGGTCTATGTTGCTTATTACTTTGTTTCTTTTCCACTCATTATTTTTCTTCTGAGAGGGAAAAGATGTGTTTTGTTTGGGGCTGATTGTTTTGATTTTTATTACCTTCATCAATCGACTCACCGGATATAAAAATAAAAGCGTTTTGGATCTAAATTGCCGTAGTTGAGAGACAGAATTAGGTCAATCAGATATGAAACACAAAACGCCATAGTCTCATATATATATATATATATATATATATATATATATATATATATATATATATATATATATGAAACACAACACCATAGTCTCATATATATATATATATATATATATATATATATATATATATATATATATATATATATAATGATATGAGAAAATAGGCATCTATGTAGAGATTGACAAAAGATTTCCATTGTAGTGGTTGATTACGCCAACCAGCACTTCGGAAGTTGGATCAAAGTTAAACTGACGAACAAAGGCTATTTTTTCTTTCATTACTCGTCTATCTTGATTAACGAATATTTATTATGTAAAATAAATACTGTTTTGATAGCAAAAAAAAACAACACTTATTTCATATTTTATACAACAGAATCCCCTTCTGTGTCAATGCACTTAATCAAAGATTTTACGAAGAAAAGGTTCGGAGTAATATTCAGCTAATAACTGTGGCAGGCCACAGATTTATTGATTCCTCTCCATCATCATCATCATCATCATCATCATTATCATCATCATCATCATCAGTCTTTTAACGTCCGTCGTTGGACAAAGACCTTCCCAAAGATTTGCCACAATTCTTTATCATGTGCGGCGCAGAGCCAGTATTTTCTCAATTTGTCCAGTTCATCTCTCCATCTTGTATTCTGTCGGCCTCAGTTTTGCATGTGATCTCTGGGGATTCATGCTGTGAGTCGTGATGTCCATCGGTTGTCTGTCATTCTTGCAACATGGTTTGCCCATAGCCATTTTAAAAATAGTTTCTATGATGTCTCTGACTCCTGTTTTCTTCCTTATATACTGTGCTGTCTTATGATCTCTCCATGTAAGGTTGAGCATGATTCTCTCATGTGCAAGTTGCGTACTTCTCAGTTTGCGGGTCTATCTGACACACAAACAGGCAGGCTTCGAAAATAGCTACTCAACAATTAAACTAACTGATCGAAAAGTCATTAGAATACAACGAACCATTTTGTTTGACCCTTGTAGATCATACGAAAGTATTCCATCCGGTAAGACCTATGGTACCTCTACTCAATGTAAAAACTAAGTGTTAACGAGAATCGAGTTCAAATCTTTCAGGACATATTCGAAAATGACGCGGCAATAATTAGACTACAGAGAGATTCAAGCAAAATAAAGACAAGATAAAGTGTAAGACATTTGGATGCAACGAGCCCTTGAAAGCGTCTCTCGGAAAATTGACTGGGATGGAATGGGAATGGGAATAAACATAGACGGAGACGGAGAAATCACTTGAGATTCGCTGAGGACATATCTATGACGTCACAAGTTTCAGAAGAATTACAAAACATGCTGACCGATCTAAATAGGGAAAGTTAGGAAGAAAAGTCGAAGATGACCAGAACTGAGGCAAGGGTATTTTGTTCAACGATAAAGTTTCCCAAAAGTATATTAGAATAGCGGGCGAGGCTCCAGTGGAGGTAGACGAATGCGTTCACCTAGGGCAGGTAATTTAGAGAAAGACCACGAAAGCGAAATAAAACGACGCATACCAATCGGTGGGAAAAAGTCAAGAGAAGAGGAATTATAGGGATAACTCCAAGAGATAGGAAAAGATCAACATGCATCAGAGGGAAGACTAGAATGAAGGATATCATGCAAATGATCAAACAACAAAAGTGGAGATGGGCTGAGCACTTAGCGGGAAGAAATTACAAGAAATGGAGCAAAAGTTTAACCGATTGGTGACTATGGGACAGTGAACGCTGTAGGAGAAGACCGGACACAAAATGGAGGGATTAGATAGAAAAGTTTGTCGGTAGGACATAGCATAGGCCAGTGCACTTGCAGTAGTCATGGAAGGGAATAGACAATATATACGTACATGTGTTTATATATATTTTTTCATATATCAACGGAAGAATAGCCTACCTCTTTCAGGATCGCCATCAGCTGCCTCGTCCTCTTTGGCAAAGCAGTTATACGAAACATGCACCCGTTTTTCCAAGCCTTCAGTTGTTAGGGGCAAAAATATTGACCACACAATTTGGCGTGTTTCATTGCACCATAACACGTGCAATAAAAACGCAGAGATCCAGCGATATTTTTACACTGGAAGCAATTACACAACATACATAGAAAATCGAATAAAGAGTTGACCACGGCTGCAGCGATATATGCCCCTGATCTATCTACAAGCCTCATATATATATCACAACACACTATCTATCTATAACATACAATCTATCTATCTGATTATATGACTATCAATTGATCTATCTATCTCACACATGCTGTCTATTGCACACTATCACGTCCATGCTATCCATCTATTGAACTTACAATCTATTTATTTATCTATCTGTGATACATGCGCTATCAATCTATCACACACACAATCTATCTATCTATCTATCTATCTATCACACAAATAATCTATCTATCTGTCATACATTATCTATCTATATATATTGCTCTTTCTATATCTCTCCATCTATGTAGCTAACTTTCAGTCTATCTACCTCTGTCGCTCTCTTCCTCTGTCTATCTAGCTAGTTAGCTCACTTTCTTTCACCCTCTCCTCCTTTCTCTCTCTTTATCAATCAATCTATCACACACGCTCTGTCTATCTATATCTGTTGCTCTCTCTCTATATATATATGTATCAATCTATCTATGTAGCTCACTTTCTATCTATCTGTATATCTATCCATCTTTCCTATTGAACTGATATATACGCTCATATATATATATATATATATATATATATATATATATATATATATAGATAGAGAGAGAGAGAGAGAGAGAGAGAGATGTTAATCCATATTTATATCAGTGTATTCGTCACTCTCTTTATCTATCTATCTATCTATCTATCTATTCTTATTTATCTATTTACATTTTGCTCTTATCTTCTGAATGTCGGTCACGTTTGCCACATTTCATAATGCTATAGATCCGAGTCAACATTTCCCCGTCCGCACACACTTAAAATCTGGCTCACGTCGGTCAACTCCGACGACCATCCGCGCGGGGATGACTCATACGTCTCCAAGGCCTGCACCTCCTTACCAACAATACAGAAAGAACCCTGCTTAAGATACGATTCCTCTACCCAACACTCTACCCAACCAAACTTCCGACCACAATTTCGACCCCCCCCCCCTTTCGCGTTTTCATTATTCAGGAATGCTGTAGATTATCGGGGTAATATTTTGGCAAATCTCATATTTTATCTCTGGTGAGCCCAGCAAATTCAAATCTCCATGTAGCCCCCATCCCAAACTCACACAGCGGAATTAGGACCGAGTATTGATCCTACAACCTTTTATCACCCCGACCAGCTCTCACTACGACTGCCTCCGCCAATGTAAGAAGGTAAATAATGCTGGAATCTGTGACGCATGCGTGAACTGAATGCAGTTTCTGGTGGCTGGTCATGTGACATGAGCAGTTGGTAAACATTGGATAATTCCCTGTTCGTTTCGGCATTATCAGGGCCTCATAGCAATGCCTCCTCAGATATTTCGGTGGATGTAGATCTTGATTCGTCTTTGAGGATCTTCTATTTTAAAAGATTCAATTCGAGCAATAATCGCCTACAATTTGGAGCTGTCAAGTTTTTTCTAAATAGAATTATTTTAACAGTTATGAGAAAAATTCTGATTACAATATTTTTACAATGATTTGATGTAGCATTTTCTCTAACTCCTATGTTACATCTTAGCTGATCAGCTTCAAAATTAGTTGATGTCTGGGTGTTCTGTTTGTTTTGTTTCTTTTTTCAATTTCTTATCTTCAAAGTTTCCTCGCGGGGGTTTTCTGTCGTCATTTCATTTCAACGTTGGTTGTTTTTCCGCTTTGCATTAATCATTGAATCTTTTTCTCGATTGCTATTTGTTGTAATGGCATATCGCAGTCGAGGAGACATGTGTACATGAGACCATGCAAACACCCTGCGAAAACTTTGACCGTCCCAGAAATCTGCTTTGATACACAGTGAAGGAGTCAAGCTCAGAGATAGTATCAATGCTTTTCCTATCTTTTCTTCGATCAAAATACAGTTTCAATTGTTGTCTAACCGAGAAAGGTGATTTAAAATCACAAGCAAAGAAAATGTAGCTTATTTGATTCTCAGTTGTTCAAGGTAGCTAAATCCGAAAATGAGGGTTTATATTTGCTTAATTTGGTTTAGTACGGCACCAGGCTATGTGGAGGTAGGAAGATTGTTACGCCAATCTTCTAAGGAGATGGGCCTGCCCACCTTGAACATCAACATTCAAAGCACTGATTTTTAGCAGGAGTTGAACGCCTATATCTGTTTTTAAAGGGAAATGCGTAACTTTCTCGGTTTCGAGGTAGACCCTACGAAAAAGTTTATTTCTTCTTTCGTATTCATTCTGATTGATTTATGATTATCAGATCATGATACAATTAACAGAATAGTAAAACTGTGCAATAGATGACAGCAAACATATGTAGTGTTTTCTGTCTGACATGATGCATAGATTACAATATAACGGATTGGAACATGAGGTGCAGCTGGGATCTTTATTAATTGCTGAGGGGTGAATGTCACACACACTGAGGCCCGTAACCAGAGGCAGCAAGTTGGCGATGAAATAACCCAGAAAGGGATATTTGCATTTGATTAAAATTTGATCAATTAAAAAATGGCTATTAAATATCTTGGCTATGTACCACACCAAGCATTATCTCTAAAAAGTTCAAAAATCAAAGAAGGCTAATATTTTTTTGATTTTTGTTATTATGAATCGTAATACGAATATGCTGATATGATATGAAAAAAGATAAACGTCATAATATCAACATGAATGAAAAATATGCAAAATTCTTTGGTTCTTATCTTTATAGATTAATCAAAGACGGCTATTGTTTCCATAATTTCCTTTATTTTAGATCATAATGTAAATATGATTCGATAATATTATCCTATTGTGATATAATGCACAGGTATGATTGATATAAAAAAAATTTGATACACACGAATTGAAGGGCGACGAATGATTTACTGGCTAGCTGGTAGGAGTTGAAAAACACAAGACAATTCGGTTTTCTGTAGTTGAGAAACCTCACTACATTCAGAATATCAATTTGAAAGAGAAAGAGATGTCCAACGAAGGAGACATTTTTTTCCATTTCGTCTTGATTGGACAAGGGACAAGGTTTCTTGATTCGAATTGTCCATGTTGAAAAAATGAATGAATCTCCCTTATTTCAAACCATATGGCCACCCTGAACTATGTGGTTGTAGTGCCCCATATCATAACCTCAAAGTGCCGGAGATTTGAAAGGCAGGGACAAACGAATACGCTGAGAATGTTCCCAACCCTGCGTATGAATGTTATCTATTTCACTGAGTGTGAAAGCCATTGGTCATATATATATATATATATATATATATATATATATATATATATATATATATATATATATATATATATACATATATATATATATATATCTTCCCTGACTAAAACCACAACAGCGTGATTTGTACAAGTTAGTCTCCTGATTCATGGCATGTATTTACTTGATTAAATGATTAGTGACGCTTAGTATCTTCAAACACGTAATTTCATCGAATATGAAAGACGTGTCCTTTGATCATCCCCTTTATGTTTTTCTTTAGTCAAGTCACAACTTGCTAAATATATTACAATATGAAATAATATCCATAAAAATTATACCAAAATAATTGTATGAATATGAATACATTGACATAATAGAATCAAGGCGATGGTTGTGATCTTTATTAACTGATCAAAGACAGCTAATTTTTTGATTATTTACATGCATTAACGCGTTTTTCAGCCATGCCAAAATTTGATTTTTTAAATATATTTGCAGAAAACTCTCCAAAACATATTTTGATAGAAAATTTCCATAGATATTAGCCTATCCTTATCATAATTATGTTCCTCTCGACTTTTCTGAACAGTTACACACTTTATCCTAGTTATTCTATGCACATATCTTGAAAATTATTTCAGAATTCGGAATCGTCTGTTTTTGACCAAACTGAAATTTCTATTCGTAATGGAAACAGTAGAAACGAGAAAAATAGTCCAAACAAATTAGTGTACAATGGTAACTCGGCCCCGTATAAAAAATCCACATAAATTCAACTTTGCTGTTGTACTTTGATAATCCTCTAAGTACATAGGTTGTGATTGGAAAATCATCATTCAAAGCCTTTATTCTACCTGGATTCAAACACCGGACCCTCATACTGGCGGAAAAATACGCTGCCACGATGCATGTCCGTCATTATGGTTGCCAACCAAAATGATTTTGTCGAATATCTTTAGTTGGGGAAATGAATAGCATGATGATGTTGGAGACAAAGGATTTCGTCTCCTCGTGGTTTGATGGTAGCTGTGACGTCACTGGAGATGTGGAAGGAGGAAGAGAGATGTACGAAGAGAATGCACGCCGAGTACAAACATCGACGCAGAGACGAAACAAAGTAAAAAGAAAAACATATAAGTTTTTGGATAGACAAATAAAACGTACATTTAATGCAAGGACATTGATGAAAAATGACGAATGAAGAAGAAGTACATTTAAAGGTAACATAAATGTGATCCATCGCGTAATGAGATAAGAAGAGATAGCGAAAGATGGAAGCTTTGTTGTCATTGATAGTAATGGCGTCGGAGTCGAAGCGGAGTTGCCTGAACTACTTGTGAATCCATATGGTTTGGATCGTACCAAGGAATGAATAAGGAAACCGGGCTTAGTGTACGAGCCGAACTGCCAAGTTGTGTGTGTGACTTGGGGGATATTTTCTGACGCTGATAGACAATGGAAGGACAGACCATGAAAGACTGAGAACACCGAGTTTCATCCATGCATGTTTCCCGAAGTATGGAGATTTAGAATAGATTGTCATGACTTTTGAATAGTAAAAAGCACTGCCTTGCCATCCATGAAAATGAGAGATGCGTACGCGTGTGGAGTACGTGGTGATGGCACGGTGGCGTAGCTGTGCGTAAGTGAGATGCCTCAACATCGGTAAAGTGAAATAAGCAAAGTTAGGACAGAGATAGGTCGGCGAAATGATAACAATGTTAGGTAGAAGGAAAGAGAGAGAGAAAGAGTAGCCGGGGCCAAAAGCGTAACCAGCTAGGAGTGCCGGCGCCAATCATTGTCTGACCATGTGCTTATATAGGTATCGTCGCAGGAAGTGAAGTTTTCGATATATACTTAAAAGAAAGGTTTCATATTTAATTCCTAACTAAAAGTATGGGGTAGCTACAGTAACATCCATATTTTGGAAACAAATTGAATGATTCTAAATTTCTTTAAGATGGGGAGAGAAAAAATATACATAGGTTGTCTATCCAGAGAGTATCCAGATAAAATATGAACGGAAAAATAGCCTTCCTAGGACTATGGCGCCTTAGCCCGCTTCGAAGTACTCGCCTTTGGACCTCACACACTTATCCCACCGTCTTCTTCATTTTTCAAGACGGTTTACAAAATCCTCACTTTCTGAATCGCCATTGGGGACTGATGCATGCTCAGTAAGGCCATTCTGATTGCCTTCCAAGTCACAACAAAGCTCTGCAACCAGTTATCGAGATATTCATAGAGGTAAGATACTTGCCGGACCTGTTTCGTATAAATACTTGATAATTAGGAAACCGGTAATGGTTATTGGATTAATCGGGAAAAAAATATTTGACAAGCAACAAAATATCAAGGAGCGTTCGATCGTGTTAGTTCTTTCTACATCAATTTTTTGACCAAATTACTTTCCATGCAATATCATAGTTCACTGTTATTTTGTCATTAGCAACTGATCTCCAATGCGGAGGAGAATCGGCAAGTTCTAGCGTCCGGTTTCTTGTGTGACCAAACAATACCTGACAACAAATACGTCACCATGTCATCATCCAATGAAATTAATGGGTTTGTTTACTTGAATAGCGTAACATCAAAGTGAACACAAAACGTGGGTAACTCCTCTTCTCATTTAGTGATAAAACGTAAAACGTGATCGTCACTAAAGAATCGAGAGTTTTCACGATAGAAAGTCGTTGTTAACGATTGCCCTTTACGTATAAAACATTGAAAAGATAGATTCTGCGAGAAACACAAAAACAAAAAAAACATGTCAAGTGAACGGAAAAAAAGGAAAGAAAAAATGTTTCATCCATTCTATTACTTTAAAAGCATCTCGCCACATGCAGGGTTATTAGCGATGGGGAATCTCGTGTGAATCGTTTCATCAATTAAAATGCAATTTATTCTCTTTAGACCGTTACGAGTATGTCGTTATGCAGCAGCATACACTTGTATTCACAGGAATTGCGTGAGTGTTCAAACAACGACATCTTTGTTGGCCAGGCGACTCCAAATCGAAACTATGACAGTCGAAATCAAGGTGGGAGAATTTGAGGCTGAATTGAGAGTGATGAAACAACAGCCTTCGTTCCTGCTATCGGCTTTGTAAATCTGAAATCTGAAAGAAAGTGCTGCCAGCCAAATGAACAACAAAACTCGTGTCATTAATTTTCTTCTGGAATTCATAATTCCCGAAACATTTTGCAGGACTTGCGTGATTTTGGCGTCTTACGCACTGTTTACCTTTCAAGTCGGATGAAAAATAAAACTCAGAATCTAAAATACTGCAACTATAATGGGCCTTCGAACATTTTCCCTCCCTCTCCCTCTCTTCCATCCTTACACGCCCCTCTTCATCCACCTCACTTAAGCGACCGAACAAAGCGAGTGCCTGTCTCTAAGACGAAACCCCAACTGAATAACGCACAGTCAAGGACCTTCTTCTCTCGAGTTTCCCCGTCATATTTGAAGATTCACTAGTTTGGAAATGACCAATCATTGCGTAGCACTGGCAAAATCCGGTAACTGACGATACAACAGAGCATTGGAAGATTGGGGTTCATGCCTTTTCTAAAAACATCAGGTTGTAAATGATATAAACACCGAAATTCGAGCCTAGGTCAACGTTATCCCAATTACCGACTCGAAACTTCTATTATCTAAAATACGTCAATATCAATCAGTGTGTGATGGATATTTCAGGATTAAAACAAAGAATTCAATAAGTCTGTACTGAAAACTGAGATATGTAAATCGGATAGTACTTAAAGAGTAAGAGACGTGTGCCTTCAACAGCTGTTTGTGTATGTGAACGTATGCATTTGCGAGTATGCGTGTGGAACAACAATGCTATGATAAAATGACCATTGATGGGGTTTGAGTGTTACTTTGTGCGTGTGCGTGAAATATATAGATGAACAACAACATCATAGAATGAAATCCGATCAATGTCTCTGTAAAGTCTTTTTTTTTTCTTTCTGGTTGAATAACCAATTCGCCGATATCTGGAAAATCAACCAACCCTTTGGACACCTGCTGTTCAGATTTTTAAAAGCGACATACAAGGCTCGGATATCTATCTGAATACTTTGTAATGGTAATTTATCATTCTATAGAAAAATGAGAACAAAAAAAAAAAAAAAAAAAAAAACAGGTCTGGTTAGTCAGTCAATAGAAACAGTCAAGTGACCAACGCCTTTTAGCAACATGCCGCGTTGGGGGTGTTCAACTTGAAAAGGGGTAATCAATGGAGTTACCTCTCTCACCTTCTGTTGGGCGCGATCACCAAAAAAGTTTTCATAGAGCAAGCATGAACACTGCCGGATACAAACGAAGGGACCGATTTAGCATAAACTTACATTGTGAATTACTCCCCCCTGCACACACACACTAAAAGCCCATTTTAGCGGGGGGGGGGTTACAAACTATGAAAATAATAAGGAGTGAATATCTAAATGCATAGTCCTCAGCTCCATAGGTGCGATCCGAATGCACACATAGCCATTCAGGTAAACCAACTTAGAAACTGAAGGAGACTGTTGATGTTGACAGTTTTGGTTGATGGTTTCTAATCATAATCCACGCCCTTTTTTTTACCAACTGGCCAGCAAGCGACAGATGCGTGAGAACAACGAGAAACACAATATTCTGAAATATTGCATGAAATATTCGAAAATTCATTAGCTAAGCATATATGCTGTGTTTATCGACCAATAGCATACACGCATACGTGGAGGCAAGGACAAAATTTACCCAGTCCCAGCGTCTAGTATCACAAAGCATCAGAAATAACCTTCCGACCCCCCTTCACTTAAGAAGGTGCTGTTCCGGGGATGGGGGACAGATTCCCTGGTACTGGGCATTGAATATATTTTAGGCCACAGAACGAATCCTGAATCAGGTTGATATACCTTGGTTAGAGCAACAGTGCAAAAAAACTGCGAAATCTATTATCAGCATTGACATGGGTTAGTCATTCATGCATGGGAGGCCGAGCAACTTGGAGGGCTCGACCTGTAGAGCCAGCAGGTCGGGATCAATCACGAAAAGCAAAAGGTCACTGAACAGGAAACCTCATATTGTATTACTAACGATATTGCTAACACAACAATAGATATTTACTAAGCGTTGCTTAGTTTTGGCTCACGGTCACAACGATGGGGACCCCCGAGAGAATCGAACTAACCAGTAAAGATCTGCTACACCAGCTAGCTAATCATCACACCACGACGAAGAGCTCTTGCTATCCCAATGATAAAATATTTGGGGGGTTTGCTCCCCGGCTGAAATAGATAGTTTCGCTCGTGTATGAGTACGTTTCTACCACTCATTCTTTTTTATTGGAAGTAGATTTTCTTCTTTCGTTATTTCAAGGTGTGTGTGTGGGGGGCGCATTACACAATCGAAACGGACATTATCCCGTAAAATTTACGGTCAAACTCTACAGCATTGGAACACTGATGTCAAAAATATGGATGCATTGCCGTCTCGAAAATGAGCATACCAGTACGAAAAAAATAGTTTGAATGCTGCCATAGATTTTTTTTATCTATTTCAGCTGTGAGGCAGACCCCAGTGTGTTTTTTATTATTGTGTTAGCAAAAGCTCCTCGTCGTGGTGTGATGATTAGCTTGCTGGTCCGTCCGGCAGATCTTTACTAGCGAGTTCGACAATGCAAATTTTTGGCTTCAGAGGTGAAGATTTATATCAGGTGTATAACTCTACATTATACATAGAAAATATAGATTCATTCACTGAAAGGACACTTCGAAATCATTTACAACAAATGGATGATGAAATATATTAAGACTAGCGTAGTGTCTACAAAGAAAAAAATGACAGGATTATTTACGTATGAGTCGGCACTTGAGCCAAGGATCAGTGTGTACGTATGCTCTGCTTCGGATCAAACTGTTGCTTCCTGACTCTCTGCCTGCGGATCAAGATCTGGCATCTGAGCTCTAACTGAATAGTATTACACGCTCGAAAATATGCACAATGCGTTTTAAATATGTGGATCCCTCTTTTTTTTTTTAATGTCTCAGCCATGCCTGTGTAAAAAAGGTATTTGACCGGCATATTGAACATGGGGTGATACATCAAATATTAGGGATGCTCAGTGTTTATCTTCCTAATTCGGGGGAAGTAATATTGATCTATATCACTATGTGACAGGATCCTATTTTTGACGTGGTAACTCAAAGTCTATGGCATCGTGGCATAAAATTCTCTGGTCTCTTTTTACAGTGCAATGGGGTTCTGTTAAGATGATGGGTCATGATATTTTTGAACAATAGTAGTAGCATAAGTAGTAATAATTACTTATTACAATTAGCCCCATTCTGGGCACGAAACCTCAAGAATGGGAAACCCAAAGAGAATCGAACTCAATCATCATCATCAGCAGCAGCTGCCTTTAAGCGTCCGTCGTTGGACATAGACCTTCCCCAGGATTCGCCACACCTCTCCATCATAGGCATCACAGAGTCAATACGTTCTGAACTTGTGCCATTTCGTCACGCTATCTTATATTTTGCCGGTCACAGTTTTGCATGTGTTCTATTGGAATCAATGTTGTGAGTCGTGATGTCCTTTGGTTACCTGACATTCTTGCAACCTGACCAGCCAATTGCCATTTGGGTTTTCTATTGGATTCTATGATATCCATGACTCCTGTTTTTTTTTTCTCTCTAATATACTGCACTGTTTTGTGATCTCCTCAAGTGATGTTGAGCACGATTTTCTTATATGCACATTGCATGGTTCTCAGCTCAAGGGCTAATCTTTTGGTTAGGTTCCATCTTTCAGCTCCATCTGCGAGACGAGCTAGCGAACCATTACACTACGATGAGGCGCCTTTGCAGCAGTATTAATCGTAGTAGTTTGAAAAAAACCAACAAGCTTCGATATGTAACCCCCAAATGTCCAACAATCTTGTCCAAATAAAGAAAAACTGCTCCAAGCGGGCTCATAGATACAGCAGATGTGAGTGAACAAACAAATTCGATGTTCGTAACCCCAGATTCTTAGCCACTGACTTCTCTGGATACTAAAAAACATTCATATTTCATTCCGAATCTCGATACTTGAAAATATGGAAATACCACAGGAAGAACAGATATAAGTACTTTTTATTATTGAGGCATGAAAATTGATGATAATTGTTATGCAGTCTCTCGACCCTGCCCTGAGTAGATTTATTTACGTGAATTTGGACTTTTGTAACTGTTATATATATAACAGTGGGCGTGCTCATCCTCATCCCCCACTGCCTACTAAGAAAGAGAGTTCGGGGCTAACACACCGTTTTATGACCAACGAGACAGGTGTCGTGATTATGTAAGGTCATGAGAGATTTCACAAAAACCGTGGCCGAGGATCAACCATTAGAAAGACTAGTTCCCACTATCGCACCACTCAATTACACGAAGAATGGTAAGGTCAGGGAAATTTCCTGATGCCTGTTGCGCGCCAAAAGACAACGCTGAAGTAATTCGACCTTTCTTGTCCTCATCTGTACGTATTTGTGGTATGTCCAATTTTTCAAAAAAGGCCCTGAGTCACATTATGCTTCATTTGGGGAAGATAAAAAATGTCTCGAATCATTCTCTGATTCATTACCAGTGCAAGAAGACCCAGGAAAATTAATTTAGCGTGAGATGTCTCTTTAGCTGCTGAAGGATTAAGAAATTTGTCGAGTTATATCTCGTCACCAATGCCCTTGTGGTTGAAATATCATTTTCTCTCTTTCTTTTGAAGGAACGGAAGAAGTAGGGAGGAGCATCACCTGGCTAATACTACATAAAACATTAAACATTTACCTAAGTGTAAATAGGGAGAAAATGAAAATTAGTATCGGATATTTGTCACCTTGTGTTGCGTGGCAACCTCATTATTTTAGGGGTTTTCGTATCCTTCATAATCGAAAACTGTCCAATGAAAGAATTTTGCTTGATGACGATGCGCCAACAGCCGTAAACGTTCATTTCTTTTACTTCTTATGTTTTTTCAAGTCTCCATCTTATCCTTTTTCAGACCAGGGGTTTTACACGCACATTGACTCATACGGAGATACACACGATACACATACGGAGACACACATACACGAAGGCACGGCATCGCTTGCAAACAACAATAACAACAACAGGTCTGGTCTGTCTATCAATAGAAACCGTTACATGACCAACGTCTTTTGCCATTGTGCAGTGTAGGGGTGATCAATTAATTCTTTTTTTTTCCAAAAACAGTTATCAATGAATTAGTCACTTCTCTCGTCTTTTGTTGGGAAGTGATCACTGAAAAAGTTGGAATTTTAAAAAAAACGAATGTGAATGCTACTGGACATAAGGGATGAACTTAGCATAAACTTACATTGCAAATTGACCCTCCCCCCCACTGAAAGATTTTTTAAGAGTGAATATTCAAAAACAACATTTTTTTCTGATATAATATGGAATGAATGTTTTGGATTTTTTTTTTCAAATTTCAGCCTTCTGCCTCCATTGGCGCAGTCTGTACGTGCGATGCATACACATCCAGTCAGTCAGTCAGACAGACAGACAGATTCACTTGAAAACGGAAGAAACCAATGACAGTTTTTGGTGACAGTTTTGGTTTATGGTTTCTAACAGCGACATGACTGAAAATTATTCTTCCCTGTTATTTTCCAATCTCCTATTTATCATGGACACACGCACAAAAGTTATATAAAAATAATTAGATAAATGAAATAAAAAAACAAAAAGAAAAAAAAAACACACAGCCCCAGCGACGGTGACAGAGAAGGAAAGGTAGCTGAATTAATGGTAGTCAGGAAGAAACTCTCGCGTTTTATGGCGTCTTTTTTTTTTATCCGCGTACTCCTACGATTGATTGTTGCCGTCGCTTCATGCCGACTGACATATATCTGAGTCGACATGATTTACAAATGACTACATATCACGCAAAATCACACGAGATTTCCTCGAACGAATATAAATCAACTGAATTCGACGAGAGCCGCAATTGTTTCTTCAAATTCGCAAATGATTTGCTTCTTAATTTCGAAGCTCAAACATCAGTTCTTGTTCTGTCAATGAAAAGAAAAAGAAACAGCAAAATGAGTTTTTGTAGTTCATTATTCCGTTCTTATTATTTTGTTGGTGTTTTTTTTATCTTGCTTCAATTATTTTCTTTGAGTCGAACACTGTATAATTTACGACAGAGGGCGAACTATTCAACAAGCCACAGCGATGGTTACCAAATAGAACACGCATAGCTACGTTATCAAAAGGCGCCGAATGCATTTTTAGTTAATCTCTTGGCTGTGACCGTATCTACAAGATATGGTTAGAAGGATTTCATTCCATGTTTCAGACAATTTTCTCTGAATGAAAGCAAAAGATTTGAGTTAAATTCATTTACACGCGTACACACAAGCACATCTGTCTATTTTATGTTTATCTATCACTATGAGGATGCGTGTGAGGATCTGTGCGTGTATATGTGTGTGTATAGTATATATATATATATATATATATATATATATATATATATATATATATATATATATATATATATACTGACAACTGATGTTTTGATATCTTTTTTTTTAAGAGGACAAAATTATATGAACGTGAGTGTAGTGCATTTGGCTTTTTTTTCTCTCTCTCTCCAAGTCAACGGATGGCAATCTCATTGAGAAACTACATTCTGTGATCCGTAGAAATGGTCACCTGGCTTTTACGGATTCTTACCTCAAACGAAAAAAAAGAACAAACAAGAAAAAGAAAAGCTAAGCGCACAAGACAAACGTTGATTTGAGCATCTGTAGCTCAAATACAGGCGATGAAGGTCCCTGCTACACAGCATCATAGTGAGCACGCTAAAACCACTCATTGGTGCGCTGTTTCAGAAGTTCGACTTCTTTTTGGACAGCTCTTGTATATATACATATGTGTGTGTTTGTGAGAGAGAGTGAGTTATTTGTCTGCACACGCGTGCGTGCATGCATATATCAGAGTCAAAAAAACGGGTTTGTCAATATTTTAATAAACAAGTGAATAATTGTGTTTGGTGGCGGTCTGTCATCCCTGAAATATATACTGTAAATATATATATGAGTACTGCTTGAAATTTGCACAACCAGCTGGTGTATGTATTTACAATTCAATTACTGGCTCTGCGACGCCCTCGATAGAGAAGTGAGGCGAATCCTGGGGAAGGTCCATGTCCAACGATGGACGTTGAAAGACTGATGATGATGATGATGATGATGATGATGATGATGATGATGATGATGACGACGTGCGTACATGACAGTGTTTTATTTCCAATTTGTTCATAGAGTGTACGGTGTTATATATATATATATATATATATATATATATATATATATATATATATATATATATATATCAAAGTCTTGAGGGAAAACGGAGAGACCTTCAATTATGAGATCAAGAAAACAACTCGAACAATTATTATCCTCTCTGAGTACCATCTACATTCATTTGTAGACGGTGCTTCCATCTTTCAAATCTCTTTTGTCTTGAGTAAAACTGAAAACATTCAAATGACAAATTTTATCATATATATATATATATATATATATATATATAATATGAACTGTAAAGAGTGAGATAGACTCGGGAGTAAAGTGTTTTGAGGTAAGGTTTATTAATCCGTAGATGTTAATGGTCCAGACATGTTTCGGGATTTATTCCCATCTTCAGTGGTGTGTGCTGTGTGAGTATGTGTTTTTAGGGTTTAAAGTTTCCACCTGGAACCAGAGTCCACGATCAGGAGCTTTGCCTTGTGGGTAAAAGATTTTGTAAAGGCTGCTGAAGGCATCCTGTTGTGTGAGAGAAATTCCAGCTATATATATATATATATAGAGAGAGAGAGGGGGGGGAGAGAGAGAAAGAGAGAGGGGGGAGAGAGAGACAGACCCAATTGAAAACTAAAGAGACCTATGTTGAGAGTTTTGGTTGACAGTTTTTTTAAATGTTTACAAATTGGGAGAGGGGCGAAAAGAAGCGAAAGAAACATTGGCACATGATTGATGAACAAATTAAAAAGACATCTTTTCCATCGTTTACAACGCGTTTTTAACCGAGAATCAGCTTTCTCAAAAATTGAAATCGGTTTTCAGATTTGACAAAGATGAAAAAAAAGAAAGGAAAGAAGAACGACACGATAAACACGGCGAGTATCAATCAATGTCGTGACGAATGTGAAGTAAAATATAGTATTTATTCATTTATCACAAACGAGAACTATTTTTTTCTTGCGGATGAACACTAAATATTAACTAGTTTTGTCACGTTATTGCAACACGTCAGGGACTAAAACCGCCTCTCGTTAAAATCGTACTTTGCATAATCATCAAAGTTTTGTGCATTTTTAATCTTCTACACCTTTCAATTACTCTGGTTTTTTTTTTGGTTTTTTTTAAAAACACTTCCAAATCCAAAATAAACCATTTCTAACTTCCCAGATATTGAGTGTGCTAATCATCCCTGTAATTAATAATCAGTGATATCCCGTGATAGTTCTGTTCCCCCTCGCCCAGGTATACCAAAATTTCCAATTCGATGCTGAGCAACTGCGGGGGCACTGGAGCTTAAGGGTGCCATATTCCTTGGGAACAATGAAAAATTCTAACAAATAATCTAAAAAATATCTGGAAATGTAAAGAATCCTTTAAAATATTTTTTTAAACATCTAAATAAACGCTGGGTGGCGCATTCAGACCTAGCGACGCTATTGCAACGATATGATTCCATTCAATTTTTTTTCAATACCTTTGCTGAGAAAATTTATAATTTGTCATTCACTTCATGAAATCTAGCGATCAGCTATTTCCTTCAGATAATTGTTTTGCATCAGTTTTTGTGGGAAGAGTAAGATATACTATTTGACAACTATTCTCTAAAACATTGACTGCACTGTTTTAATACAGCTTACAATATACCAAATATGTATCGTTTTTCTGGGGATAATCGTTGCCGTGAATATCGTCTTATCACCACTATTTTTGCTAATAATGTTATTACTATCACAGTTATTGCAATTAAAATAATAAACCAGGATAGCTATGTAGTTTAATTTAATGTCAACAAAGGAAATAACCAAAAACCCTCCTACACACCACAACACTGACAATCATCATTGTGTTGTGAGCGAAAGAAGTCTGTTGAAAATCTTATTGTTCCTCTGGTTACTTGACCATGTGACTATTATTTGAAAGAGCATCAGTGCGCATGACTTGCGAACTGAAGCATCCAATCAAAACACGAATACATCCGACGCTTCTTGACCGCTAGCTTGACTCGGGGTTACAAGACTTGGAAATGTATTTGTTTAAAATGGGAGCTCTGAATTATGCAGCTCATCTTGATCGCTAACTCCTGACGTCTCAGTTTATTACTAATGACAATAGAAGATCAATATTGTTTTATGTCCAAGATAAATTTGCCAGCGGCGATTTGATAGTTCGAGAAAGAATTGGACGGACTTCTTTTTGAAATTTTTATTTCCTTCGTCTATCTGTGGATGTGTTCGTTATTTCATATCAGATGACAAATATAATGTTCTGGAGAGATAGAAACAAAACGGAAATACAACAAAAGAACCAATGGTTGACAAGAAAGACATGCAGTAGAGGAGAAAGTATTTTTTTTAAAAGTTGAATAAATAGGATGAGAACGAAATCGAGAAAGATGGACGACAAAAGAAAAGACAAGCCTGGCTGCTGCAGAGTCAAACTCCACTTCTACTTTAATTCCAACTGAAGATAATTACCAAAACTCTTGTAGTGTTCAGATAATACTTCTTTATTCTTGATTTCAAAGTTTATATTTTCTGTTGCTACGATATTATCCTCCGAGTTTCATTTTTCTGACAACAATTTCATTCTCTAATTTTCGTTTCTCTGGCAACAAAGTCATTCTCTTATTTTCTTTTTTTCTGGAAACGATATTATTTTCTTTTTTCATCCTCGTTTTTTGTTTCTTTTCTTTTCTTTTAACATCGCCATTATCACATTGGTTTCTAAGATTCACAGAGTTGTCAATTCAACCAATTTCATCCAGTAAAGTCAATATTGGCTCAAACTAGACAATAAAGATCAGTCCTTACTTACTCAATACTCTTGATATTGTAACCGTTTGGTAACCTAGGAGACCCACAGAAAATGTGCGAAGAAAACGTTTTGGTTCAAACCAAGTTTGGAAAAATGACTGATTTATTAAGATTATGGAATTTCTTTAATTGTTACGCTAGATTAGCATGCTACTGTTATACGAGATATCTAAATCATCTGAGATAGGAGAGCGTTTTTTGTTTTGTTTTTTTGTTTGTTTTTTTAAAATTTGCTCTGGTCACATCCGGTGATCATTTCCGACTGTTTCGGTTGTTGAACACGTCAACGTGCAACAGCGTGTCGCTGCGGTTGAGCAATCTTGGCGCTGATGCGAAGTCATCCTGACATTCGCTCCATGGTTAAGACATAGTCATTACTAAGAAGCATTGGCCAAATTACATAATGCTTCAGTGATTGTCAATGATTAGCTGTACGGGTGATGAAATCAGCAAGCCAATTCCAAACTCCGGTTAAGACGGTTTGCGTTCATTCTGCTCTAATGTCGTTAGGAAAAGCATGAATACTTAGATAGAAGAGTAATTTGAGCTTGTCAGCCTAGTTGTAGATGGGCAACTCTAAATTCAAACCAGGAAAGTTCAAGTCCTCGTCTAGCAACGTGAGAGTCTCGCAACTGACAGAGAAGGGTACGTGTTTCCCGAAATGTACGGTTATCGGGGCTCTGACGAAGCTTCGATGGGTCTAACAAGTCGGAAGTGAATAACAAGAAATTGCTCGAGTAAAATAAGAGAATAAAAACGGACGGACGAAATAGGGCGACAACCAGCACATCAAGTAAAAGTGGGAGATTTAGAAAAAGGGATAGGGGCTATCTTTTGCGGTCGTGTTTTTAGTATTCTTGGTGTCGATGTGTGAAGTAGGCAACTTTCACTACATCAGCTTTCAGCAAACGGGTAAATTAATAAGGTATTACTAATAGTAGGGAGTGGTTGGAATAGCTGAGCGGAAAGTGGGATCCTGAAAGTGCAACATAATGAATGGTCGTCATTCTCAATCATCATTAATCTCGTCATACCTAATAATCATTTACTAACTCATCTTAGAGAAGGAACAAGGCCAAAAAGATAGGGTACTTAGCAATGAGCTGCAAAAATAGCTTATTAACCATTACACCGTGACGAGGTGTATCTAATATACAAATCTACGTACCTACAGTTCGAGCAATGCTTCCTATTCACTAGTTATCACTTACAAGTTATCTTATAATCTACGATGGTTTGGGCCAACTTTTGTGGATTGAGTTTTCAGAATTCCAGTATTCTTGTACTTGTTTATAACATCAACTGTTACGAGTTATCTCACCTCTTAGGATCCATTATTGTATCTTCTATGATTAACAATGACGTCAGTAATGATTATAAAATGATGATTCATAGGGTTCAGGGTTGAATTTAAGACTACAGGGGAGATAAATCAGGTCGTTACATATTTTTGAATAGTAAGGTGAAGGATGATATAAACAACAAAAACCAGTAAATATTTAATCAAAATACAACCCATTTGAAGCAACAACTTTTTCCGAACAATCTCTCATAATTATTTTCTATACCTATAAAATTCTCTTGGTTTAGTGGTAACAAATTTAGAAAAAGAGCGAATTATGGCTTCCCGATTATTGAACCTTCTATTACGGGTATCAAATTCAAAAAACCTGAAAAGCTGAAAATATTAAGATTAATTTTTAGGTGAATACAGAGGAGGATGCGAGACTTCATATCCCGATTATCTAA
Source organism: Thysanoteuthis rhombus (assembly GCA_963457665.1). Classification (NCBI taxonomy): domain Eukaryota; kingdom Metazoa; phylum Mollusca; class Cephalopoda; order Oegopsida; family Thysanoteuthidae; genus Thysanoteuthis; species Thysanoteuthis major. The sequence goes on along the minus strand of OY735202.1, from coordinate 38,832,507 downwards.
GCTGGCTAATAACATTAGAAAATCTTTCACTTCTATGATTACTCTAAATGATTTTTTTAAAAATACGACGTTATTTAACTTGTCACAACCAATATTTTGTGTTTATTGAAGTCAGGGGATTGCAAAATGTTGGTTAGTGACAGAGTCAATCAAATAAGCGAGAACGGTAATTCAGAAGAGGAATATTTCTCATGAGAAATAATGTCTCTCAACATTTTCGTGAATATTAAGATAAGATTACTTGTTTCATAAAATGTCGAAAGAAATTTGTGAATAGATGAACAACTATTTTAAAAAGTATGTAATGTTTTTTCGTTCGATAAAAACACGTGAAATCCAGTCCTCTTTCTAAATGGTAAGCAAGGGCCGGGAAATTTTTGCAATTCCAACTGGTCAGCTACGAACTATAACACCGTGAAACGTGAATTTTGCTTGTGGGCATTGAGTGTTATTCATTGATTGAAAAGGCTACTATTCCCCTCAAAATTTGCCTCAGTGGCCAGAATAGTGATATTCATATGTAATAGTTTTTCTCACTTTATGCTATTAAAAATGGGCAAATTTGCCGGTGGTCCAATTGAAAATAAGCCAGTGTCCGGGTTTCAAGTGGTCACTGTCCTGGTTGCAAAAGCAAAGTTCGATGGAAATAACTGACATTTTCCCGTTCGTTTTAGACATCATCAATCAGAAAATAACAGCAAACAAAGAGTAAACAGAAATCAGTTGTTTCTTCCCTCGTGAGTACGCTGGGTATACATCGTACCTTCTAATGATTAATGTATCCAGTAGTGGCGCCAGAGAGCAAACTGGTCTGCCAGATCATTACTCGCGACTTGGATCCAAATTAGGCGTCTCGTTCTTGTAGCTTTAAGCCAAAATTAAGCTACGTTCAGTAAATAACATTCTAGTAATTGATATGATATACATTCAGACGAATGTTTTGATGATAATAAGTATCCATGACACAGTGGAGTGGACGAGCTTGCCACAAGGATCGAATTTTATACATATATATATATATATGTGTGTGTGTGTGTGTGTATGTAAAATCCGATCATATATATATATATATATATATATATACACACACACACACACACACACACACACACACATATATATATATATATATATATATATATATATATATATATATATATATATATATATATATATAAAGTGCTTGGGTACGGAGCAGATAAACCATCACACACCACGTATTGAATAACTGATTTGTACTTTGTGTGTGTATATATATATATATATATATATATATATATATATATATATATATATATATATATATATATATATATATATATATATATATATATATATATATACTTTTCGAACCTAGCAGAAGCAAATATTCTGGATGCTGATTTTTAAGGTAGAAAACCCAGTTTCAGTAATGATCGCAATGCACCCATTTCATCTATTAGCTTTGTGATTGACTTAGCTAAGCAGGATTGTGGCTGTCTAGACATGAGAACCTCTGAGGACCCAGGATATGAGATACGAGTTCAAGCCTCGTCAAGAGCTACCTTTTTATTCTTCAGTCCTTCAAGAGACAAATCCCAATGACGAAGGCTCGGTTTCTATTGCCTGCTTCAACATAGTGATCCTTGCAAGTTTCATGTCTGGTTGAGATGCTTTTTAAGAATCACCCCTTTGGCTGGATGGTAGGGATACATCCAGCACACTCTGTGGTCATGACGGGATTCGAACCTAGAACGTTCTGCGTGTGAGGCAACCATCGCAGTATCCATGTGGGCTTCTAATCACTCCAGCAGGTGAATATTCGAATTAGAAAGTTGTAATAAAAGGTGATAACGTTATGAAAGCTAGTTGGAAAAATAAATTATAAAAATGCTTCATCTCAGAATTTTAGAAAAAAAAACGTATGACTTAATTTGCAAATTCAATATAGTTAGAATGTCATCCTTAGATGATCAATTAAGGAAAATGAAATAAAATCCTACCTTGCATGCAAGTATGTCTTTTCACCTGAAACCACGTAGAGAACATTTGGTGTGCAGTTCCAGTTTGTTTTTTTTAAAAACTTTTATACTTATCATTAACTCATATTTCAAATTGAGATCCGTTGGTTGAGTCAAAAGTGTTTAATTATCTTTAGCACGCGAAAATATATTGTACCCACCGCGTATACTGAATCACCTCAACTGATTTACTGCAATTATTACACAAATATGTGCATCTTATATAGGCACCCAATCGCTCATCCGGAACCGTTGGGACCATGCACTTTCCGGAATATGGATTTTTTTTCCGATTTCGGAATAGTAATACTGGTTTTATAGGATAGACGATTTAGCCAATTGTAAGAGAATAGCAACTTCCCTGTAGTTAACTTTATAAATATTCACTCTCGGTGAAATTGTCTCGATGTTAAAAGTTATTTGTATAGTGCTAAGAATGAGATAGATATAGACTTTAAAATTTCTGGCATACTTTTTTTTAATTTGTAAGTACCAAAAATGTTTAGGTACATTTTATATTTGTATAAGTGAAAAAAAAAACCCTCTGGAAACTGGACATTTTTTCATGGATACAGAGTTCTGTTTAGGGAATTGATCAGCTTTCAGAATAACGCATAAGAGATCGTGTGCCTCAATTCCGTAATGACCGTGGAGCCTCCAACGAACTCGCAAGTCTTGTATAGACATTATTGTGTAACACACTGTACCTTTCGTATTTGATGTCCAAATGAGAAATGCACGAACGATTCCTGTTCCTCCAAAGAGTTACTGTATCGACGTTTTTCTGGCAGAAGGAGTGGCCAGGTAGACTTCGAATCAAACCAAATGTATCTCATTCTAGCGTATAACGGGTTTAAATGCCTTTTTTAATGACGATTTTTTTTTGTCCGCAGTGTTCATCTAATGGCGTTTTCGTCTCCCTTCCTTCGCATGAGTCAAACATTTTCACCCGGCGGCTTCAGGCTGCAGCTGACAGCTCAAAGAATGGCGAGGAAGACGTATCACAGACGAGACAATGAAGAATGCGAAAAAGTACGTGGTTAGAAAGGCGCAAGGAGGCTTCAAGATGGAACGGAAGCCCCTGGCTTTTTGCAGATTTCCACAG